>WFAB01001278.1:0-262983 GCA_018977245.1 Lethenteron camtschaticum | reverse complement strand
AATGGGCCGGTTGCATTAAAACATATACTGTGCATATATATATCTGGCATCCCAAAAATCACGTGACTTGTGCGTAGACACGCCCACTCTGAGTCCCTCCCCCTGTGAAAACAGACGCCGCTCCGGCGTGCAGCTCACTTCAGCTCAGCTCCCTCCTCTCTTCTCCCTCTCTCCTCTCTCATCTCTCATCATCGTCATCATCATCTCATCCCCGACAACTTGGCCCGGTTATTTCCTTTTTCCTTTCGTGCCCCTTCCTGACCAGAGTGCCTTCGTTGCGCTCCCTCTTTGCCTCTCTGGAAATTCTATTCCCGAGTATCGCTGTGCACGCACTGAGTAACTCGCCATGAGTAGCCCTTTGCTGAATGAAGACCTCCCTCCGCGGTGTAGCGCATGGGCATTGTTCGACTTTTCTTCACCACTCTGGCCAGTGCAGATTGGGGGAGGCGGGTGTAAACGGAGACCCCCACGATGGATTCCTGCTGCTTCTTTGCGCCAATGATGTTGACCGCGGCTGGGAATCGAACTCAGGTTCACTGAGTTCGTAGCGCAGTTGCCCCAACCGCTCTGCCACCGCTTCACCACCTGAAATACTACTTCTAAATCATCCAGATTGAAAGACTAATTTCTTTAGAACTGCTTTTTGTGTTTAGTTTGTTGTCCTCCGACACACCTCCGATTAGTACGGTCGGCTACGTACGGTGCGAAAGAAGTTCTACGTACATACAGTATACATTGTCCTGTAAAAAATAAAAAAATTCACTTCTTGGAAATTAAGAGTATTTTAATGTTGGGAGAAACGGGACAGATCTATCTCCTGGCTAATATTTGTGACACGGCTCAACGGCAGTGCGTCCACCGCTTGTTGCAGAGATTCACGGTTAGAACCAGTAGTCAGCCCTGGTTAACGCTGCGGGTGTATTAGCCTTGAAAAATACCACCGTACGCCATTATCTGCTTCACTCACAGCGGATAGTAAAGATCGCGTGGCATCGTTCGAAACGAGTTTGCCAACGTGTGCCGCCGCCGGCGCCGTCATGGTCCAAAGTTTGCCAAATGAATTATGTTTTATTCTATTGCGGAGAGTCCACAATAGCCCCCTCCCCGCTCACCCCCCCCTCCCAGCTGGGAGACGAATGCACACCTAACAGGCTCCAGTGCCAAGGCACCTCGTGCCGTGCAGGAAACTGCCGCTGGGGGTGCCCACTGGATTGCGTCGAGGGATGAGATGTGGATGCTAAAGATGCTTCGAGTTGCCGAGGGTGTGCAAGCGAGCGCAGATATCGATGTCAAAAAAAAAAAATACATTCACGACCATCGGTAATACGCCGTAATAACCTCCTCTTCGTCGGTAGTAACGAGGTTGTGCGATGTTGCAAACTTGACGTGGCTTTCACGACACATCTCGTCATGGATGCATCGAGTCGTCGCTGATTCTGCAGGCCCACGCGACGCACGCGCATCAGACTCGACTCTTTTTGTCGAGTGCCCAATGGGTTCACATCACCCCTGCACAGCCACTAGAGGCCGCTACCACTCACCACAGTGTTACCACGACGACGACGACGATGATGATAACAATCGATCACTGAATACAATCGCGAGCTAGAATCGTCACGAACCGTGGGATACGATGGATTTCAGAGCGGCGAGAGAGAGAGGGAGAAGAGCAGATTTGCCACCTGTCCCTGGTTTTTGCAAAATTGTTCTGTTATTGAGATGAGAGATGCTGGCTGCTGCTGCCCTGGAAAATCATTAAGAAGTCTTCCCCCGGGCAGTGCATTAAAAGTCAATCATGATGACTGTACAATGCACTTGTACATAGTAGTCCTCTGTGTAGTTCCGTCTTGTGGTTGCTGAGCCATGAACTCATTTCTTTAGAACGGCCTTTTGGTGTTTCGTTTGTTGCCCTTCCCACGCACCTCCGATGATCACGCTTGGCTACACGTACGGTGCGAAAGAAGTTCAACAGAATCATCAATACGCGTATCCATTTCACCTCGCCACATTTTTGGGCCGAGTGGACTTCCGTCAGAGGTGGGGCCATGATCGGTCCCTCGTTTCAGGCCGAGTAGACCTAAGCGTGCCCCGCACACACACCGAGGGGATCACGTCAGTCCCAAGCCAAAGCCGGCGGGCATCTCGCCGCCCTCAGGAGTGCTGTTCGTCGCTGGCCGCCCGGCGTTTTTGAGGCTCAGCAACCGTCATTTAGAAAAAACAACAACAACAACAAACATCGTCGCCTGTGGACGTTCATTTCAGGCTGAGTCAACCTGTTCCACATTCCAAGTTGACAGAGAAGTCCTCCCATGAGTGTCCGGTGGTCAATTCGGCAGGTCGACCTCGCAGAAGTCTTTATTGGTCCCTCATTTCTGTCTGAGGCGACCTAGAGGTGTTCCTTCGCTGGAGTTGACCGACAGGTGTTTCCTGGCCGAGTTCGACCTCGACGCGTTGCATTTGAGTCCGAATCGACGTCAGAGCTGCTCCGTGTCGCTCGCGATCCATTTCTGGCTGAGTCGACCTAGGGGAGGTCTTTTGCAGTCACTCAATTCCAGTCTTGAGTCGAACGAGGCGTAGCTCCCGTTTCAGTCTGAGTCGACCTGGGAGCTGCACAGGCTCACGTACATGCTCAAGCAGCCGCGAATGGCCTTGATGAAATCTTTACGTTTCAGTATCGTCTGAATCTGCGCCTGTTTCACACAAAACACACACAAAGACAAAGATCCCCCGTATAGCCTTTGACATACCGTTGGGGCAAGTGCACTTCGCGAGCACCGATGAAGGCCGGCACGTCACGCGACGGGGTGTGGGTGTCAACGCCACGCCCGACCGCCTTTGTCTCCCAGTGGCGATGTTGACACACCGCACCAGGTACGCACGCACACACACACAGAGCACCAGCTACCATACACGCTTAGACGGCAGGGGGCGACATTGGACCGCGAGCCATACACAGCATCGCTCTCTATGGCGTCCTTTCGACCCTCCGACACTTCACGTGGCCTCAAAGTGCACCTAGCCTGGCACGAGTGGCGTGGTGACGTCAACGGCACTTTGTGGCGAATGGCGGCTGTTGTTGCTGCCGGTGTGCTGTAAGGTGATGGAGCCGTTGTAGGGAGAGTGGAGAGATTCCCATACCTGGGCAGTGTGCTCATGACCAGCTCTGGTTTGACAGCAGAGGTCTCACACCTGGCGGCATTATCTTGTCATCGTCTGCGTAACGCTGCGAGTAAGCTACCTGGCATGTCGCTCCATACGAAGCTTTGGATATTCAGGGCCAGTCATGCCCTCCTTTCTCGATGCTTGCGGAACATGGACCCCTCTAATGGAACATCTGCGCCGGTTAAAAACATTCAGGCTGGCCTGCCTAAGATCCATCCTGGGTTTAACCAGACAGGATTGTGTCAGAAGCTCACAAATCCTTGAAAGATCTGGATACATTCCCATCAGTGAGCTCCTCCGGCGGGCAAGACTGCGTTGGCTGGGTCATGTGGCCCGCATGCCCAGCCATCACATGCCCAAGTAGTTTATGTTTGGCCAGATAGAGGGGGCTAAATGGGTGCGACACGGGCTAGAAAAGAGATTTACTGATGCGGAACAGGAGGATGTGGAGCTGAGTGGACTTGCTGAAGACTGATACCAGCGGTGTCAAGATCGGCCTCTGTGGAGGAGGCTCGTGAAGGACGCTACCGGGCAGTTGGAGGCCGTCGCCCTCCAACAACAACGTAGGGCAGAGAATCGACGCTCACGACAACGAGCGAGCGCCGGGTGGCTAAAATGCAGCAAGTTGGCACGGTAGGGGCACAGCTGATGCATCTGCCAATCATCTCAGTCGACCCATGGCACTTGGGTCTGTGCATGACCTTTGTCAGCGAGCCGTCGACGCTTGACGTGCACTCGAAGTGCACCTGCCTGCACAAGTGCCGCGGTGACGTCAACGTCACTTGTGGCGAGTGGCGGTTGTTGTGCTGTAGGTAGAGCAGTGGTTCCTAAACTGGGGTGCACGTACCCCCTGGGGTTACAGGGTGCGAGACACGCCAGATTTTTCGACGGTGAATCATCGAAAAACATGTAAGCACGGGCAGTAAGTGAACTAAATTTCGATTAAAGCTTCGTGACTGCAGGGATTCATCTTCTTGGTTCTTTCGGTGAAGTCACGTAGAATGGAAATAATAAAATAATAAAACATAAAAATAATTCTCACGACGTTTCGGCCACAACGCAAGCAGCCGTCCTCAGGTGGAGAGCAGTCTGTC
The DNA here is from genome assembly GCA_018977245.1 of Lethenteron camtschaticum. Taxonomy (NCBI): domain Eukaryota; kingdom Metazoa; phylum Chordata; class Hyperoartia; order Petromyzontiformes; family Petromyzontidae; genus Lethenteron; species Lethenteron camtschaticum. The sequence goes on along the minus strand of WFAB01001278.1, from coordinate 258,727 downwards.
GATTAGTGGCCGAAACGTCGTGAGAATTATTTATTATGTTTAAGTTTTATTATTTTATTATTTCCATTCTACGTGACTTACCGAAAGAACCAAGAAGATAAGTGGAACTACTTTGTTCATCAAACCCGTGTGTTCATCAGCATTATTTAAAAAATGTTACGATCGAGAACCAAACGGGTGCAAGGCTGCAATAATAAAGGTGAAGAACCACAGGTGTAGAGAGGTTCGTGCAAGTATATCATTTTCGGTTGAGTCGACCTAGCGGAGGCCCGGAACCGGTTCAGATTGTCGTCATGATGTCAGCTGAGAGCGGGTCATTGGGTTCGTAGTGCAGGGTGCCAACCACTGCCTACAGCCTTGCAAGAGGCTCTCGGAAATCTTTCCCTTCGTATCTATATTCCTGCTGACGAATATTTTAACTGGTTCTGGGTCTCCCCCTTGGTCGACTCAGCCGTTAATAAGGCGTGTAAACCGTCGGCACCGAGGTCACAAACGCGTCCTGTGGTGCTCTGCCACCCACCCCCCTCGTGTGCCGTGCCGGCCTGCCCGTTGGGCGCCGTGTGTCTGTGATGTGGGGGTCTCACCCTCTCTGGGGCTGGACATTCCTTCAGTATGTCGGCCCTCAGCCTGGTCAACATTATCGGGGAGACCAGCCGCCTTCCCCGCCAGGCTCTCGAAGGTGCAAATCAGCCTGCCCAGCGCCTCCAGATAGTTAACCTGCATCACGAACGGCAGCAGATGCACCAACATCATCAATATGCATCATCAGCAGATGCACCATCATCATCAGCATCATCAATAAGCAGCATCATCAGCAGATGCATCATCAGCATTATTATGAATAAGCAGTATCATCAGCAGATGCACCATCATCATAATCATCAAAGCAGCATCATCAGCAGCTGCACCATCATCATCATCAGCAGCATCATCAGCAGATACACCACCATCATCAGCATCATCGTCATCATGTGTGGGAGTGTGTGAGAGAGAGAGTGAGAGAGAGAGAGTGCGGGAGAGTGAGGGTGAGTGAGAGAGGGAGTGTGGGGAGAGTGTGAGAGAGAGTGAGTGAGTGAGAGAGAGTGAGGGAGAGTGTGAGGAGGGAGAGTGTGAGAGAGAGTGTGAGAGAGAGTGAGTGTGAGAGAGAGAGTGAGAGTGTGAGTGAGGGAGAGAGAGAGTGTGAGTGAGAGTGAGGGAGAGTGTGAGAGTGTGAGAGAGAGTGTGAGAGAGAGTGTGAGAGAGAGTGAGTGTGAGAGAGAGAGTGAGGAGAGTGTGAGGGAGAGTGTGAGAGAGAGTGTGAGGAGAGTGTGAGGGGAGAGTGTGAGGGAGTGTGAGTGTGAGAGAGAGAGTGAGGGAGAGTGTGAGGAGTGTGAGTGTGAGAGAGAGTGTGAGTGAGAGAGAGTGTGAGTGAGGGAAGTGTGGGGAGAGTGTGAGGGAGAGAGTGAGGAGAGTGAGTGATGTGAGAGAGAGGTGGGAGAGTGTAGGAGGAGAGGGAGGGGAGAGTGAGTGAGGAGGAGTGTGAGTGAGGGAGGTGGAGTGAGGGAGTGAAGTGGAGTGTGGTGAGGGTGAGNTGTGAGTGATGGAGTGAGTGAGTGTGAGAGTGGAGGGAGAGTGTGAGGATATGAGGAGTGAGTGTGAGTGAAGTGGAGGGGAAGTGAGGATGAGTGGTGTGAGTGAGTGAGAGTGTGAGAGTGAGTGTGAGTGAGTGAGTGTGAGTGTGAGTGANTGAGGGTGAGTGAGTGAGTGTGAGTGAGTGAGTGTGAGTGAGTGAGTGTGAGTGAGTGAGTGTGAGTGAGGAAGTGAGTGAGGGAGTGTGAGTGAGTGTGAGTGAGTGTGAGTGAGTGAGTGTGAGTGAGTGTGAGTGAGTGTGAGTGAGTGGTGAGTGAGTGTGAGTGAGTGTGTGAGTGAGTGAGTGTGAGTGAGTGTGAGTGATGAGTGTGAGTGAGTGTGAGTGAGGGAGAGAGTGTGAGAGAGCGTGAGGGAGAGTGAGTGAGTGTGAGGGAGTGTGAGTGAGTGTGAGTGAGTGAGTGTGAGAGAGTGAGTGAGTGAGGAGAGTGAGTGAGTGTGAGTGAGTGAGTGTGAGTGATGAGTGTGAGTGAGAGAGTGAGTGTGAGAGAGAGTGTGAATGAGTGATGTGAGTGAGTGATGGAGTGAGTGAGAGAGAGGAGAGTGAGAGAGTGTGAGTGATGGAGCGTGTGAGTGAGGGAGGCGGTATCTCACTGGTCTTCCTCGACACATTCTTCCGGTAGGCCTCATGATTAAGACTTTGGCCGCAGCTTCATCGGCTGGACACGCAAACAAGACAAAGATCACCCGTATAGCCTCAGCAGACTGTTAGGGCAAGTTCCTGTCGCCCCTATGAAGGCCAGCACAGCAGCCGAGGGGTGGGTGGCCACACCATACCTGGGCACCTTTGTCACACCAGGCACTGTACTCATTTGAGGCTGGTTGACCTAGGGGAAGGCCCAGGACCGGTTCAATGATCGTCACTGATGTTGGTCGCGAGCGGGAAATCGAACTCGGGTCGCCAGGTTCGTAGCGCAGTGCGCTAACTGCTGTGCCACCGCTCCCGACCACACGAACTCACGCGGCAGGGAGAGGGGTGGGGTGACACACTGGTGGTGATGATTGTAGTGATGGCGGTGATGATGGTGTTGATGATGATAATGGTGATGATGGTGATAATGGTGGTGATGATGGTGATGATTGTGATGATGGTGATAATGGTGATGATGGTGATGATAGTGATGATGATGGTGATGATGGTGATAATGGTGGTGATAATGGTGTTATGGTGAGATGTGAGATAGTATAATGGTTGATGATGGTGATGATAGTGATAGGTGATAGTGGTGTTGATGATGTGATGATAGTGATGATGGTGATAATGGTGTTGAGAATGGTGATGATAGTGATGATAGTGATGATGGTGATGATGTGATGATGGTGATAATGGTGTGATGATGGTGATGATTGTGATGATGGTGATGATAGTGATGATGGTGATGATGGTTACAATGGTGTTGATGATGGTGATGATAGTGATGATGGTTACAATGGTGATGATGATGGTGACGATGATGTGATGATGGTTACAATGGTGTTGATGATAGTGATGATAGTGATGATGGAATGGTGTTGATGATGGTGATGATGGTGATAATGGTGATGATAGTGATGATGGTGATAATGGTGTTGATGATGGTGATGATTGTGATGATGTGATGATAGTGATGATGGTGATGATGGTTAATGGTGTTGATGATGGTAATGATAGTGATGGTTCATGGTGAATGATGGTGACGATGATAGTGATGATGGTTACAATGGTGATGATGATGGTGATGATAGTGATGATGGTTACAATGGTGATGATGATGATGGGCGGTAGACTTTCCGCGCCGGTTGAGATTGTTTTTGTTGCATGGCAGTCAATACGATACTTTACTTCTCAGAGCCAGGATTCACCCTAATTAAGTACAACACAATGTTTGATATCATTGAGTGATTTGTGTTGTTGTGCAGTTATCGGTAATCGGTCTGAGACCATCGTCAACTTGAATACCCGGGTTGGAATCGCAACTCAATCTGCGTGAGACTATGATGGTCCACGTGTAGGTCCATGGGTCTCTACGTGACTTCAAGGGTATCTCTGTGTCAGGGCTGGGGAACCTTTTTTCTGCCAAGGGCCATTTGGATATTTATAACATCATCACGGGGCCATACAAAATTATCACTTAAAATTAGCCCGTTGTTATATTTGGTCAAACATTTAATTAACTCGCCCTAATGCGAGGGCTGGAACTGCTTCTCTCTGCGAGGCGTGTGATGTTAGCTGGTGTTGATGATGTTGCTGCTACTCGCACTGCTTTTCCAGGTTTGCTCCTAGATTATTGAATTTCGAGTCCCGCCTGCGGTTGCCTTGGCAGGGCCACACCAAATGATTTCTTGGGCCTCATACGGCCCGCGGGCCGGACGTTCCCCAGCCCTGTTCTGTGTCGATCGTTCCCCCATGCGTGAGTCGGGCAGTGAGCCCAGTGACCCCTTCCCGCTCCCTTCCCGAGGCACCTGGGCCCCCGGGATCTGTCGCATCGCGAGGTTAACCTGCACTCTCCCTCCGCGTCGTTCGCTTTCTCTATCGGCACTGATCCAATTTGTAAAATAACGAAAACAAAATACTGTTTCGAGTGGACGAGACGCTCCTTGCTCTTTGCTAACCGCGCTCGGGCGGACGGGGAGGGCGAGGAGGAAGATGAATTTCGCAAGCGGAGAGTTGACCTTCAACTGTCCGCGAAGAATTGAAGGTCAATGTCCCCACCACCACCCCCCCTCCCCCCCGGCTCTATAAAAGAATAAACAAAGGCGAATGAGCAGTCCTGCAACTGCTGCTCGCTCGCAGCCCAGCTGGCGGAAGGAGTCTCCCACGAGCGAGGGACGAGAGGAACGACGTTGAGCAGAGGTGCCGCTGGAAGGGATGGGACGCTGAGTAACCCACCACTTTACCCCACCGCGCGCGACCTACCCGGCTGATTGGTTCAACTGCGGTGACTTTGAATTTTACCGCTGGTGGGGGATGGTGGGAATGTGAAACCTGCGAACGTTGCTTCGCGCCATCAGATGGGAATGGAACGACGACATTGGAACCGCGAGTCGAGGGTGACAACGGTCAGGCCGTCGTGGCAGCTCCGTGCAGAAGGGATGCGGCCGATGTCACGTCGTGATCACACCAAGTGGTGTGTGCGGTGGCTGGCCGGACATACAGCGGGATTGTGTGGGGCTAACGGGTGCGGATGAGGCAGAGGTCCCAACCGGGTACCCGATACCCGTACCCTACCCGACACCCGGCTACCCGTACTCGGCCGGGTACGGGTACCCGTTTGCGACCCTGGTGCGGCCGGGTACGGGTAGACCGTGAGTCACTGGTGAGTAACCGTTTGTCACTCATTTCCCAACGTCTTGTCTCTTCTCACAATTCAAGTTCCTAGAATCAACCCACCCGCGCCTGCAACATGGCTTCATCCCAGAGGTCGCAATCGGGCACTCGTACCCGTACCCTGCCGATACCCGGCCGGGTACGGGTAGCCGGGTAGGGTACGGGTACCCATTTGCGACCCTGGTGCGGCCGGGTACGGGTACGGGTAAGCAATCAAAACCCGTTTGGATCTCTGGGATGAGGGGGTGCGCGGCGTGTGGAGAGGGAGCGTGGCAGTGGTTAGCGCACTACCTACCGAAGCTGGCGTCCTGTTCAACCCGCTCGTGGCCCAGTGACGATTATCTGAACCGTTCCTGGGCCTCCCCTAGGTCGGCTCAGCCTCAAATGAGTATCTGGTGCTGTGTGTCAACATCGCAAGTGCGGAGGCAAAGGCGGCCGGGCGTGGTGCCCACCTCCTCGTGTACCGTGCTGGACTTCATAAGTGCTACTCGCTAACAGCACTTTCCCCAAAAGTCTGTTCAGGCTATACGGGGGATCTTTGTCTTTGGCGTGTGTGCGGAGGGGAGCATTGGCGCAGTGGTTAGCGCACTGCACTCATGCACCTACCCGGCAACCCAAGTTCGACTGCGGGCCACGGCTAACCTCAGCGGCAATTGATATCAGAACCGGTCCCCAAATCTGTCTTGTGTGAACTCGGCTTTCGACGAGTACTTGTGCATGTGAACATCACCGCCGGTTGGAGACAAAGGCGGCCAGGCACGCTCCTGGCCACACTACCCACACTCTTAGTTTTTTCGGTAAGTCACGTAGGTAAAATGTTTTAATTAAAATTAATAAAAAATAAAATAATAAAAATCACGACGTTGCGGAGGCAACACAAGTCTCCGTCATCAGGTGGACCGTCACAGCTAGATTTGCTGTATCAAGTGAGGCAGAGATTCCAAGATGCAAGCTCTTAAATACAAGTTTAGGGGGGAGAGGGGAGGAGCTTATCAGAATGTGGTAGCCAATGAATGGAACGTATTGGGAGGGGGGCGGGGCTAAAAGAGAGCACGAGGTGCACGTGTACGTGGACATGTTTGTGCACAAGCACCCGTTGGTGCACATTACAGAAGGGAACGAAATTGCCCATGTTGTTTTTTACCAGTGTTGGCTGACAATCAAATACGAAAAAGGAGAGTACTGTTAAACGCTGGGGATGTTACACTCGGTAAAGTAAAATAGTGCCTGTCAGATAAGATGGTCCAAAATTTGTAATTAAACCTTTTTTACGTGATTAATAACATCTTTACAATGACTACGTCGCGCACTGTGTCGGCCCTAATGGAGCTTGCGAACAGCACTTGCCCCAACAGTCTACCAGGCTACATGGGAACCTTTGCCTACATGTTTTTGACGTGGCCTCATTGCGTGTAGGAATGCTGCTGGAACAGCTGCTGTGGTGTAACGCTTTAGCAGCAGCAGCAGCAGCAGGACACAACAGTGACCTGCAATCTAGAGGGCACCGGTTCGATTCCATCTCATGGCACGGAAGCTAAAACAATGGGTGGCAAGTTTCTTGAAATGTACCCCTTCCCCCAGACCCCCCCCCCTACCTCAACCTCCCACCCCCCCACCTCTTTCCACTCAGCGGTTTAAGTCGGTGTACCGCAGCCAAATCGATCGGCGTGACGGGCAAGTGTGGCAATGGGGGTAATGATTACCTATAACCTGGCACGTGTACAGATTTGGTTCACTTTTTTACTTTCGGAGAGAGAGGGGAAATTCAGAGAGAGAGAGAGACAGAGGGGGAGTGATGCAACCTGCGGACGAGCGAGATGGCAGCCAGAGCCACTGTCGACAGATTTTTCCGAAGCTCTGCGGCCGAGGTCGCAAACGGGTTTGATTCCTTACCCGTACCCGTACCCGGCCGCACCAGGGTCGCAAACGGCTTCCCGTACCCGGCCGGGTACGGGTAGCCGGGTATCGGGTACCCGGTTGCGACCTCTGCTCTGCGGTCCGTGTCGGAATGTTCGTCCGATTCCAGTGATGACTCAACCCATCATCCTTCATCCCGGGTCGATAAAATAGCTACCACCATGTGGAGCCGTCAACAGTGGTTCTCCTAAGGAGAGGCTCGCTTCGCCATAGGAACGAGGAATGTCTCCCACCCCCCCCCCCCACTACTGGCTCTACAGGGCTGAAAATATCAAATCAGCACCACCTCAGTGGCAATGTGAGCTGAAATTAGCTGCTACCTTTTGACTTTGACCTTCATAGGCACAGGAGCTACACAACGCCTGGCACTCCGAGTAATTCCTAGAAGTCGTCTAGAGTCAGGAGGTCTGAGGGCCCTGAATTGTTCTGTTCCCTGCCTCCAGGACTCTACTCCAAGGAATAATGCTTGCACAGCCACAGATGGAGTGGATGGGTGGGTGGGTGAGTGGGTCGGTTACACTCTTACCAGGAATGATGCTGGCACGATCGGTGAGTGGGTGGGTGGGTGAGTAGGTCGGTTATCATCTCATCAGCAATTTTGCTGGTACAGTCAGTGGGTGGGTGAGCGGGTGGGTGGGCGAGTGGGTGGGTGAGCGGGTGGGTGAGTGGGTGGGTGAGCGGGTGGGTGAGCGTGTGGGTGAGCGGGTGGGTGTGCGGGTGGGTGGGTGAGTGGGTTGGTGAGTGGTGGGTGAGTGGGTGGGTGAGTGGGTGGGTGAGTGGGTTATAATCTTACCAGGAATTATGCTGACACGGTCATTGAGTGGGTGGGTGAGTGGGTGGGTGAGTGGATTATAGTCTCATCACGGATTCTGCTGGCACAATCAGTGAGTGGGTGGGTGAGCGGGTGGGTGAGCGGGTGGGTGAGCGGGTGGGTGAGCGGGTGGGTGAGCGGGTGGGTGGGCGGGTGAGTGGGCAGGTGGGTGGGCGAGTGGGTGGGCGAGTGGGTGGGCGGGTGAGTGGGCGGGTGAGTGGTCGGGTGAGTGGGTGGGTGAGTGGGTGGGTGAGTGGTGGGTGAGTGGGTGGGTGAGTGGATTATAGTCTCATCACGGATTCTGCTGGCACAATCAGTGAGCGGGTGGGTGAGCGGGTGGGTGAGCGGGTGGGTGGCGGGTGGGTGAGCGGGTGGGTGGGCGGGTGGGTGAGCGGGTGGGTGGGCGGGTGGGTGAGCGGGTGGGTGGGCGGGTGGGTGGGCGGTGAGTGAGCGGGTGGGTGAGCGGGTGGGTGAGCGGGTGGGTGGGCGGGTGGGTGGGCGAGTGAGTGGGCGGGTGGTGGGCGAGTGGGTGGGCGAGTGGGTGGGCGGGTGAATGGGCGGGTGAGTGGGCGGGTGAGCGGGTGGATGAGCGGGTGGGTGAGCGGGTAGGTGAGCGGGTGGGTGAGCGGGTGGGTGAGCGGTGGGTGAGCGGGTGGGTGGGCGGGTGAGCGGGTGGGTGGGCGGGTGGGTGAGCGGGTGGGTGGCGGGTGGGTGGGCGGTGAGTGAGCGGGTGGGTGAGCGGGTGGGTGAGCGGGTGGGTGGGCGGGTGGGTGAGTGGGCGGGTGGGTGGGCGAGTGGTGGGCGAGTGGGTGGGCGGGTGAATGGGCGGGTGAGTGGGCGGGTGAGCGGGTGGATGAGCGGGTGGGTGAGCGGGTAGGTGGGCGGGTGAGTGGGCGGGTGAGTGTGCGGGTGAGTGGGCGGGTGAGTGGGCGGGTGAGCGGGTAGGTGAGCGGGTGGGTGAGCGGGTGGGTGAGCGGGTGGGCGAGTGGGTGGGCGAGTGGGTGGGCGGGCGGGTGAGCGGGTGGGTGAGCGGCTGGGTGAGTGAGTGAGTGGATTATAGTCTCATCACGGATTCTGCTGACACAACAAGTGAGTGAGTGGGTGGGTGAGTTGGTTACCAGGTTTTTGGTATTGATCATGTGGCTCTGGCTGGTGAAGTATTTCACGAGTGTTTGGTTGCAGTGGCCGGCACCGTGCACCCAGACACAGCAAAACGACACTAGCAGCAGCCGAACTCCTACACACACACACAAAGGCAAAGATCCCCATACGGTCACACCAGCTTTTAGGGCAAGTGCTGTTAGCGAGCAACTTACGAAGCACCGGCGGCATGGCACGTGATGTGGGTGGTGCGGGTGCGGACAGCACCACGCTCGGCCGTCTTTGTCTCTCCCAGTGACGATTTTTTTTTTTTACACAGCACGAGATATACACTGACCCTACACAAAACGGCAGAATATGTATATGCATGTATACAGTATACACGTACACAATGACAATTACACACACAGTATATACATGGACAATTATAACGATTCCCCCATGTAACCTTTAACATGTCACGTAATGTACATACATTTACAAAGACAAAGATCCCCTGTATAGCCTTAACAGACTATAGGGGCAAGTGCTGTTAGCGAGCACCTATGAAGGCCGGAACGGTACACGAGGGGGTGGGTGGCCAGCACCAGGCCCGACCGCCTTTGTCTCGCTAGTGGCAATGTTTACACACCGCACCAGGTACTCATTTGAGGCTGAGTCGACCTAGGGGAGGGCCCGGGACCGGTTCAGATAATCGTCACTGATGTTGGCAGTGAGCGGGAATCGAACCCGTGTCGCCAGGTTCATAGCGCAGCGCGCTACCGCTCCCCACACACATTTACACAGACATAACCCTCACATGTACACGCAGACATATATAGATGCATCGTGAAATACAAACAGAAACATCCCCTGTTGTAGCCTACAGACTGTGTTGGAGCAAGTGCCGTCACATTAGCCAGAGGCGACTGAGAGCGGGGGGGGTGTGGGGGGAGGGTCGGGAGTGAGTGAGTGAAGGTGGTGGGGAGACCAGGTGACCACTCGGATCGATGACTCGTCGCTGACGTTCGAACCGTGGACAGGACGCGAACTCAGGTGGCACAGGTTCGCGGCCACTGCGGAGTTCGTTCATTCCGATTCGTTTCGCCTTTCCCTTCCCACCTTTCAACCTCGATGCAAATGTACAATACGAATCACTCACTCTGCCAGGGGAGCCACACCGATTCCTCGAACTCATTTTTAAGAAGGTGCGTCCATCCATCCATACGTACTTCTGTTGTGCTTTATCTTAAGATGTTTTCGGCGACTTTGCGAGTTGTTTACCCGTGATGCGGAAGGGCATCTGGCAAGAGTCCGGAGAAAACCTCAAGCGGGCGAGTGGGGGAGTGGGGAGTGGGGCAACGCTCTGTGCCCAATCACGTAGAGGTCAGACGATAGAGACGACGACCTTTCAAGCATATGGCCCCTTTCTTCACGGCACATACAGAGAGGCGGAGGGAGTGACCTACTCTCCATGCGTGTTGAACTTTTTTCGCGCCGTACGCAGCCAACCGCACTCATCGGCGGTGTGCGTGTGCGTGTGATCCACCAGACTCATGCCCTCCCTCCCTCCCCCCTCTCATCTCTCTCTCTCTCGCGCCCGTTGCGTCTCTGAGTACATCCCCTGCCCTCAGATGTACTTCACGCCCGCCTCGATATGTGTGTGGCAGGAGGTCTTCTGGGGACACCCTGGGGTTGGGACATGTATGGGTGGGTGGGGGGGGGCGTTGGAGGCTGACAGTTACGGGTGGCATAACACGCGTAGATGCTAAGCAAAGACAATGATTTCCCCCTGTAGCCTTCAATAGGCTGTTTGGGCAATTGTTGTTACCTAGCAAAGGCCGGTGCGACAACGACACGGGGGAGGTGATCACTATGGCCGGCTGACCTTTGTCTCCCCAATGCTGATGTTTTGAACACCGCACCAGGTAATGTTTTAAGGCTGAGTCGACCTATGTTGATCGTGAGCGGGAATCGAACTCGGGACGCCGGGTGCGTAGAGCAGGGCGCCAAGCAATACGCCGCCGCTCACAACTAACGCGCGCACACACAGACACGGGCATACACACAGACACACACACACAGACACACACACACAGACACGGGCATACACACAGACACACACACACACAGACACACAGACACACACACACACAGACACACACACACACAGACACGGGCATACACACAGACACACACACACACAGACACACAGACACACACACACACAGACACACACACACAGACACGGGCATACACACAGACACACACACAGACACAGACACACACACAGACACACACACACACACACACACACAGACACACACACACAGACACACAGACACACACACAGACATACACACACAAAGACACACACAGACACGGGCATACACACAGACACACACACACACAGACACAGACACACAGACACACACACAGACACACACACACAGACACACAGACACACACAGACACAGACACACACAGACACAGACATGAAGAAAGCACACGAGGCGGGGTGATATGGGCAGAGCCACGCCCGGCCGCCTTTGTCTCCCCAGTGCCGATATTTTGAAAGCGCAGGCTCTGGTCGCTTCCTTCCGATGATGTTAGGACGCCAATGGAGGAGCGACGCACTTTGAAGTCGACGGTGAAAACGTATTTTGTTTAGAACTGCTTTTTTGTGTGTTAAGTTGGTTGTCCGATTAGCGCGGTTGGCTACGTACGGTGCAAAAGAAGTTCAACAGAATCACAATATGTATTTATAGCGGAGGAATCCGATAAGCTGTGAAGCTCTCTTCATCACAAACGTTCAGTACGGGCTACAACAACAACAGACACATACACTAAGTAGTGCTCGTCGTTTAAGGCTGAGTCGACCTAGGGGAGGCGCAGGATTTTTTGTTGTTGTCAGATCTTTAGTTCGCGTGCGCAAGCCGCTCACGTGAACCCGGGTCACTGGATTCGCAGCGCGATCCGCTAATCACTGCGCCACCGCTCCTCGCGGAAGAAGGTTTCGCGGTGGAGGGAGTGGGAAGGGTTGATTCACGTCGGAGGGGTGGGAGCGATGGTTGACATAGCAAGCGTAAACACGCGCAGACGTGTTCGCACACACACTCACGCACAAGTGTAAACACAGCACCCACCCGTGACGACTCATGTGTACCACACACACACACTCAACACACACACACTCACCACACACACACACTCACCACACACTCACCACACTCAACAAACACACACACTCACCACATACACACTCTCACCACATACACACTCTCAACACACACTCAACACACACTCAACACACACACACTCACCACACACACACTCACCACACACACACCACATACACAAACACTCACCACACACACACCACATACACAAAGACAAAGATCCCCCGTATAGCCTTAACAGACTGTAGGGGCAAGTGCTGTTAGCGAGCACCTATGAAGGCCAGAACGGTACACGAGGGGTGGGTGGCCAGCGCCACGCCCGACCGCCTTTGTCTCCCCAGTGGCTATGTTTACACACCGCACCAGGTACTCATTTAAGGCTGAGTCGACCTAGGGGAGGCCCAGGACCGGTTCAGATCATCGTCACTGGTGTTAGCCGTGAGCGGGAATCGAACCCGGGTCGCCAGGTTCATAGCGCAGCGCGCTAACCGCTACACTACCGCTCCCCACTTACACACACATACACACACACACATACACACACACACATACACACACACATACACTCACATACACACACACTACACATACACACACATACACACTCACATACACACACACATACACACACACATACACACACATACACACGCATACACACTCACATACACACACACACATACACACACCACACACACTCACCAAACCAGCACTTCCTTCTCCCCGCCTCAACCTCAAATGTCCTCTTCTGACATTTTCACCCGATTGCGAATAGTTGAGCAAGTTTTCTTTTGTTCACAATTTGTTTTTGTATTTTTTTTGTATTTTGGTAACTTTTTTTTTGTTCCAGATCGTTGGTATTCTGACTCACCGCGATGGGGGCCCGAGTGAAGGAGGACTGGGTGGGCGAGGGGTCTGTGGGGGGGGGAGGTGTTGGTGACGGCGACGTCGCATCTAACGATTCATAACCCCGCAGTATTAACCGGGGCGGCCCAATGGTGGCCGAACCGAACCGCAGGACCACCTGGAAACACGCGTCAACGAGTGGCAACTGCGATTTCGAGCGCGGTGAGAGCAACCAACGTTCAATTCCCGGCAATGACAAACACTCGTGGCTCCCACAGAACAAACGAGATAGGCGATGCAGACGAGACAGAACAAATAAACACACGGGGTTCTTAGGTGCGGTTGCACCCGATTCAAGAGCCGAATGGCTCACAGAGCTATACCTTTCGTGACTGCAGGGATTCGTCTTCTTGGTTCTTTCGGTAAAGTCACGTATAGAAGGGAAGTAATAAAATAATAAAAATAAAACATTCAAATAATTCTCACGACGTTTCGGCCACAACGCAAGCAGCCGTCCTCGGGCTTGCTTGCGTTGTGGCCGCTTGCGTTGTGGCCGAAACGTCGTTGAGAATTATTTTATTATGTTTTATTTGTATTATGTTATTACTTCCCTTCTACGTGACTTTACCGAAAGAACCAAGAAGAGGGCTATACCTAATAAATGAACCTGAACTTGGACTTGAGGTGGACACTAAACAAGCAGGCGGACATGATAATTGGTTCTTTACCCTTCTATCTGGCAACAAAACTGACACCTTTTTGCAAGGAGTCATGTTTGCATAGACCGCAATACCTGCAGTCATAATACAAACAAAAGAACATAACTCTGATAACGTGCACTGTCCCTGAAGTTGATTGGTCCACACCCGAGACAGCTTTCCTTCGAGCCTAGTCTCATATGGGTTGGACCAGATGACGCCAAAAGGCGCACAACTCAAGGACAATGCACCATCAGAGTATGGGTTGGTTGAAAAGCAGGCGGACAGTTAGCAGTGGTGGCCCTCTCCACTCCACCTCTCCCGTGCGCCTTCTAGTCGTGGGATGATTGGGGACGACGCATTTGTGTCGCGGTGGTTCGCTGTGATTCCCGGGCCACGGTCAACACATTCGTGGCGAGTGATATCCGTATGCCCTCAACTAACCCGAACCCCCGTTCGTCAATCGGCGTTGTCCAGCGTGGTGAAGTATGGTTAAACAGCCCCCGTGACTGAAACAGCGTGGGCAAGCCCTCATACAGCAGCGGATTGACGACATTATTGTGAAAAAGCGCTGGCCTCGAAGTGCACCTAGCCTGGCACAAAGTGCAGGCAATAGACACGAGGCAGAACAAACGAGTCGGACAATGAAAACGAGAGAGAAGAAACGAGCCAGACAATAGAAAGGAGATATAACAAATAAGTTAGACAATAGAAACGAGACAGAACAGACAATAGAAACGAGACAGACAGTAGACACGAGCCAGACAATAGAAACGAGACAGAACAAGCGAGACAGACAATAGAAACGAGACAGACAATAGACACGAGACAGACAAGCGAGACAGACAATAGACACGAGACAGAACAAGCGAGACAGACAATAGAAACGAGACAGACAATAGACACGAGACAGAACAAGCGAGACAGACAGTAGACACGAAACAGAACAAGCGAGACAGACAATAGAAACGAGACAGACAATAGACACGAGACAGAACAAGCGAGACAGACAATAGACACGAGACAGACAATAGACACGAGACAGAACAAGCGAGACAGACAATAGACACGAGACAGACAATAGACACGAGACAGAAGAAACGAGCCAGACAATAGACACGAGACAGACAATAGACACGAGACAGACAATAGAAACGAGACAGAAGAAACGAGACAGAACAAGCGAGACAGACAATAGACACGAAACAGACAATAGACACGAGACAGGACAAACGAGCCAGACAATGAAAACGAGACAGACAGAACGAGCGAGACGGAGCAAACATACACGCAAAGCTGCCCAACCGAACGCGTTGGTGGGAGGCGCTCAGCGCCGATAAAAGCCGCTCAAGTGTCGTTCTCTGTCAACACTGTTGGGGTTGGAGGGGGTGGAGATGGAACGGTGGGACAAGTGGTTGGCGCACTCACGCCGACCGAGTTGCATTGCTCGCCCACGGCTAACGTCAGTGGCGAGCGATGCATTTGAATCGGTCCTGAAGGGTAGAACACCGTCCCTGACTTATAATAATAATAGTTCAATTCGTAACGCGCGCAAATTTGCAGAAGTAGTGGCCGCAACTCAGAGGCGCGGAGCCAAGCTCAGAGTCGCTCGAAAGCACGTGGTTTGTAGAGGTGAGTTTTTAAGTCTCTCTTGAAGGAGGCGATTGAGGTGATGCTGCGAATGTGCAGAGGGATTATTGCGTTCCAGACTGTTGGGGCTGCCACCGAGAAGCGGCGCTTAGACACGGTGACCATCCTGGATCTTGGTATCAAGAGGAGGTCGTGAGTCGCGCTGCGCAGGCATCTGCCGTGTGCTGAGCCACAAGTTGTTACTGATCCAGCATGAAGCATGGTCAAACGACCTCCAGCGTAGAACCCACACGGGCATTGGGAGGCCTTCATCCAGCAGTGGATAGACAAAGAGCTGAAGTCGTAACAATGACCGTTGTTCTTCTTGGTTCTTTCGGTCAAGTCACGTAGAAGAGAAATAATAAAATAATAAAATGAAACATAATAAAATAATTCTCACGACGTTTCGGCTACAACGCAAGAAGCCGTCCTCAGGTCATCCTTCACCTGAGGACGGCTGCTTGCGTTGTAGCCGAAACGTCGTGAGAATTATTTTATTATTGTTTTATTTTTATTATTTTATTATTTCCCTTCTACGTGACTTTACCGAAACAACCAAGAAGATGAATCCCTGCAGTCACGAAAGCTTTAACTCGAAATTGAATTACCGTTGTTATTGTTATTTCGATAGGAGTCAGGGATTGTGGTGGTGGTGGTGGTGGGAATTAAATAAATGTTTGCCAATATTTCAAATGTCACGACGGGACATTGAATGCAACCAGCGACCAAGTTGCATTCCAATTGCAGTGTGCTGAGCATTGCATCCTATCAGCAGCAGCAGGAGCAGGAGTTGTAAGTCTACTTTACCCTATTCAGAGCCCGCGTTGGCTGGCTACACTCATTCTACACAGCCACACTATTGTTCACACTCACTCGTACACCTACAAACACCGCGGCCGTCACACACACCGTCAGACTCACCACTCTTACCACCATCATACGCCGACACACTCACCCACACAGATTCACACCATCACTCGCTTTCTCGTTCATGCCACGACGCACACTCAACATTCACTCACTTGCATGTGCTGACAGTTGACCTGCTTGCCCCATCAAATTGATTATGACAAATGCACGATGTATGTCAGCCAACGTATGTCTGTGTCTTTTTGCAGTGGCGCGGTGGATAGCACACTGCGATACAAAATCGGAGAATGAATCCTGCTGCTCACAGCGAACAGTGGTGACGAATATCTGAACCGGTCCTGGGCCTCGCCTGGGCCAACTCATCCTTACACAAGTACCTGGTGCAATGTGTATAAAACATCAGCACTGGGGAGACAAATGTGGCTGGCTTTCATTGGTGCTGTCTAACAGCACTCACCGAATCAGCCTGTGTCGACTACACGGGGCATCTTTATCTTAAATTCAATTAAACGAAACTATTTTTTTTATTGGAGCAAGTAAGGCCCGCTGGGCTATACAGCTCTTTTTGAAAGGAACCTGGCCACAAATGATAGCACAATGAAGTGGCTTATCCTGTGGACATTTATTGCAGCCCAATACTCTTAAACGCACGTTTTAAATGTGTGGGGGGGGGGTGGACCGGAGGACCCAGAGAAAACTCCATACGACCACAGGGAGAGAGAAAGACACGCAAACTACAAATATACAGCAGCAGGCGTCAGGATCGGGATATACAGTGAGAGACAGACCGTCTCTGATGTATGTATTTTGAATTTCTTTCACACCGTATGTATAAAACCGCGCTAATCGAGGTGCGGAGGAAGGACAATAATTGGAACACGAAAAAATCAGTTCTAAAGCAAGGTGGTTGTCAAAAAGATGATTTAAAAGTGCATAGCTCCCAGCGGATTCCCCAATATCGGAAGGAGGAGCGTTCCAGACATCCGCAGAAGCGCTTCTGACAGTGCAGGATGTGGTAGCCATCTCGGTTCGGTGGTTATCCAAAAGCAGCTGTTGCGAGGATGATCTGAGTTTGCGTGATCATGGTTTTATGCTCGACGGAAGGTAGTCATTTCATCAGTCATTTCATCAGTATAATCCAGGGGTCGGGAACCTTTTTGACTGGGAGAGCCATAAAAGCCAAATATTTCTAAATATATTTCATTGAGAGCCATATAGTAATTTTAACGTGTAATAAATTAAATGTGTCTTACTTTTAATGCGACTTCTGGTCACGGGACCCGTGCCCCGAGAAATTTTATCTTCAAAACGAATTTCTGTTTACTTTAAAATGACACAGTATTATTAAGCGATATCACAAGTATTTTGAAATCAGTTCCAAACTGATTTTTTTTTTATTTTTTATTTTTTCAACTCAAAATTGCCTGGGAGCCATATGCCGTCACCGGAAGAGCCATGTATGGCTCGCGAGCCACAGGTACCCGACCGCTGGTATAATCTGTATAAAATACACACAATTGGTCATGGCATAATCACGCCTTGTAAATCAAAACTGTTGCTACAATTTGTTTTAACCGGGTAAGGCCCACTGAGCGATATACTGCCCAGCTCTTTTTCAGAAGCGACCTGGATCAAACCCACGACCTCCTGTATACCAGGCGAGGTAGTTAACATCTCCTAGCCACTGTGATAATGATGAGAGACACGCAAACTCCAAATATACAGCGGCAGGGTTGGGATCAAACCCACGACCTCCTGTATACCAGGCGAGGTAGTTAACATCTCCTAGCCACTGTGATAATGATGAGAGACACGCAAACTCCAAATATACAGCGGCAGGCGGCAGGGTTGGGATCAAACCCACGACCTCCTGTAGACCAGGCGAGGTAGCAACATCTCCTAGCCACCGCGTGCGCCGGTAAACCGCAACTATATATCTACTTTATTGATCTGCGGGCAGAGTGAATGTCCAAGGTTGGGATCAAACCCACGACCTCCTGTATACCAGGCGAGGTAGCAACATCTCGCTACCGCGTGCGCCGGTAAACCGCAACTATATATCTACTTTATTGACCTGCGGGCAGAGTGAATGTCCAAGGTTGGGATCAAACCCACGACCTCCTGTAGACCAGGCGAGGTAGCAACATCTCGCTACCGTGTGCGCCGGTAAACCACAACTATATATCTACTTTATTGACCTGCGGCAGAGTGAATGTCCAAGGTTGGGATCAAACCCACGACCTCCTGTAGACCAGGCGAGGTAGCAACATCTCACCACCGCACGCGCGGGTAAACCGCAACTATATATCTACTTTATTGACCTGCGGGCAGAGGGAATGTCCAAGGCAGACCAAGCAATTAGCGGCGCGACGGCAAAATCATCGCGGCCGCTCGGCAAGCACCGCGGAGGCAGAGGTCGCAACCGGTACCCGATACCCGTACCCTACCCGATACCCGGCTACCCGAACCCGGCCGGGTACGGGTAGCCGTTTGCACCCTGGTGCGGCCGGGTACGGTACGGGTAGGCCGTGAGTCACTGGTGAGTAACCGTTTGTCACTCATTTCGGGTAGGGTACGGGTAGGGTAGGGAACGGGTACCCGTACCCGGCCGAGTAGGGTACGGGTACCCATTTGTGACCCTGGTGCGGCTGGGTACGGGTAAGAAATCAAAACCCACTATGGGGACCTCATTTGCCAGTAAAAATATGATAATTGGTTCTTTACCCTTCTATCTGGCAACAAAACTGACACCTTTTTGCAAGGAGTCATGTTTGCATAGACCGCAATACCTGCAGTCATAAATACAAACAAAAGACATAACTCTGAGTTGTGCGCCTTTTGGCGTCATCTGGTCCAACCCATATGAGACTAGGCTCGAAGGAAAGCTGTCTCGGGTGTGGACCAATCAACTTCAGGACAGTGCACATTATCAGAGTATGTTCTTTTGTTTGTATTATGACTGCAGGTATTGCGGTCTATGCAAACATGACTCCTTGCAAAAAGGTGTCAGTTTTGTTGCCAGATAGAAGGGTAAAGAACCAATTATCGAATCAAAACCCGTTAGCGACCTCTGCGCGGAGGGGAAGTGCGCACCAACGCCACACGCGGTCGCCGACACTTTGGCTCCCGCCGAGTTCCGTCATCGTTGCGCCACGATCTGCCATCCAACTTCTGGATAAGGTTATTTTTAAAACACTGTATGGTAGTAATACAATAAATTGAAAGTACATTTCCCATTCCGAGACGACTGCAAGTTGCATGGTGGGTGTCCGTTCATCTCAGAACGCGCGAGCGGTTCGGCATTGATTTTATTTATAGAGGCGTAGCACCGCTGATTTTAAAAGACATCGTATTGTACTCACCGCAGAGAACTGTAGCGACACGACCGCAACTCTACAATAGCTGGCGGGCAAACTGTGGCCTTTTACTTCCGATTCCATTTGGAATCGATTCCGTTCCGATGACGCAAACGTTTACGTCATCGAAACGGAGTCAAAAGAAAAATGGATGACGTACACGTACGGCGTCATCGGAACAGGAAAGGGTTGAGTTGAGAACCACTCGTGTAATGCCCTTGTAAAGGAACTCGAAGACTATTAGTTACCAATCGCATAATTACGTCTCTATCCCATTGGCCGGTCGCTTCTTCCGGAACCATCCCAATGGCGATCGCTGATTGGTCTGTTCGACGGGCGACCATTGGATTGGCTGGGAGATTCGAACTGGATTTTGGCGGGAGTTTTAGTCACGTCGTTAAACGGCTGGAAGGAGAACGGCTCATGGTCCGTTGGAGATCTCCCTACGGGCAGCTTACTGGTGGCGCAGTCTGCTGTGGAGGACTGTGCATAACGCCAACCTCCAGCAAACCCTACTCACGCGATAGCCTCACAGCCGCAGCTCCGATTAACAAGGTTGGCTATGTACGGCGCGAAAGAAGTTCAAGATACATACTGTGCATACCGTGGTGGCTAAGAACGTGGCCCTCTAATCTAGAACTGTGGAGGCAGCAGCGACGGTTGCTGGATCACAGAAATGCTGTGAAACTCCCATCCCGTGGGCGTCGAGCAAGGGGCCATACCCCGGTTCGCCAGGAGAAGGCAGCGCAGCGAGTGTGGACCAATCGCCATCAGTTTTCATCAGAGCTTGGGAAATTGTTGATGTGCTGCGGATTCTACAGCGCGTGTGCGATGCAATATTTGCATGTGTAGTGATATCGGGGATGTCACTGTGTGGTGCCGGCCCGGGACGGCCGTGGCGTGCGATGTCCCTACGTCGCGGACGGCTCGAGCACAGCACGGTGTGCGATGCACTGTCATCGCGTACACCCCGTAGGTGGGTGTAGTACCAGCCCTAGCGGGGCTTGGTAATAGTGCGGGCACCACGCACAGCGTGCAGTGCGGGCTCCCACAAGGAGGAGCGGGAGAGTGTCAGCCCAGGGGCAGGGTTGCCCCGGGCCATGGCACTCTGGTTGACCCCGTAGACACGTGATCCGGAGTGTCCACAGAGAGGCCCCAGGTGGGGGGGGCTAGGGGGTGATCACGTGTCCGGGGAGAGCTCTCGAGAGGAATCGAGAGGGAGCTGGAACGCTCGAGAAGGTGGGCGGAGCCGGCCCCGACCCGGGAGGATATCAGGCAGAGGTCGCAACCGGGTACCCGATACCCGTACTCTACCCGTACCCGGCTACCCGTACCCGGCCGGGTACGGGTAGCCGTTTGCGACCCTGGTGCGGCCGGGTACGGGTAGGCCGTGAGTCACTGGTGAGTAACCGTTTGTCACTCATTTCGGGTAGGGTACGGGTACCCGTTTGCGACCCTGGTGCGGCCGGGTACGGGTACGGGTAAGGAATCAAAACCCGTTTGCGACCTCTGATATCAGGTGGGTCCCTGAGAGGGACCGGGTCGCTTCGTCCTACAAGCTGGAAGCTCCACGTCCTTCGTCTGAAGGGGCACCACCAACACGTGGCCGGGGACCCGGGTGAGGATCCGACCCATCGTAGCCGTAACTGCTCTGTATAGTGTAGTTAGCTGGGTGGTCACCACCATAAGCTGTATCTCGTAAAGGGGCAGCTACCCTTTTGTATATACGTGTTGCGAATAAATGTGTTGCCTCTGAAGAATAACGCCTGCGACTCTGTTGGACTCACTTCACATGAACGACGCTGCTGTGTAATAGCACTCATTATTATCTTAAAGCTCCAGAGAAGTTCATTTGTAGCCATTTCAGAGATCAAGAGAGCTCCATTTGGAGTTGTAATCCTAGACTCCGATGTCCATTTCATAGGCCCTCAATAAGTGTGTAAAGGAGGTAAGCGAGAGAGACCAGACTGAGACTTTTCTCCCAATCGCTCGTTTCTGTGATAGCGTTCTTGAAACGGCAGTCGCTCGCAAACTTATTCGATAGATATTTCGCGAGACAAATGAGAATTGGGAAGTGGTTGCCGATCATTTCCATGCGCGTGTCAGCCCTCTGCAGGTGATATCGCTTCCACAATCCTCACTCGCAGGGAACCATTGAGGAAGCCAGAGCAGAGAACAATAAGAGTTTAAAATATAATACAAAAACAGGAAGACTCTCTCCGAATTAACCAGCGAAGCCAAGGATATAAATAATCTTCGGCTTTATTTTCTTCATTATTTTGTGCTACTATAAAAGCCTTAAGCTCTTACCACCACTGTCACACTACATTCATTGAAGGCGGGCGGGTGGTGGCGGTGGGGTGGCTATTGCTGCACGTGGCCTGCAACCCGACCCTGTAGAGGCAGCAGTGAGGGTTGGCAGATCACCACCACACAGATGTTGTTGTGAAACTCCCCTCCCTTCCCGTGGCTAGTCGAAAAGCAGGTGCCATCCCCTGGCTCTCTGTCCCAGGAGATTGTGGTCCAGAAAAATGCGACTCGTCGCCATCTGTCCTTTATAATTGGCTGAAAACATCTCAATATATATAGAGGGCTGCAGAGCTCGGGCAATTGTTAGTGGCGACGGCTCACTGCCTTCGGTCATCGTCTATGGTGCCCCAGAGTCGTTCTATCTCTGTCTCTACGAGAGCGGGCAAATAAACTAAAACTATTAAGATCAAATATTTTTCATTTTTAAAATCCTTTATATTAAGTTCACTTGCTTGCTTGCGTGCTTACGACCGTGCAAATCTTTCGGTCGTTTTTTAACCCACTTCCCGTGATCCAATCGAGCTGACATTTTGCACACAGACTCGTTGTGCGTGACAATTTGTTTTCGTGAAATTTTTTTCAAAAATTTTCACTTTTTAGGAAAAAATAAATTATATTTAATTACCAATTGCTTAATGGTGGCAGGCAATCATCTGACCCATAGGTGGCAGCCATCTCAAGCCAGAGGACGAGAGGACTCTAGCCGCCACGCATATAAAGGAATTATAGTGAAAAACTTTGTTTTTACGGGTTAATTTTTACCAGGTAAGGTCACTGAGCTATGTAGCTCTTTCTTACACTGTATGACCTGGCCACAAGTGATAGTTCAACGAAGTGGCTTATCAAGTGGAAATGTCTAGCAGCTGAATACTCCAAACGCGTGATGTTGATGCTAAATGTGGAGGGAAAAAGCTGAGAACCTGGAGAAAAATCCACGCGAGCACCGGGAAAGAGAACATGCAAACTCCAAATATACAGCAGCAGGCGTCGGGGTCGAGATCGAACCCACGACCTCCTGTCGACCAGGCGAGGTAGTTAACATCTCCTAGCCACCGTGATGATGAGGAGAGAGAGAGACACGCAAACTCCAAATATACAGCAGGCGTCAGGGTCGAGATCGAACCCGCGACCTCCTGCATACCAGGCGAGGTAGTTAACATCTCCTAGCCACCGTGGTGATGATGAGAGAGAGACACGCGAACTCCAAATATACAGCAGCAGGCGTCAGGGTCGAGATCGAACCCACGACCTCCTGTCGACCAGGCGAGGTAGTTAACATCTCCTAGCCACCGTGATGATGATGAGAGAGAGACGCAAACTCCAAATATACAGCAGGCGTCAGGGTCGAGATCGAACCCACGACCTCCTGTATACCAGGCGAGGTAGTTAACATCTCACGGTGGCGCGTTGCAAGCTGAACATTTTCATGATACTAATTCTTCTTACGCAACTTCCACATATGAAAGTCGACAGGGAGCCGATAATAACTCTACAATTCTGTTCCAGCCTGCGAACTCCTGATCGTAAGATCCATAAACATTATGGATCGACCGCGTGGAAGGGTCTCCGTCGATTGGCATGAGTACAAAGCGTTGCTACGTCACCGTCGAAAAATCCTCGACGTTGGAGCCACTATCCAAACTTTGAACTCGCCTCTTCAGCTATTATACTTGTGATAATCACTATGATATTGGCCCCCAACCGCAAATGTGCCTATTCGGGAAATAACTTGTTAACTGTGCATACAACGGTGCAAAAGGTTTCAATGCGACCGTTTTTTTTTGTTATTCAAAAATTGCCGCTGGAAGGAAATAATCAATATATGGTACTGCAATGACTACAACATGGAACGTGGCACCTGCGCAGCATTTGCTCATTCCCGTGGGGAGTGAACGATCCGTGGGCGAGCGCGAACGCAGCAACAGCCACCAAACATCTTCTTGGTTCTTTCGGTAAAGTCACGTAGAAGGGAAATAATAAAATAATAAAAATAAAACATCATAAATAATTATCACGACGTTTCGGCCACAACGCAAGCAGCCGTCCTCAGGTGAAGAACAGGGCTGTCGGAAAGACAGCGTCTGAATGACCGACCTGTTCTTCGGAAAGACAGCGTCTGAATGACAGCCCTGTTCTTCACCTGAGGACGGCTGCTTGCGTTGTGGCCGAAACGTCGTTGAGAATTATTTTATTAAGTTTTATTTTTATTATTTTATTATTTCCCTTCTACGTGACTTTACCGAAAGAACCAAGAAGATGAATCCCTGCAGTCACGAAAGCTTTACATCGAAAAAAGCCACCAAACAGTTGCCCAAGCTCTGCCATCCTCCATAAGCCGCATGGAGATGAGATGCAGGAAGGGGAACAACAGAAACGGAAGCTCGCTCACCGAGTGAGTTACGGGATGTGTCGTCTTCGGCGATGAAGAGCAAGTCTGCTGTTATCGTCGTGAAGTCTTTCTATGATAAGAGGCTGATGGGTCTGGAATATTTTTGTTAAACGACTTCATCTCTGATTTATTCGTTATGTATGTATGTTGAATTTCTTTTGCACCGCACGTAGCCAGCCGTGTTAATCGGAGGTGCGGGGGAAAGGACAACAAAATGAAATAATGAACAGCAAATTCTTTTCAATTGAGATTTGTTTAGACGTGCATAGCACCAGCATTCCAGAGGGCCGCAGGAGCGTTCCTGAAAGCGCCATGGCAAGCCAAACGCCGCTGCTTAGAGGATGACTGGAGATGATATACATAGCGTGGAGTGACGTAGGCTTACATAGACACCCATAGAGTCACATAGAGACTCGTAGTCACATGAAGACCAATGGAGTTACAAATATACCCGTAGAGTTGCATAGATACCCACAGAGTTCCATAGAGTTGCTTAGAGACCCATAGAGTTACATAGAGCCATTGAGTTGCACATAGACCCACAGAGTTACACATAGACCCATAAAACAAACACAGACACATAGAGTTACATAGAGACACATAGAGTTATACTGTATAGGGCCATATAATTACATAGAGACACATACAATTATGTCGAGATTCATAGAGTCACATAGAGAATCAGAGGCCACAGCCCAGAATCGTCATCGGTGGCGGCAGCTACGGGAGGGCATTGCGAGGCGGAAGGAGCGTGCAAAGTAGCCAGGGCCACATGTTCAAGCCGTGCCCTGGGTCAGCGAAATGCCAAAAGTGGAGCGAATGAAATAGAGCAGAGCCAAGAAGCGAAGGGAAATCGGAAGAAACAAAAATCACACAACGAGTCAAGCACACATTTTAATTTAAAGCTTTCGTGACCTTCGGTAAAGTCACCTAGAAGGGAAATAATAAAATAATATAAAACAATACAAATTCTCACGACGTTTCGACTGCAACACAAGCAATCGTCATCAGGTGTGAAATCCACAGCAAGAAAATTTGAAAAAAGTGGCGTTTTTTTAATTGCTTTATATTTTTATTATTTCATTATTTCCCTTCTACGTGACTTTACCGAAAGAAGCAAGAAGATGAGTCAAGCACATGTCTATTGAACGAAGGGCAGTGATTGTTGAAGGAGACACTTATTAAACACAGTGTGTGTGTGTAGATACCTAGGATACTGAAGGTGGCCGATGTCTCGATGAATGAAACGGAGAGGTGAACAAGAGCAGAGGGACAAAGTGTTTGGTGCTACAGAGTGGCCTTCCGCTGAGGCCGGAGAAGAAATGATACAATCAGTGCCTATGGGGTTCAAGAACACAGGACTCTACACAAATTCTTGCCACACCTATTGCACACAAAGTGCTTGTAACAAATGAACCACGTTACGTCGCTGATCTCGTCAAGAAGCACAAACCATCACGTAAACTCCGGTCATCCTCGCAACAGCGGCTGTTGGCTAACCATAGAAGCGCATCGCACGCTTTCCGATGCGCTTCTGCGACCGTCTGGAACGCTCTTTCTTCCCACAACAGTAAACCACTGGAACTGTGCGCTTTTAAATCGAGACTGACAAACTCATTTCTTGATAACTGATTTTTGCGTTCGGTGTGTTGTCCTTCCCCCGCAACTCTGATTCGCGCGGTTGCCTACATACGGTACGTGTAGACAACATACATACAACATACGTGCATACCAACAAAATAGAACAACAGCTGGAAAGTGTGCAAAGTAGCGCGGAGAGATGCACCATACGGGAGACTGAACATGTGTGGGTTAACACGTTGGTTGAGAGAACACACACAAATCAGACACGGAATATATCACGTTGGAACGATGGCCCGAGCGAGGTGGGGAGGGAGGGAGGGAGGCTTGTGTTAGAGCAGAGGCCAAAAGGAAGAACGCACATGGACCACGCAGGAGGGGATGAAACGACGAGATCACAAAGTGTTCTTTACACATTTTCAGAGGAAGGGTGGCACTTTCACCGACAAGACATCATCAATGTAAAGCTTTCGTGACTGCAAGATTCATCTTCTTGGTTCTTTCGGTAAAGTCACGTAGAAGGGAAATAATAAAATAATAAAAATAAACATAATAAAATCATTCTCACGACGTATCGGCCACAACGCAAGCAGCCGTCCTCAGGTGAAGAACAGGTCTGTCGGAAAGACAGCGTCTGACGCTGTCTTTGACCTTGTAATGAAGAAGGCTGCATGGATGGCAGGCGACGCGTGGCGGCATGAATTCATCCAGCAGTGGAAACATCAGAACTGATAATGGCGATGATGATTATATAAGTCGAGTAGAAAGAAAATAAATCATGTGGTGGTGCTGCTGTTGCTGCTGCTGCATTGGCAGTGGTGCACACGCACAACGGTCAAAACTGATAGTTCGTCGCTAGTGGGGGGGGAGTGGGGNTTAGTGACGGGGGGCTAGTCGGAGTTAGTGGGGGGGGGCTAGTCGGGTTAGTGGGGGGGGCTAGTGGGGGTTAGTGAGGGGGCTAGTCGGAGTTAGTGGGGGGGGCTAGTGGGGTTAGTGGGGGGGCTAGTCGGAGTTAGTGGGGGGGGCTAGTGGGGTTAGTGGGGGGGCTAGTGGGGGTTAGTGGGGGGGCTAGTGGGGGTTAGTGGGGGGGCTAGTGGGGTTAGTGGGGGGGNCTAGTGGGGTTAGTGGGGGGGCTAGTGGGGTTAGTGGGGGGGGCTAGTGGGGTTAGTGGGGGGGCTAGTGCGGTTAGTGGGGGGGCTAGTGGGGTTAGTGGGGGGGNCTAGTGGGGGTTAGTGGGGGGGCTAGTGGGGGTTAGTGGGGTTAGTGGGGGGGCTAGTGGGGGTTAGTGGGGGGGCTAGTCGGAGTTAGTGGGGGGGGGNCTAGTGGGGGTTAGTGGGGGGGCTAGTGGGGGTTAGTGGGGGGGCTGTGGGGGTTAGTGGGGGGGCTAGTGGGGGTTAGTGGGGGGGGCTAGTGGGGGTTAGTGGGGGGGCTAGTGGGGGTTAGTGGGGGGGGGCTAGTGGGGGTTAGTGGGGGGGCTAGTGGGGTTAGTGGGGGGGGCTAGTGGGGGTTAGTGACGGGGGGGCTAGTGGGGTTAGTGGGGGGGGCTAGTGGGGGTTAGTGGGGGGGGCTAGTGGGGGTTAGTGGGGGGGCTAGTGGGGTTAGTGACGGGGGGGGCTAGTGGGGGTGGGGGGGCTGTTGGAGGGTTAGTGACGGGGGGGCTAGTGGGGGTTAGTGGGGGGGGCTAGTGGGGGTTAGTGACGGGGGGCTAGTGGGGGGTGGGGGGCTGTTGGAGGGTTAGTGACGTGGGGGGGCTAGTGGGGTTAGTGGGGGGGGGGCTAGTGGGGGGGNAGTGGGGGTTAGTGACGGGGGGCTAGTGGGGGTTAGTGGGGGGGGCTAGTGGGGTTAGTGGGGGGGGCTAGTGGGGGTTAGTGGGGGGGCTAGTGGGGTTAGTGACGGGGGGGCTAGTGGGGGTTAGTGGGGGGGGTTAGTGGGGGGGCTAGTGGGATTAGTGAAGGGGGCTAGTGAGGGTTAGTGGGGGGGGCTAGTGGGGTTAGTGGGGGGGNCTAGTGGGGGTTAGTGGGGGGGCTAGTGGGGTTAGTGACGGGGGGGCTAGTGGGGGTTAGTGACGGGGGGTTAGTGGGGGGCTAGTGGGATTAGTGAAGGGGGCTAGTGGGGGGAGCGAGTTGGAGGGGGCTAATGAAGAGTTAGTGGGGAGGGGCTAGTGGGATTAGTGGGGTGGGGGGCTAGTGGGGGTTAGTGGGGGGGGGCTAGTGGGGTTAGTGGGGTGGGGCTAGTGGGGTAATAGTGGGGGGGGGGTGNTAGTGGAGGGAGGCGCGGGGCTAAACTGTCGATTTCAGAATGTCCCCACCCCGCAGGCTTCGTGGAGTCCGCGAGTAGTAAGCCCCGTGGGGTTACCGGCGTTAATTGAATGAGTTCCGAGCGCGTCCTCATAATCCTCGAATACATCAGCAAGTTTTATACAGAGTCAGCGGATTATTTTTTCACACGCACACACAAAACATCAAGAGCCAGCCCCCCTCCCCCACCACACACACACACACACCGTGTCACCTTTGACAGGCTGTAGGGGCAAGTTCCTTGAGCGATGACCTGTTCGTGCACCGAACACGACAAAGAGACGCAAATACATAACGGGAAAACACTACACGCACACACGTGAACAACAACAAGTGGCGTTCGCCACTGAGTGGCGATGACACGTCACCACGGCTATCGTGCCAGGCTAGGTGCACCTTGAGGCCGCGTGAAGTGTCGAATGCTCGCTGCTGGCAAGAGGTCACGGGACAAACCCAGGTGCCATGGGTTGACTGACTGAGATGACTTGCATATGCACCACCTGTGCTCAATACTGTGCCAACTAGCCGTGTTTTTATCCGCCCGACGTTCCGCTCGTTGTTGTGAGCGTCGCTCCTATTCCTTCTGTTGTTGCTGGAGGGCGACTGCCTCCAACTGCCCATCGCAGCATCCTTCACGAGCCATCCTCCACAGAGGCAAATCTTGACATCGCTGATCTCAATCATTGAAAAGTCCACTCAGCTCCATATCTTCTCGTACCACATTCCATCTCTTTTCTATCCCGTGCCGTGCCCGTTTAGCCCCCTATATCCGGCAGAATAAACGTTATTTGGGCATACGGTGGCTGGCCATGCGGCTACATGACCCAGCCAACGCAGCCTCGCCTGTCGGAGGCGCTCACTGATGGGACCGTGTCCAGATCTTTCAAAGATCTGTGAGCTCCTCGCACGATCCAGCCTCGTGAAAGCCAGAATGGATCGTAGGCAGGCCGGCATGGATGTTTCTAATGCAGGTAAACATAATGTACATATATACACGGACACACTCAAACGCAGGCATATATGACTATCAACACACACACACAAAGACAAAAATGCCCCGTATAGCCTTAACAGACTGTTGAGGCAAGTGTTGTTAGCGATAATTTATTAACAAAACACACACGCAAGCACAAACACACACGTGCATGGACACAAGCACACAAAGTTTCCCCGTATAGCCTTAACAGAATGTTGGGGCAAGTGCTGTTAGCGAGCATCTTTCATTGGCCAACACGGTAATCGAGGGGATGGTGTGGCTAATCCCACGCCCGCCCCGCCTTTATCTCCCCAGTACTGATGTTTACACATCGCTACCAGGTGTTCACACGCGTGTTCACACGCGCACTGGAACGCGGCCTCATCACACACACTCATCGCCCCCTACTGCGAAAACTTGGCAGGACCCTCCTGAGAAAAAGGATGAGTCGCTTAAACGGAGCCCGACTGACTCCACCGGCTCAAGCGAGCGAAACAACACTCACAAATTCAACAACAGCCGTCACTCGCCACTAAGTGGCGGGTGACATCCCACGCGACGCTTGTGCCAGGCTAGGTGCACCTTGGCAATGTGGCTGCCGTTGCTGCTGACCGGACGAGGTCACGGCGCAGACCCAGGCTGGTTGTTCTGGGGTTGACTGACCGAGATGAGTGACAGATGACGAGTCACAGGACACACCATGTAAGACACACGCACGCACGCGCACACACGTCTTCGGTTACACGTACCTGCAATGTTTGCACCAGAGGTAATATCCAGCCCAGTGGGTGGCGATGGGAATTCGCAAGAGGCGACTCCCCGAAGCGCGCAACGTTCAATACTCGAGGCGGAAATGAAAGCAAAACTGGGTCCTGCGTTCCTGCTGCTGCTGCTGTTGCTGCTGCTACTGCAGCATCGGATGAGACCTCGTGTCTGTCCGTCCGTCTGTCTCCCTGGCTGCCACGTGTAGCGATACTTATCCCTCGACACTCCTCCACTCACGTCCCAGAAAGATGAAACATTGGACGCGATAGCGATGGGATCGTGATATGATGATGATGATGTTGTTGATGATGAAGACGCAGGGCGAATGAATGGGATGATGATGATGGTGATGCTGATGACTTGGGATGGTGAGGAGTTGGAGGTGAGAGATGGTGTGACTGGGGGTGCGGAGTGGTGGCGATGATGGTGGTGATGATGACACGTGTGGAATGTGTCAAGGGACACGTTGCCGATTACTCGAATTAAATTAGTTATACATCCGAGTGTATATTTTGGCCCGATGCTAATGGGCTCGCTTCAGTTGAGCTGGCATGCGGAATATTCAAGATGACTCCAAAGACGACCGATTGTGCTAATGATGTCGGTAGCTAACATTCGTCAGCTATGATGAGCGTTACTGCTGCTACTGAGGATGATGATGATGATACTGTTGATGATAATATTGGTGAAAATGCTGCTGCTGCTGGTGTCGATAATGTTGGGGCTGCTGCTGATGCTGCTGCTAATTCGTGATAGCGTTGCTGGTAGCGTCACAGCTGATGCTAATGGTCATGTCAAAGTGGCAATGCAATCGGTATGCGTCTGCCGGCGATGCTGATGATGACACGTGTGATGATATTGATGATGACCGCCGTCGCTGCTGCCGCTACTGATGATTCCGCTTCTGCTGACGAGCATATACTTGCAGCGAGTCGCGAGCACGTGGTCCCACCACTGAGTCCGCGTGCCGGGATCTGCAGACCCGAACGCTGCCACAGCTGAGTGAGAGAAGCAGCGACGACTACTTCGCCTTTACGTGCAGAGCCTTCGGGGGAGGGGAGGGGCTACTGGGGAGGGGAGGGCTACTGGGGGAGGGGAGGGGCTACTGGGGGAGGGGCTGCTGGGGGAGGGGAGGCGGGTCCCGTGTCGCGCACGTTGTGGGAGAAAGGGGTACATTGGGGGGGGGCGGGGTGGAATGGGGGGGGGTGGATGGCGGGGGATAGACGAAGGGAGGGGTTTATGGGGGAGGGGGTCAAGGGTAGATGGGGGGGGGNTAAATGGGGGGCAGGGGGGTAGATGGGGGTAGGTGGCAGGGGGTGGATATGGGAGAGTAGATGAGGCAAATGGTATATGGGAAGGGGTGGACAGTCGATGAGGGAGATGTTAGATAGGTAGGGGGGGTGGTGATGATGGTGATGATGATGAAAATGTGTGATGGGATGCGTGGGAGAAAGGGCGGTAATGGCTGGGTGGTGATGGTGGTGATGATCGTAGTCGTGATGATGATGGTGCTGATGATGGTGGTGATGGTGGCGCTGATGGTGACTGTGTGTTAAAGCGACATGGGCACCCCAGCGTGACCTCGCGTCAAACGCGGAAAGCGTCAAGAAAGCAAAACGTCAACAGTGCTGATGACGAGAGACGCGATCATACACATCTCACGCGGACACCGCGTGTACCCCTCCACACACGCGGCCAGGGGCACACGCGTGTGCACGGTCTGAAACACGTGTGCTCCACACACACCACACACACGCGTGTACTCCACACAAACAACAACAACCGCCATTCGCCACTAAGTGGCGGTGACGTCACCACGACGCTTGTGCCAGACCAGGTGCACCTTGAGGCACCACGTGAAGTGTCGAACGCCCGCCGGCAGGAGGTCACGGGGCAGACCCAGCAGGTGCCACGGGTCGACTGACTGAGATGACCGAGATGACTGGCTGATGCACCACCTGTGCCCCCTACTGTACCAACTTGCTGTGCTTTAGCCACCCGGCGCTCCGCTCGTTGTTGTGAGCGTCGCTCCTTCACATAAACCTCCAAAGACAAAAGTACACAGACAAATCTCCCCCATATAGCATTTAACCGACTGTCGGGGCAAGTGCTGTGAGCGAGCGCCGATTACATGCCACACGAACACCTTACACACTTAGACACAAAACACACAATCATGGGCATATTCACACATTCACATAAACCTCCAAAGGCAAAAATACAGACACACACCTCCACACAGATAGCCGTACGCAGAGACAAAGATCCCCGTATAGCCTTAACAAAACTGTTGGGGCAAGTGCTGTTAGCGAGCACCTATCGACAATGCAATAATGAATACACACTTAGACATACATATCAACAAAGACAGACATACATACACAGACAACACAACACACACTGAGATGTATTATTTTCTCTGGGTACAAATCGTGTTCCTCTTGACATTTCCGTGTTTGTTTTGTGGGTGAGTGTGCATGTGTGTGTGGAGCGGTGGCGCAGCGGTTTAGCATCACCAGTGATGATTATCCGAACTGGACCTGGGCCTCTCATAGGGCGACTCAGCCTCAAATTAATTAATGGTGCGGTGTGTAAACATCGCCACTGGTAAGACAAAGGCGACCAACCGCCCCCCCCCTCCCCCCCTCGTGTGCTGTGGCGGCCTTCATAGGTGCTACCCGCTAACAGAACTTGCCCCGAGAGTCTGTTAAGGCTATCTAGGTGGGGGGGGATCTTTGTCTTTGTTGTGCGCGTGCGTGGAGCGGTGGCGCAGTGGTTCCCCCTCTGCGCTACGAACCCGGCGACCAGAGCTCGATTCCCGCTCACGGCCACCAACACCAATGACGATTAAATTTCGATTTAAAGCTTTCGTGACTGCAGGGATTCATCTTCTTGGTTCTTTCGGTAAAGTCACGTAGAAGGGAAATAATTAAATAATAAGAATAAAACATTTTTAAATCCTTTATATTAAGTTCGCTTGCGTGCTTGCGTGCTTGCTTGCTTGCTTACGACCGTGCAAATCTTTCGGTCGTTTTTTAACCCACTTCCCGTGATCCAATCGAGCTGACATTTTGCACACAGACTCGTTGTGTGAGACAATTAATGTTCGTGAAAAAATGTTTCAAAAATTTTACACTGTTTAGGGAAATTTTTTTTAATATTTAATGACCAATTGCTTAATACTGGCAGACAATCATCTGACCCATAGGTGGCAGCCATCTCAAGCCAGAGGACGAGAGGACTCTAGCCGCCACGCATATAAAGGATTTATAGTGAAAACTTTGTTTTTACGGGTTATACTTATTTTATTATGTTTTCTTTTTATTATAAAACATATTTTATAATGTTTTATTTTTATTATTTTATTATTTCCCTTCCACGTGACTTTACCGAAAGAACCAAGAAGACCAGTGACGATTGTCTGAATTCTGCGTGAATGTTGTAAATGTTGTACAATAGAGAAAAACAATGAAGACGCAGCGGAGAGAACGTCGTGGAAGTGGCACTGCAAGACGCCCCCGTGCAGAGTGGGAAACGCCTGCCGGAGGTGGTAAAAGATTGTGAAAGTGGCTCGAAACGATTCGGACAGGGGCCAAAAACAGGCTTGCATCATCCGTCTTCCTCCGCCAGGAGCTGAGCGAGACCCGCTGAGTGAGTGCATAGCTCGAAGAGGAGGCTTGTACGCGATTTATGGGACGTGGCCGTTGGAGACATTTACGTGAACTGCAAAATCGGGTGATTGGTTTAGAAACAAATGGTTTGCACAAGGAAGCCTTGCGGTTATGAATTGGTATTGTGTCTGAGGGGGGTCAGTGTGGTGCATCTATCTGCCAGTCCGATTGGCATGGTTGAGCTACCTAGGGTGCGAAAAAAGTCCAGTTTTTCATTTCATTTTTACAGTTTTCATGTATTAGGTATAGCCCTGTGAGCCATTCGGCTCTTGAATCGGGTGCAACCGCAACAAAAAAAAAATGAACAAGAAAACATCTTAAAGTGACTATGCGCAAACAGAGAAATCCAGGAAAAAACTGCAAAGTCTTCCAGAAAAATTAGCACCGTACACCAACGCTGTGCAAAAATCCCAGTGCGATGCAAGTCAAACAACAACAACAACAACAACCACAAGACAACTTAGACCAAAGCCATCATTCTAACTCCGTACTACAATAAACAGACATGGCCAAACCAAAAACACTTTTCGAAATCACCAAAATAAAGCCATAAAAGCAATGCAACAGTGTTCATAGGAACTATGACCGAAATTTCACACTAAACGACATAAACAACATGTACCACCAAACCCTGCAGCCTTAGCTGGCTGCATGAGTCACTCCACAACAGCAGGAGCATCAACGTGCAGAGCATCCAACGTCCAGTCAGCCCATGGCACCTGCAGGGTCTGTTCCGTGACCTCCTGACAGCGGGCCTTCGACACTGCACGGTTTATACAACTTCTATACGCCAACCGCTTCACTTCCCAGCGTGGTGAAGTATAGTCAAATAAACACCCCCAAAATCTAAAGCTGCGTTTGGGAGGCCCACATCCAGCAGCGGGTTACCACGACAAAAGCCATACACATCTAGACGTAATATGTGATGTCTAGATTTGAAGCTTTCGTGACTGCAAGGATTCATATTCTTAGGTTTTTTTCGGTAAAGTCACGTAGGTAAAACATTAATGTATCATCAGCTGTCGTGGCTGTGACGGTTCCACCTGAAGACGGAAGCTTGTGTTGCCTCCGAAACGTCGTGATTTTTATTTTATTTTACTTTTATTAATTTTAATGTTTTACCTACGTGACTTTACCGAAAAAACCGAAGAATATGTGATGTGTATACACATGTGTGTGTGTGTCATCGTAGGGCATCTGCCAGTCATCTCAGTCGTTCACCCCATGGCACCTGCAGGGTCTGCCCGTGACCTCCAGCGAGCCTTCGACACTTCACGCGATGGGCTGACACATGCGTCGTGGTGACGTTACCGTCACTCGGTCGTGAACGGCGGTTGTTGTTGTGGTTGTTGTGGTTGGTGTGGTGTTTGGAGGCTGAGCGTTGTGGGGAGGCAATTTTAAGACGTGTAATTTTCGCGGGCTCAAAAATGACGTGATGTTTACTTCTATATTTACGTGTCTCTATCTTGCTCTCACATCGTTGTTTGTATTATTTGCTGTTGATGTAACTTGCTGACCCGTCCCCCACCCTCCTGCGTAACTTCTCCTCCAGTCTGAATGAAAATTCTGGTCCTGAAGTGAACGGTATCAGTACTGTCAGGAGTTTGAAGGAGTGCGTTTTGTTCAAAATGCAACAGCAGCGACAGTATTGCCCTCGATATCCGCTCGGGTTAGGTTCTTGAAAATCTGCTCCGATATAAAGATATAGCGAGTACTATATATAAATGTTTATATGGGGTAGATGTGCTTAGGTTCCCGTGTCCGACTGAACACACGGGAGAAATTGAAAATATTTCATAACATTCATCCTGTAACTGTATACATAAATTACATTCATAATCAACGTTTTTGGGTTTAGATCGCGTTTATTTATAAATGTGTCGTAACCCTCCACCACCCGACACGGCCAATCAGTAAAAAAGTGTCACGTTGACAAAGACAAATAGTTCACTGCTTTAGCCCACCGGTGTGTTGAAGCCACAACATTTACATGTTCTTAGGTTTTTTTCGGTAAAGTCACGTAGGTAAAACATCAAAATTAATAAAATAAAATAATAATTTTGAAACGTCGTGATTTTTATTTTATTTTACTTTTATTAATTTTAATGTTTTACCTACGTGACTTTACCGAAAAACCTAAGAATATGAATCATTGCAGTCACGAAAGCTTCAAATCTAGAATAAATTACATGCACTGACTTAATCACATTGTACACTACGTGTCACATAAGTAATAACACAAATAATACATCGACCCAAAAAAACCATCAATAAAGGCTGAACCTCCCTTGAATCGATCGATCCAGACGAATGGCCACGGTTCGATCACCATCACTTGCACTGTACTGGCAGCAATACCACCGCTCAGACGCGCAATAACATTGGGTCATAATAAGTATAACCCTAAAAACAAAGTTTTTCACTATTTAATTTGTTTTCCCGAAAGAGTGTAAAATTTTGGAAAAAAATTTCACGAAAAGAAATTGTCACGCACAACGAGTCTGTGTGCAAAATGTCAGCTCGATTGGATCACGGGAAGTGGGTTAAAAAACGACCGAAATATTTGCACGGTCGTAAGCAAGCAAGCGAACTTAATATAAAGGATTTAATAAGTATAACCCGTAAAAACAAAGTTTTTCACTATAAATCCTTTATATGCGTGGCGGCTAAAGTCCTCTCGTCCTCTGGCTTGAGATGGCTGCCACCTATGGGTCAGATGATTGTCTGCCAGTATTAAGCTATTGGTAATTAAATATTTAATTTGTTTTCCATAAAGAGTGTAAAATTTTGGACAAATTTTTTCACGAAAATTAATTGTCAATCACAACGAGTCTGTGTGGAAAATGTCAGCTCGATTGGATCACGGGAAGTGGGTTAAAACACGAGCGAAGGATTTGCACGGTCCTAAGCAAGCAAGCGAACTTAATATAAAGGATTTAAAAATATATTCGCCTGTGGAGGACGCGGGGATCGATCCCGCGACCTTTGGCATGGGAAGCGAGGGCGCTACCAACTGCGAACTCCACCACGGCCTGTGGAGGGGTTACGCTCTGGGCTCCTACACTGTGACGTTCAGCCAAAGCCATGAATGAGTTGTATTTGAATAAATTCAAATAAAATGTTTTTACCTAAAAAGTGTAAAATTTGTGAAAATTTTTTTACGAACATTAATTGTCTCGCACAACGAGTCTGTGTGGAAAATGTCAGCTCGATTGGCTCACGGGAAGTGGGTTAAAAAACGACCAAAGATTTGCACGGTCGTAAGCAAGCAAGCAAGCACGCAAGCAAGCAAGCAAGCAAGAACTTAATATAAAGGATTTAAAAATAACTTCACCTTCCTCGCCAATCACTGTCCCACTTCAATCGCACTTTGTTGTTCGACTCCGCAAACCCGAAGCTCTCTCCGTTTTGTTATAAGTTACATTTCGATTTAAAGCTTTCGTGACTGCAGGGATTCATCTTCTTGGTTCTTTCGGTAAAGTCATCACGTAGAAGGGAAGTAACAAAATAATAAAAATTAAACATAACAAAATAATTCTCACGACGTTTCGGCCACAACGCAAGCAGCCGTCCTCAGGTGGTTGTTTCATTATTCACCTGAGGACGGCTGCTTTGCATTGTGGCCGAAACGTCGTGAGAATTGTTTTGTTATGTTTTATTTTTATTATTTTGTTACTTCCCTTCTACGTGACTTTACCGAAAGAACCAAGAAGTTGTTATAAGTTTTTATCTCGCACTGGAGATACAACTTTGGCGGTCATCGGCGCACATGCCCCACTCACCTTGTCGTTTTTCAAGATATATCTGACAGTGGACTCGTGTACCACGGCTAACCATCGAAAACAGACGGTCACTGCATCGAGCGTTTTCAGATTCGCTTCTGCTGCCGACTGGAACACGCTCTTCCGATATTCGGAAGCCCTTTTAAATCATTTAGATTTAAAACTCATTAATTCTAGATTTGAAGCTTTCGTGACTGCAAGGAGTCATATTCTTAGTTCTTTCGGTAAAGTCACGTAGGTAAAAAATGAAATTAAAATTAATAAAAATAAAACAATAAAATCACGACGTTTCGGAGGCAACACAAGACGGAAGCTTGTGTTGCCTCCGAAACGTCGTGATTTTATTTTTTTTATTAATTTTAATTTCATTTTTTACCTACGTGACTTTACCGAAAGAACTAAGAGTAAGAGTATTAAAATATTCCTTCAGAACTTATTTCTGCGTTTGCGTTGTGTTCCTTCCCACGCACCTCCTGTGAGCATGGTTAGCTACATGCAGTAAGCTACATGCGGTAGTCAACTGCGCTGATGTTAACTACCTCGCCTGGTGTACACGAGGTCGCGAGTTCGATCCCGACCCCGACGCCCTGTATCTCTCCACGTGATCGCGTGGATTTTTCTCCGGGTCCTCCGATTTTTTTCCCCTCCACATTTCCAATCAACGACACGCGTTTCGAGTATTCGGCTGCTATAAATGTCCACGTGATAAGCCACCTCGTTGAGCTATCATTTGTGGCCAGGTCACTTCTGAAAAAATTAACCCGTAAAAACAAAGTTTTCACTATAAATCTTTATATGCGTGGCGGCTGTCCTCTCGTCCTCTGGCTTTCTGCCACTTATGGGTCAGATGATTGTTGCCACATTGCAATTGGTAATTAAATATTTAATTTTTTCCTAAACAGTGTAAAATTTTGGAATTTTTTTCTCGAACATTAATTGTCTCGCACAACGAGTCTGTGTGCAAAATGTCAGCTCGATTGGATCACGGGAAGTGGGTTAAAAAACGACCGAAAGATTTGCACGGTCGTGCGCGCAAGCAAGCAAGCGAACTTAATATAAAGGATTTAAAAATAGCTCTTTAGATCAGTGGGCCTTACCTGGCAAAATAGACCATAGTTTATAGGGTTTGTGTACACAGTAGTGTGATGGGAGGTGTGGGAGAAAGGGGGTAGATTTCAGGGGTTGGGTGTATATGGGGGAGTAGATAAGGGGAAGGATAAATGGTTGGGGAGAGAGGTAAATGGGTAGGGGGAGGGATGGTAGTGTTCCAAGACGTCTGGCCAGCGTGGAAGAGTAGGCCAAAATAGCCTCTCATTCGAGGGGCCTCTCTAGATCTCCCGTGAGTGTTGAATAGCCCATCCGACAATAGTGGCGTGGGCTAGCACTTGCAGGGCTTCGCCTTTATTCTTTACAATTGGCTGAAAAAAACAAAAGCCAAATTTGCTCAATTTTAAAATCACGATCGTATTTACATTGTTCAACGAATAAAACCGTACATACCTATACGGTTATCTGAATCGGTCCTGGTGCGATGTGGAAACATCGCAACTCGGGAGACAAAGGCGGCCGGCCGCGGTGCCGTGCCAAGCATCTGAGCGGTGAATCGCTAACTGCACTTGCCCCATCGGTCTGTTGGAGGCTATAGGGGAATCTTTATCGTTGTATTTGTAGATGTGTGCGTGCAAATTCGCCAGCAATGCGCCAAGTCTCGTCAGATCTCTGGATAATAATATTACGTTGTCAGGTTTATACAACTTCTATACGCCAACTCTTTAACTACGGACCACTACTTCCCAGCGTGGTGAAGTATGGTCATCTCGACGTAACATGTAACATGCGATGTGCATGTGTGTATACATGTGTGTATACATGTGTGTGTGTGTGTGTCAACGTGGTGCATCTGCCAGCCATCTCAGGCGTAAACCCATGGCACCTGCGTCTGTCCCGTGACCTCCTGCGAGCCTTCGATACTTCACGCGATGGCCTCGATGTGCACCTAGCCTGGCACAAGTGCCGTGGTGACCTCACCGCCACTTAGTGGCGAATACCGCCTATTGTTGTTGTTGCTGTCACTTCGGGTGCTCGCTAACAGCACTCGCCACCACAGTATGTCAAAGGCTATACGGGGGATCTTTATCTCTGTCTCGAACAACTGCTTTCAGTTCCGCCTAAGCTGTTGATTTTGTTGAATCATTCATTAATGAGTAACGTGTGCGTGTGAGGGGCATGTGTGCTCGATTCCCCCGCTCAGCGGCCCTGGGCCTCCCCTACGTCGACTCAACCTCAAATGAGTACCTGGTTCGGTGTGTAAACATCGCCATCCATCCCTTCGTGTTGCCGTGGCGGCCTTCATAAGGCGCTGCTCTCTAACAGCACTTGCCCCAACAGTCTGTTGAGGCTACACGGGGGATCTTTGTCTTTGGGGTCAGAGGGGGTTGAAGAAATCAGCGATTATGCGGGTGTCTGTGTGGCGTTCGTAGTAATTGTAATGATGTCAGTGGGTATGGGTAAGGTGTTAGTGGCAATGCGTATAGTGATGGTGTTCGTAGGAGTGATTATGGTGTTAGTGGTAGTGATGATGATGATGGTGGTGGCGGTGGTAGTTGTTAGTCGTTACGGACGGTGATGGTTACGGTGGCATTGTAGTTTCATGGTGATGCGAATGATGCGGTAATAATGGTGATGATGATGATGATAGTTCCTTGATAATACTGTAGTAAAAAAATAACTTCCTCCCCTCGTGTCGCCTAACACAGGCTGCTGAGTTGTGGCCAGGGTTGAGAAAAACTCAACTATTTTTTTAGTCTTGGCCAGTCGTAGCTAGTTTTGCACAGAACTTCAACATTATCAAAATCAATTGAGTGTCCTTGTTGGCACGCGTGTTCTGCTACTTACTGACAGTTGTATTTGGGAGAATTTTTATATTTCTCTGATGTTCTTTTAGTCTCGTGCCGATCATTCGTCCTGTTTGCCCAACATAACATTTACCACACGTGCAGTTAATCCTGTACACACTTTCTGTTGATAGCTTCGGTAATATATCTTTTGTGCCAGATATACAATTTCTGTATTTTATGTACCGTGCCAAATCTGTTTTTCCAAACATCGGGCTAGTTTATCAGTTACTCCCGCAATGTACGGTATTTTGATCGTTTTAATTACTTGGGCAGTGTCAATGCTCGTGTTATTTATTTGGTTTTGGCATTCAATGCCGTGCTGATTTGTGCACCGTTGTAACCGTTCATTTGCAGCGCTTCTTTAACATGTTGAATTTCACTTCTCAGATTGTCACCATCTGACACTTTCTTAGCTCGATGAATGAGCGTCTTGATAAGAGCAGATTTCTGTACAGGGTGATGGTGTGACTATGCATTCAGATAGGCGTGAGCAGGGGCGGTTTCTTCATTAGGGCGATTGGGCGACGCACCACCAATGTCATTCAACCACAGAGTCACGCTAGCCGTCACTGTGCCTCTGGATATAGTCCGATCAGCGTCATGTCACGTTCTGTGGAGTACCGCCTCTTTTTGGGCGATTTCACTCCGGCTGAGAATCGCCCCGAGTGGCCCCATAGACTTACATTCAAAGATGTTTTTTTTCGAACGGCGGGCGCTCCAATGCATTCTCTATGGCTTCCGGGAGGGCATGCACTAACGTGCTTACGTCATCATACGTGCTAACGTCATCATACGTAAGCACGTTTCATCCAACAATATAATTTATCGCCACCTAGTGGAATCTTTAATAAAATAAACTTGAGTGGTTTATTTTAATAGTTAGTATAGAAACAAACAAGATGTATTGTAAGAGTCACTTTATTTTTCATTAATATTAAAGAAGTGAAGTTGCCTTTACATGCTTAAGCTGTTAATTTATCCATTGCATGGGTGGACCTTATCCTTATCAATCATCCAGACATTTGCCCCCCTGAGAGATTTTGCAGGAGCCGCCACTGGGCGTGAGTATGCGTTTTCTTTCAGTAAACACTGTGTGTTATTTTACCATTTCGACCCCGTCCGAGCAGAATATCCAGAAATTGTAGAGTTCTGTCAGCTTCCACTTCCATGGTGAACTGGATGGATGGGTTTTGCGAATTGAGATGATTTAGAAATGCGTTCAGTGTATCTTTGCCGTGCGGCCAGACCACCAATGTGTCATGCACACATCTAAACCAAGAAGATGGTTTTAGTGTGCTTGAAGCTATTTTGTTTCGAAATTTTTCCATGTACAAATTCGCTATCACAGGAGACAAAGGAGAGCCAATTGCTGCTCCTTCCTTTTGTTTATAGAAGTCACCTTTCCACAAGAAGTCGGTGTTCTTTAGACAGTGTTTAGTTAATCTTGGGATATCTTTGGCTAAACCTTTGTTCGTTACCAGAGTGTCGAGTAATCTAATTGACTCGTTGACCGGAACCCTCATGAACAGAAACGTCACATCAAAACTTAAGAGAATATCATTAGGGTTAAGCTTAATATATTTGATTATATATACGAGATGTTCAGAGTTTTTGATGAACGAAGGGGTCCTACCGATGTAGGACTGTATTTGTTTCCTTACGTATTGTGCTAATTTGTACGTGGCAGAGCCTATTGTACTGTGGGTCTGAATGGGACATCAGGTTTGTGAATTTTTGGTAGCCGATAAAGTCTTGGTGGTTTTGATGCCCTTGGTTTGATCAGGTATTGCTCTTCTTTGAGAATTGATGATTTGCAATGATTGCCGTTGTTTTACGTTCCAAGGTGCCTTCATCGAGTGAAACTTTTATTTGATTTTGTTATCATAGTCCTCACGGGACATCACAACAATTTATCGGCCCTTATCAGCAGCAATAATTGTATATCTTTATTTGCTCTCAATTCCCTTAAGGCTTTTGCTTCATTAAGCTAATATTTATTTTTGGCAATTTGCTATTCTCATTAATTTTGGCAACCTCATGCCTAGTGATCTCAGCCTGATTATGGGGAGATGTCCAACTGCTGATTACACTTCAACAATGATCTCATCGACAGGGATTGTACGTGGGGCAACAGCAAAGTTAAGACCTTTAGACAGACTGGATAATTCAACGTTAGTCATGTTCATTTTTAGTTGAAAGTTGTTTGTTGTGTCAGTCTAGGAATTTGTTAATTTGGGTAGTGTTTTGTTAAGTACATTATCAGCTGATTGCTGTGTAATTGCGTCGATTATATTCCAGTGATCTGTAGAGACACTGTTACTCATTCTCACGTGTAAGGTCATTAGTGATTTAGAAGTGTGACTAAGTTGACTTCTATTATGCTCTATTCTCTCTTTTAGCAACACTTCACTAGCTTCATGGAGAATTTGATTAGCTTTAAGTGACTTAATGTGTCTTCTTGGTTCTTTCGGTAAAGTCACGTAGAAGGGAAGTAATAAAATAATAAAAATAAAACATAACAAAATAATTCTCACGACCTTTCGGCCACAACGCAAGCAGCCGTCCTGAGGATCTTTTGAGGACGGCTGCTTGCGTTGTGGCCGAAACGTCGTGAGAATTATTTTATTATGTTTATTTTTATTATTTTATTACTTCCCTTCTACGTGACTTTACCGAAAGAACCAAGAAGATGAATCCTGCAGTCACGAAAGCTTTAAATCGAAATTTGACTTAATGTGATGCGTTACTTTAACCGCGTGTGGTATTACCTTTGAATCTCTGCATCTTTTGAGGAATGCCAGTGAAGACAACAGCTTCATCCGCTTGCTGCGGTGTGTAAACATCCCCACTATGGATACAAAGGTGGCCGGGCGTAATGTTGACCACCCACCCCTTTCATTAGGCGCTCGCTAAATGCGCTTACACCCCCCAACAGTCTGTTAAAGGCGATATGGGGGAAACTCGTGTATCTGTTTTGAATGCATATACAGAAGTGTACCTTGTATACTGGATATCTACACTGCACGTGTCTAAGTTTACGTGCGTATATCCTAACCTACAAGTCATTACCTGCAGAACCACATTTCGCTCCAATTCTCAGGTACACGCAACACACTCCACGGGTTCATCGATGACTTGCACAGCCAAGGATGTATATTCTTAGGTTTTTTCGGTAAAGTCACGTAGGTAAAAAAATTATTTAACCTACGTGACTTTACCGAAAAAACCTAAGAATATGAATCCTTGCAGTCACGAAAGCTTCAAATCTAGAGCCAAGGATGTGTTCACCCAACGTTGCTGGGGGGGGGGGGGGGATTCAAAACCATCTCGAGCACAGCCCCCCCAAAAAAAAAATCTGGAACACCCTCGCCAGAATCAGAATACCGCATTGATTCACACTGTTTGTTCTCTCTCTATGTATCTCTGTGATATCTGTCTGCTTATATGTCTGTCTATATGTCTCTGGTTCTGTGTTTTAGCTCTCTCTCTCTCAAATTTAGCATTCTCAGGAAGAACGTAATCAACCAGGTAGGGTGTTGACTGTTATTCTCTGTGTGCCTATGTATCTCTCTCTCTATGTATCTCTGTGATATCTGTCTCTGCTTAAATGTCTGTCTATATGTCTCTGGTTCTGTGTTTTATCTCTCAAATTTAACATTCTCAGGAAGAACGTAATCAACCAGGTAGGGTGTTGACTGTTATGTTATCCGACTCTCTGTTGTATTACATTACATTTCTAAGTATACTAGATTTGTGTTTCTATTTCATTTATACCTGATGACGATTGCTTGTGTTGCAATCGAAACGTCGTATGCTAGTATTTAATTTATTATTTTATCTTTATACATCACTTTACCGAAAGAACCAAAGAGTAATTCCTGCAGTCACGAAAGCTCC
The DNA here is from genome assembly GCA_018977245.1 of Lethenteron camtschaticum. NCBI lineage: Eukaryota > Metazoa > Chordata > Hyperoartia > Petromyzontiformes > Petromyzontidae > Lethenteron > Lethenteron camtschaticum. Next base: position 214,843 of record WFAB01001278.1, on the reverse strand, counting down.
AATTTAAGTTTGAATACGATGAGTTTTGAAGCTATTTTTCCCCACAGATGTCCAGTAGGGAAGGGCGGGTCAGAACGTTGCAACAACAAACAGTACAAACAGACCATCGGAGTGCAACGTGTAGGGAAAATATAAGCAAATCACGAAAAAAATCCAAAGCCAATAATTGTTTTTTTACCCTTCTATCTGGCAACAAAACTGACACCTTTTTTACAAGGAGTCATGTTTGCTTAGTTTTATGTTTTCATCTGGTCCAACCCATGTGAGACTAGGCTCTAAGGAAAGCTGTCTCGGGTGTGGACCAATCAACTTCAAGGACAGTGCATATATTATCAGAGTTATGTTTTTGTTTGTATACGACTGCAGGTATTGTGGTCTATGCAAACATGACTCCTTGTAAAAAAAGGTGTCAGTTTTGTTGCCAGATAGAAGGGTAAAAAAACTATTATCATATTTTTTACTGGCAAATGAGGTTCCAATGGAATCCAAAGCCAACTGAGCTACGAGCTTATTGCTCGCACGCGACCGGGCCACAAGCGGTGATAGCTCAACAAAGTGGCTTATCATGTGGTCATTTACAGCAGGAGACAAATCACGATCTGAATAATCCGAAACGCCCCGATCGCCTCTCAATTCCGTGAACTGTGGAACAAGACACACCTACTCAGACTTGCCATAACATCTGACGTTTAAAAGAAAATAAACAACTATTTATTTTGATTTGAAGCTTTCGTGACTGCACGAATCCATAGTTTTTGGTTCTTTCGGTAAAAGTCACGTAGGTAGAAAATAAAATAAAGCAGCTTCCCCACGCTTGTGTTGCGCCCGAAACGTCGTGCTTCGTTTTATTCTATACCCAAAGCAGCTTCCCACGCTTGTGTTGCGCCCGAAACGTCGTGATTTATTGTATTTTATACCCACGTGACTTTTACCGAAAGAACCAAAGAGGATGACTATTTATTTACTCGCAATCGACTTTGCTCAGTCGCTGTTCGCCGCTAAGGTCTTTCACGTGTCTCTGTTTTCATTTCGATGTCTCCGTATATCGTCTGCACCGTCCCCCTTCCCGCTGTAACGTGCACCAGTGTGTACTTTATTAAGGGCGATATTGGCACGGAAACTAAGGCATTTGTGTACGGGTTTTGTTTTCTGTCCAAGCAGCTTAGTGATATACAGTACTGTACTTAGATTTCCTTATTCTCTCGGTCATTGGGGGTCATTGGGGGGGAGGATGGAAAGGTTGTTTGATCATACTTCACCTTGCTGGTTAATGCGGATTGGTGAAGGGGCATTGCCCAGAGACGGGTACGATATCGATACCACTCGCAACTGATCTCAGCTGTGATCGGGAATCGAACTCAGGTATGAGAACTATTGTAGTTAATCAACTACAGTATTCACAGCCGTGGTTTAATGTGTATACAATTTGTAACAATATACACACTGTGTGTGTGCATGTGTGTGTGTGTATATATATTTGCATTTAAAATCACACGTACGTGTAGTATGCATGGAGTGTACACAGCTATTTTTGAGTACGTGCGTGTGTGTGTAGTCTACATTGTATGTATATGTGTAGCGGGGAGCGGTGGCGCAGTCGTTACCGCACTGCGCTATGAACCCGGCGACCAGAGTTCGATTCCCGCTCACGGCCAACACCCCTCGGTTAGACTCAACCCGAAACGAGTACCCGGTGCGGTGTGTATATTTAATATATCGGCAGTGGGAGAAAGCGTTGCTACACCGCCTCCCCTCGTGTGCCGTGTTCGGCCTTCGTAGCAGAGGTCGCAACCGGGTACCCGATACCCGTACCCTACCCGATACCCGGCTACCCGGCCGGGTACGGGTAGGCCGTGAGTCACTGGTGAGTCACTGGTGAGTCACCGTTTGTCACTCATTTCGGGTAGGGTACGGGTAGGATACGGCTACCAGTACCCGGCCGGGTACGGGTACCCATTTGCGACCCTGGTGCGGCCGGGTACGGGTACGGGTAAGGAATCAAAACCCACTTGCGACCTCTGCTTCGTAGGCGCGACTCGCTAACTTAACAGCACAGTGTGAATCTGTCGCGAGACGTGTAATGGTGACAGCATGGAACATCGAAGGAGATCTAAATTTATTTAAAAAAATATTTACTCAACATCAAAGCGAAATGCAGCAATATAAAAACATGACCGCTTCGTTCCTCGCGATGTAAATGTATAAGCAGGTAAAGTGAAACTCCGTTCAATATCGTGCCATTCACACAAGGCATCCCCCCTTGGTCCTGCTGATCCTGCATAATGCATGGGCATAATATGACTTTGAAACCCCCCGCCCACCTCCTACGCATTTCCCATGAATATGCTAAATTCCTCTTCATATGCACATTATTTTTGTTAAGGCGCTCTTCCACCTCCAACGCAGCTTATATATAAGCTCCTAGCTTGGTAGTGTCTCATTCTTCACCTGAAGACGGCTGCTTGCGTTGTAGCCGAAACGTCGTGAGAATTATTTTATTTTATTATGTTTTATTTTTATTATTTTATTACTTCTCTTCTACGTGACTTTACCGAAAGAACCAAGAAGATGAGCGCATCACAACACAATCCCAGTAACATAAACTCCTTAAAATTAAAACTAAGAGGAGAAAACAACCCAACACTATTCCTACAGCTATTTTTATTTTACCAGGTAAGACCACTGATTCAGCTCTTTTTAAATCCTTTATATTAAGTTCGCTTGCTTGCTTGCGTGCTTGCTTGCTTACGACCGTGCAAATCTTTCGGTCGTTTTTTAACCCACTTCCCGTGATCCAATCGAGCTGACATTTTGGACACAGACTCGTTGTGCGAGACAATTAATGTTCGTGAAATTTTTCCAAAATTTTACACTTTAGGGAAAACAAATTAAATATTTAATTACCAATTGCTTAATACTGGCAGACAATCATCTGACCCATAGGTGGCAGCCATCTCAAGCCAGAGGACGAGAGGACTCTAGCTGCCACGCATATAAAGGATTTAGAGTGAAAAACTTTGTTTTTACGGGTTATACTTTTAAGAAGTAACCGAGCCACAAATGCGAGCTCGACGAAGTGGCTTATTACGTGGAAATTTATAGCAGCCAAAAATTCGAAAAGCACGTTGATTCTAACAGTGGAGGGAAACACAAGAAAAATACACACGACCACGGGGAGAGAGGCACGCAAACTCCAAATGTAGCAGCAGGAGTCAGGCTCGGGATAGAACCCACGACCTCTTAATTCTAGATTTGAAGTTTTGGTGACTGCAAGTCCGGTAAAGTCACGTAGGTAAAAAAAAAGACAGAAAATAAAAATAAATAAATACTTTTTTTTCTTATCCACGACCTCTTGTAAACCAGGCCCAGCATTTCAACGTCTCGCCACCATACGCAAAGAGAAAATAAATGCGTCGAGTTTGTGTCTCTCCGTGCGACAAGACGCCCGAGCCTCCTTGCTTGACCTCGTCATCTTCCGACATCCATCCACGCCGCGTCACGAACACCGCCGCCGTGGTAAGTCGGGTTTCTGTCCATCGCCTCGCTACGGAACAGAGGGGGCCGTTGTTGCACCGCAGAACCGGTCGATGCCAAGGTGGCACATGAGTCGGGTTTTTTACAATCGGGTTTAATTGTCTTTTTATATTAAACCCGATCATCTGAGATTGGGAGAAATCCGGTTAATTGGTTCTAATTGCATAACCGCACTTCTCAACGATGGGCTTCATCCATTCCAAGCTAAGGAACTCACTGGCGCCCACGATTGTGGAGGAGAAGCTCGTGTTCATCAAGACCAACCTGCCCGCCGCATTCTACGACTACCCCGTGTCCGACGGCCCCCCCGAGTACGATAGCAGCACCGACGAGGAAGCAGCCTAAGCCTTGGATCAGAGTTTCGTATTCATTAAACCAGGTTTTAATTCCCCGAAATCGGGTTTAATCGTATTAAAGAAAAAACCCGATGCCTGCCGCTGGAAAAATCGGGTTTTTTCCACCCATGGTCGATGATGATGATAATGAACATTCAACAACTTCGCACTCACGACACGTCTCAGAAAAGTCTGCGCGCTTTTGTGTTGGTCGGCCGGTGTCGGGAACAAACGCACGATGCTCTTTCTGGCAATAAAATCGGTGTTCAAAAATTGCAAACGCCAAATAGCGGCCTTTTGCGAGCCATCAAGTCTGCATTAACCGCACGTGCTTGTGGCAAAACATGCAAACAAAGATGCTCCGATAATATACAGGAAAGCGTTGTCTTTTAAACTCATTGGCCTCCACCAGAGACTCTCTTCATTGTGGCCTCGTCTCACCAGAGTTAGACACAGAGAGCGCCCAAATGCGAACAGCAGATACACAATGTAGGTATCAGAGCACTTACAGATCGAGTTTTATCTGTGGGACCTTTCATGTGTAACTTTTATGAGCCATCACAATTTCACGCGCATTTCTGAGCCCATTGCAATTTGTACGACTGCAGCATCAAGATGCATTCGTGACGTGCTAAACAAATAACGCTGCCTGCGTCACATGCAACACGTGTAACGCACGTCGCGCAACACGTGTATAATACACGCACACACGCAACACGTGTACACACACGTCTGCACAACAACAACCGCCATTCGCAACTAAGTTGCGGTGACGTCCCCACGACGCTTGTGCCAGGCCATGTGCACCTTGAGGCCACGTGAAGTGTCGAACCCCCGCTGGCAGGAGGTCACGGAGCAGACCCAGGTGTCACAGGTCGACCGACTTGACTGAGATGACCGAGAGGTCTGGCAGACGCTGTCTTCCCGACAGACTTGTTCTTCACCTGAGGACGGCTGCTTGCGTTGTGGCCGAAACGTCGTGAGAATTATTTTAGTAGGTTTTATTTTTATTATTTTATTATTTCCCTTCTACGTGACTTTACCGAAAGAACCAAGATGACCTTTCCCACGAGTCAGGCGTAAGCCCCCAATAAACAGTTCGGCGTTAGCCCCTATACAATTCGCTTCCGCGTCGTTCTTCTACACAACACATGTGCTCTACGTGCCTCTCGTGCCAAGCGGACCCCGAGAGCGTCCTCGTTTTGTGTCTCAGTGGTCTGATAGACCGGTCAGCGTTTGAGTTTGGGGTCAGATTTTTCTAATGAGCAAATGTTAAGTCCATGTGCGTGTTCAATCTCCAATTGACATATTACCACACGTACAATTCCCGACGATGGTCAACACCGGTGACGATTATATCTGAACCGGTCCTGGGACATCCCCTAGGTCGATTCATCTGCGGGTAAGACAACAAACCAAACACAAACAGCAGTTCTAAAGAACCGAGTTTTCAATCCACACGATTTTAAAGTGCACGGCTCCCAGTGGCTTCTAAATATCGGAAAGGAAGCGCGCGTTCCAGACGGTCACAGACGCCCATCAGAAAGCGTCGCGCGATGCGGTGACCACCACCGTCTTTGTTAGATGGTTCTCCAAAAGCCGCCGCTGTTGCTGCCGCTGCCGCTGCTGCAAGTGTAGTAAGTAGCGGAGGAGACGATGTCGAAGTTGAGACACACTGTTTATTAACTCCGGGACAGATACAATAGTTGAAGGGGTATCGGCCCCTTCACCCGTACTATGGGAAACCCACCCTAGTACTAAGCCCTCTGCCCTGTCCCCCAGTCCTCCTCTACTGGGCTACGGGAGGCTGACTGATCTGGCCCTGGCAAGCACAGATCTCGGCACCAGCTAACCAGCCTTGCCCTGACAAGGGCAGCGGTCTGGAAGCTCCTGGGCCGCGCCACTGGCTTACCCGGCTCGGCCCTTATAAGGACGGCGAGACCGGGGAGTCCCAGGGCCTAATCTCCGAGTCTTGGATCTTCACTGGTCAGCTTCGTGTCGAACTCCCCTCGAGCTCTTTGGGTTCCACCTTTTATAGGGATCGCCTCCGAGGGCTGGGGCGTGGGCAATAACTGATGCGGACGTCGGTGTGACCACCCGTGTATGTGAGTGCCGACAACCCTGTGTTGTTGCCGCCGCTCCCGTTACCCCTACACAAGGATGACCACCGGCGTTCGCTGTGATGGCTTTACGCTCACCATTGGAACCTCATTTGCCAGAAGAAAAAATATGATAATTGTTTTTTTACCCTTTTATCTGGCAACAAAACTGACACCTTTTTTTAACAAGGAGTCATGTTTGCATCGACCACAATACCTGCAGTCGTAATGCAAACAAAAAACACAACTCTGATAATGTATGCACTCAACACAACACTATGGGAACCTCATTTGCCAGTAAAAATATGATAATTGGTTCTTTACCCTTTGTTTTACCCTTTGTTGCCAGATAGAAGGGTAAAGAACCAATTATCAATGTATGCACTGTCCTTGAAGTTGATTGCGTTGTGGCCGAAATGTCGTGAGAATTGTTTTATTATGTTTTATTTTTATTATTTTATTACTTCTCTACTACGTGACTTTACCGAGAGAACCAAGAAGACTTGGCAATATCGGCGAGCTATTGTGGCTCGTTTGTGGCAAGCACTGCAGCTCGGGCGAACACTGAACGGGCATGGGTCGGATCTCGCGGTGCCCGTCACGACGTTGTGCCACCAGTCCGTTCGGCGTGAACGCTCCATTCTCAATCACTGTCCACGTGCAGCTGTATATTGCCAGTTCAAACGGGCGGTGCTCTGAAGCTTTTACAATGGTTTTATAATTGTTATTCTTAGGTTTTTTCGGTAAAGTCACGTAGGTAAAACATCAAAATTAATAAAAATAAAATAAACAAAAATCACGACGTTTCGGAGGCAACACAAGTCTCCGTCATCAGGTGGGACCGTCACAGCCGGATTAGCTGCATCAAGTGAGACAATGATTCAAGATGTAATCCCTTAACAAGCAAGTTGATGACGGATACTTGTGTTGCCTCCGAAACGTCGTGATTTTTGTTTTATTTTATTTTTATTAATTTAAATGTTTTACCTACGTGACTTTACCGAAAAAACCTAAGAATATGAATCCTTGCAGTCACGAAAGCTTCAAATCTAGAATTTATAATTGTTTTTTTTTTACCTTTTTATCTGGTAACAAAACTGACACCTTTTTTACAAGGAGTCATGTCTGCATAGACCACAATACCTGCAGTCGTAATGCAAACAAAAAACATAACTCTGATAATGTATGCACTGTCCTTGAAGTTGATTGGTCCACACCCGAGACAGCTTTCTTTAGAGCCTCGTCTCACATTGGTGTTGGACCAGATGACGCCAAAAGAAAAAAAAACGATGATCATACTTTTCTACTGGCAAATGAGGTTCCAATGGTGTAAATGGTTTATATCTTGTGGTGTTTTCAGTCTGGAGTTCATCCACAAACAATCGATTTGCGTTGCAGGTGAAAGTTATGTAATGTGTTCGATTGCTTGATTTTTTTCTGATGCCAACTATATTGGCTTCAGTGCTGTACTTGAGGCCGTTGCCCTGATTTCTTTCGTGGTCACCTGAACAAACAATGTAAACTTGAAACTTGACCCGAACCTGACCGACCTGAACATAAATGTGCGTTTAATTTGTTATCCTTAAAGACATTCAACATGTAAACATACCAATGTTTATGGCTTTTTTTGCATGCATTCATAAAATGTGTTGTGTGTGCACGCGCGTGCATATAATAACACGTGATGTGTGCATTTGCGTGAGTACATTTGTAGAGTAATAGCGACGGCTGGTGGACAGCATCGGAAACTGTGGTGGATGGAGAGTTCTTCAAGCTTGCTTACTTTACCAGGCGTGATTCGTATTCATTGACATGTATTTTTTTCTCTAACCCCTGCAACTCTCTCTGACACCGCCCCCTCTGTCTATTTAAGGCCTCGCTACAGAGACAATCTCCCTCTCTGTGCCTGTGTTACTCTCTCTCTGTGTATCTTGGTGATATCTGTCTGCCTATATGTCTGTCTATAGTTTTCTGGTTAAAAATTTGTGTTGCTATTTCATTTATACCTGATGATGATTGCTTGTGTTGCAATCGAAACGTCGTATGTTATTATTTAATTTATTATTTTATCTTTAGACGTGACTTTACAAAAAGAACCATAGAGTAGTTCTTTGGCCGTCTCGGTCAGCGCCATCATCGGTGTTACACGGTCAGGGTTGTGTTTGGGCTCGGCGAGACGACCAAGGAGAATGCAAGGACGAACCTGTGAAGCGTGGAGGGTGTTGAATATAAAGACTGTGCCTCCTGGAAACCCTCGTCTCCGTATCACTGACACTACACATTTAGATTCGAATGTTAAGATGAACGTGGTGAGAACTCATAACGCCAGGATAGGAGGCTCATTTGCCAGGGTATCATAACACATTACTGCGGAGGGAGCTGATAGGAACGTTGGGTTGCTCGGTCAATGGCCAGGGTCAACGGCGGCGTGGTGTATTCCGCAAATATGCCCGATTGTGAGGGCGGGCACAAGCCGGCGTGAGTAGGTTAAACGTTGAGTTTTATAAGGGCACCACGGGGTGAGCAGCCCCTCCCCTCCCCACCCAGCCCCACCCAGCCCACCCTCCCCACCCAGCCCCTCCCCACCCAGCCCTTCCCCACCCTCCCCACCCAGCCCCTCCCCTCCCCACCCAGCCCCACCCCACCCAACCCTCCCCACCCAGCCCCACCCCACCCTCCCCTCCCCACCCAGCCCCACCCCACCCTCCCTCCCAGCCCCTCCCTCCCCACCCAGCCCCTCCCTGCACGACGGACACGCAGCAGCAGCAGCAACGTCTGTTTTCAAAGCGGGTGGCGGCGGGGAAAGGGGAGGGTGAAGAGTGGAAATGCTCACACAGAAGTCACGTGGCTTACGGGAGGCTTGAGCTGATTTAGAGAGCGAGAGAGATTAGAGGGGAGGGGTGAAGAGTGGGAATGCGCACACAGAAGTCACGTGGCTTACGGGAGGCTTGAGCTGATTTAGAGAGCGAGAGAGATTAGAGGGGAGGGGTGAAGAGTGGGAATGCTCACACAGAAGTCACGTGGCTTACGGGAGGCTTGAGCTGATTTAGAGAGCGAGAGAGATTAGAGGGGAGGGGTGAAGAGTGGGAATGCTCACACAGAAGTCACATGATAATTGGTTCTTTACCTTCTATCTGGAACAAAAGACATTTGTTGGGAAGGGTAAAGAATGGCAATGCCCATAGAGAAGTCACATGGTTTCCGGGAGGCTTGAGCTGAAGTCACGTGATTTGCAGACGGTGTGAGCTGATTTAAATAGAGTGATGGGTACCCGGTCTGGCAGGTCCTAGGAACCAGTTCCATTTCCGTGTTAAGTGAAGGTCGCAGCTAATTTGCATGCGACTTGAAGCAACACAACCAGATGGTGTTGGAAGTGATGTTGATACTTGGGATGGCACCGTTGACAATTGTTATTTATGATTAAAATATATATTTTTTAAACACTTCACCGGGATGATCCCCTGGAGATGACGCATCTCTCGTGTGAGGATGTTCAGGATGTCGATTGACACAGCGAACACTCCAAAGAGGATGATGACTTGATGTCGATGATGATTACTTGAACTTTTATTGTTCTCATGATTACGTAACATTTGTATGATCATGTCTATTTCTTGAAAGATGATACTGATGATGCGTCTGATGATACTGTTAAATTATTGAGTGATTTTGCGTTGCAATAATAGGGGTTTTTCCCCTTTTTCTGGCAACAAAACTGAAACCTTTTTACGAGGAATCGTGTGTGCATTAACCACAATACTTGCGGTCAAAATGCAAACAAAAAACACACTCTGATAATATCTGCATTACTTTGATAGTGCATTGTCTTTGAGCTGTACACCTTTTGGCGTCCTCTGGTCTAGCATCAATTGAGACGAGGCTCACAAGAAAGCCGTCTCTGGTGTGGACCAATCAGTTTCAAGGACAATGCATTTATTATCAGTGTGTTTTTGTTTGCATTTTGACCACAAGTATTGTGGTTAATGCACACATGATTCCTTGTAGAAAGGTTTTAGTTTTGTTGCTAGAAAAAAGGGGAAAACCCCTATTATTATATTTTGGTACTGGCAAATGAGGCTAATTGATTCAATCTTAATTTTGAGCTTTCGTGACTGCAGGAATTATTCTTTGTTTTTTNCGGTAAAGTCACGTATAAAGATAAAATAATAAATTAAATAATAGCATACTACGACGTTTCGATTGCAACACAAGCAATCATCATCAGGTATAAAAGAAATAGCACAACAATCTAACCAGAAAACTATAGACAGACATATTAGCAGACAGACATCATAAAGATACACAGAAAGAGAACACGTATCGGCACAAAGAGAGAGGTCGTCTCTGTGACGGGGCCTTAAATATAGAGAGGGGCGGGGCGGAGAGAGGGAGGGGCAGAGAAAAAAACTTGCATGTCAATGAGTGGACAACGACGTGGTACGGTACGCAAGCTTGAAATTAGGAGAAAGACACACTAAAATTAAATAACCTAGTAAAATATCGAAATGTAATGTAATGCAACAAAGTCGGTCAACACACAATTAACGCATAGCCCGGTTGATTACGTATTTCAAAGATTGCTAAGTTAGAATTTAAGTGTGAAAATTCAAAGAGAGGACACAGGCAGAGAGAGAAAACAAAAAACCAGAGAGAGAGAAAAAGATAAGCTTAAAACTTCCCCGTGAAGTGGTTCAACAACTCTAAAACACACGTAAAATATAAAATCTAAACTTTTTTTNAATTTCACCAGTTTAGGCCCACTGAGCTATACAGCTATTTTGCTAGAAGCACCTGGCCACACACTATAGGTCGACGACGTGACATTTCGTGTGGAAATGTATAAAAGCCGGATACTCTAAACGCACGGAGGGAAAATCACGACACAGGGAGAACATGCAAACACCAAATATCAGGCGTCAAGGTTGGGATCGAGCCCACGATCTCCTGTAGGCCTGGCGAGGTAGTGAACATGTCCTAGACAGGGTGGCTCAAAAGTCAGGAATGTGGGTTTTCATTTATTTGAATACTGCCATTACAACATTTACATTTCTTGATTTGAAGCTTTCGTGACTGCAGGAATCCATTATAAATGTTCTACCTACGTGACTTTACCGAAAGACCCAAAGAGTAACATTTACATTATTTATTCTTAAGCGAATATGTATCTTTCATTAACATTATCAATACAATTATTATATTTCTTCTTCCTTTTCAGATTACATTTACAAAAATCGGCCAAGAAACTCTGAATAAATTGAGACGAAACATAATTGATGAATGTTCAAAGATTACACGAGTAATCTTTAAATAAATAAGTCTTAAACTAATTTTGAAAAAGAATGCACGCATGCATTAATGTTCATGGGAGTCAGTTTGAACATGCTTTAAAATAAATAAAGTAACCCGATGTGATTTGGTGCAATAAATATAATCACCCTATATGTGCCCTGAGGTTTGGGCCTGAGGTTTGGGCCACCACATGATAGGCGACGTTTCGGGCAATGGCCTTTCTTTATCGCACATCATTATTACGTCTTGATTTAAAGCTTTCGTGACTGCAGGAATTCATACTCTTTGGGTCTTTCAGGTAAAGACGTCCATAACAACCTCCCTCCACAGATGAAGACGATTGCCTGTGTTGCCATCGAAACGCCGTGATCTATTATTTTTAAATCCTTTATATTAAGTTCGCGTGCTTGCTTGCTTGCTTAGGACCGTGCAAATATTTCGGTCGTTTTTTAACCCACTTCCCGTGATCCAATCGAGCTGACATTTTCCACAAAGACTCGTTGTGCCAGACAATTATTGTTCGTGAAAAAAAATTCCCAAAATTTTACACTTTTTAGGCAAAAAAAAATTATTTTACATATATTCAAATAGAACGCATTCATGGCTTTGGCTGAACATCACAGTGCAAGAGCCCAGAGCGTAACCCCTCCACAGGCCGTGGTGGAGTAGCGCAGTTAGTAGCGCCCTCGCTTCCCATGCCAAAGGTCGCGGGATCGATCCCTGCGTCCTCCACAGGCGAATATATTTTTAAATCCTTTATATTAAGTTCGCTTGCTTGCTTGCGCGCTAACGACCGTGCAAATCTTTCGGTCGTTTTTAAACCCACTTCCCGTGATCCAATCGAGCTGACATTTTGCACACAGACTCGTTGTGCGTGACAATTTATTTTCGTGAAAAAAAAATTCCTAAATTTTCCACTTTTTAGGAAAACATTTTTTTCATATTTTTTTTAAAATACCAATGTGATAAAAATGAAACTCTTACTCAAGAAAAACAGAAATGAATAATAAAATAAAACCGATGCCACGCATATAAAGGATTTATAGTGAAAAACTTTGTTTTTACGGGTGAATTTTTTCTATCCCCGTGACTTTACCGAAAGACCCAAAGAGTATCATTATTATGGGCTAGCATTTATTTATACCACTTGCCACTATCGGACCCCTTAAAACAACCCCGTATAATAGGATTCGCGACTAGGGGGGGGCCAGTGATGAGAAAGAAAGCCTTCTCCGAGTTGTGAGTTGCACCGAGTGCGATCGTAGTTTCCCTTCCTCTGCCAAATATTCAGTGGCTCTTGGCCAACTTTCCGAAATGTTATCTGGCACCAAAACCAAAAATACCAGAAGCAACAATGCGCGCTTGGAGTGACGCCCCTAACAACCTCCCTCCACACCCACCAAAGTCGGAGTTTGCCGAGGCTATTACATTCGTATTATCGCTGCGAGCGAACTTGTTGACCCGTAACGGAAATTAAATAGACAGCTGTCTTCATGTTAATTATCACGATCATCCTGTAGTCGGAGCACGACAAGCAATTTGATGGGTTTTTTTTAATGCAGTAGTAGTAGTAATAATAAAATGCCGAGATAATGTTTTGTTTCGGTTTATTTTCTATTATATTATGTAGGATTTAAATAATGTCCCGGCGAATGAATAGGAGCACACATTGAAAAGTTAGAGCGATTATTAATGAACTGTGGTCAGTGTCTTATATTGGGTTACTCCGCGCACCACTTTGGTGTCACGATCATTATGATGACGTCTTTTGAAAGTCTTCTGCCGTTTCAGTCCAATGTTTATTTGTTACACGTAAAATCCCGTTTAACCAGTTTCCCCATCTAGTTTCAGAGTCAAAAGAATTAGAATCTTGATTTACACTGGAAGAGGAGGAATCCGATGATCTATGAAGCCTTTTTAAATCCTTTATATTAAGTTCGCTTGCTTGCTTGCTTGCGTGCTTGCTTGCTTGCTTACGACCGTGCAAATCTTTCGGTCGTTTTTTAACCCACTTCCCGTGATCCAATCGAGCTGACATTTTCCACACAGACTCGTTGTGCCAGACAATTAATGTTCGTGAAAAAAATCCAAAATTTTACACTGTTTAGGGAAAACAAATTAAATATTTAATTACCAATTGCTTAATGGTGGCAGACAATCATCTGACCCATAGGTGGCAGCCATCTCAAGCCAGAGGACGAGAGGACTCTAGCCGCCACGCATATAAAGGATTTATAGTGAAAAACTTTGTTTTTACGGGTTTACTTGTTCACAGATGTCCAGGACGGGCGGGTCAACAAGTTAGAACAACAAACAATGCTAAAAAAATATCGGAATGAAAAATAGAGAATATGTAAGCAATTTTTCAACACTAAATGCAAACTTGGGCAAGGCAGCAAAACAACAGCAAAAAACAGTCCTAGACCACACCAAGACAACACACAGTCCCTCAATAAAATATCACATCAAAATTGAACTATCGATACACGGGTAAGGATCAGAGTTACAGATCACAATTGGAAATGTGGCTGTATCCAGCACCACTCTTCTGCCCCCAGCCACTCACAACAGAGTTAGTAAAACGAATCTCGGTCAGCAGCCATGCAGGAAGCTAGAGGCATACATTATTTTAACAGTACAAAGGTTGTTGTCTTTTATTCTAGATTTGAAGCTTTCGTGACTGCAAGGATTCATATTCTTAGGTTTTTCGGTAAAGTCACGTAGGTAAAACATTAAAATTAATAAAAGTAAAATAAAATAAAAATCACGACGTTTCGGAGGCAACACAAGCTTCCGTCTTGTGTTGCCTCCGAAACGTCGTGATTTTTATTTATTTTAAAATAAAATATTTATTTTAAAATAAAAAAATTAAAAAAAAATATTTATTTTAAAATAAAATAAAAATCACGAAACGTCGTGATTTTTATTTTATTTTACTTTTATTAATTTTAATGTTTTACCTACGTGACTTTACCGAAAAACCTAAGAATATGTTGTCTTTTCTTTGCCGGTAAATCCTTATCTGAGTTATACTCGCAGCCAACCACGCCCCGTATCCGAACTGCTTTTTGTGTTTAGTTTGTTGCCATTACCACCGCACTTCCGATTACACGATGTAACACGATTTTTGTTCTTGAATAGTAAGCGTTATTTTTTAATTGGTTATGCCTAAAGAGTAGAGAAAATGGCTATTTCGATTTAAAGCTTTCGTGACTGCAGGGATTCATCTTCTTGGTTCTTTCGGTAAAGTCATCACGTAGAATGGAAAGTAATATTTTATTATGTTTTATTTTATTTCATTATTTCCGTTCCACGTGACTTTACCGAAAGAACCAAGAAAATGGCTATTATTTCCCACAAACTTTGCTTTTGCGACCAAGACTTTATGTGAAGGAATAGCAGAAATTCACATGTTTTCTCATTGAAAATATGTCAATTTCAAAATATCACTGTCCTGGTCACAAAATAAAAGTTTGTGGGGAATAATAGCCATTTTCTGTACTATTGAGGCATAAGCAATTAGGAAATAACACTTACTACCCAGGGTCAAAAACAAATTGTTACACAGTGTTATCACATCATTGGTTTTTTACCCTTTTATCTGGCAACAAAACTGACACCTTTTTTATGAAGAGTCATCTTTGCATTGACCACAATACCTGCAGTCGGAATGCAAACAAAAAACATAACTCTGATAATGTATGCACTGTTGTTGTTGCCAGTTAAAAAGGGTAAAAAACCAATTATCATATTTTATTACTGGCAAATGAGGTTCCAATAGTGTTATCACAGTTGGTTAAGTACGGTGCGAAAAAAGTTCAAGATACATACATTTGCCAACATGTAGAGAAAATGGCAGCTGCACGCTACCCACAATGAGGTTACTGGGAGCAAATCAATAATGAAAGTAAGGCGATGCACGGTTATTGATGAATGCGTTGAGTTTTTTTTAAAAAATGTTTACATTTATAAACTAGCACTGCACACGCATTGTCGCGGGATACACGGGCCCGGGGCACAGGGAGGCGTGACGTCGGCCCGATGCACGAAACCCGCGCAAAGCTGTGGGACGCAAACTTTCCCGCACGGCCGCCAGCCAGCCAGCAAAACTTTTTTCTTCTAATACCGCGTGTAAGGAGGTCGGATATGTGAACATCGATGTATCACCATGCGCGGATACTGCAACTGGGTGCAGGCGGTTAAATGGTTCGGGCGGATGTGTGGTGCGTAGTACTGTTTTTAAGTTGTGATTTTGTTTGTTTTCGTTGTGTCCTAGGCTCGATTCAAGTGACGCGGGTGGTGGCGCTAATCTTCATTCGCGACTCTGAGCGCGTGGTGGAAATTCCACATTCGCAAGACAGGAGCACGTCCATCGATCAGCCGATTTACTGTTGTTGTTGTTGTTGTCTCAAAGTAGTAATCATTTGTGTATATCTCTATATATATCAAAGGCAAAGTTATGAATATGTGTGTTTGTTCAAAATGTTTAGCGTACTTCCCGACATGCAACGAACTGGAAATTTGCCATGTGGGTACTTTCCAAACTGTACATCATGCAAACATTATGAAAATACACTTTTGCATTTTTTTTGCACAGCAAGTGAGCTGTGACGTCAGATCTGTCACGTGACCCGCGCACGTGGCAGCGTCACGCATTGTAGTGTAGCGGGTAGCGCTACGAACCCGGCGACCCGAGTTCGATTCCCGCTCACGGCCACCACCGGTGACGATTATTTAAACCGCTCCTGGGCCCTCCCCTAGGTCGACTCAGCCTCAAGCGAGTAACTGGTGTGGTGTGTGAACATCGCCACTGGGGAGACAAAGGCGGCCGGGCGTGGTGAATCCAAGTCCCGGGCTGAAGCCGGGTAGGAAAGCTCGTATACAAATAAAGATATGTTTTAATGATTCCTTTGTCAATCCACTGCTGGATGAATCATGCCTCCCCACACACACCATTGCCTGTCATTGGAGTTGCTTGACCATACTTCAACAGGCCAGGGGGTCGCCCTTAAAAAAAATATCTGTTGAGCTCAGTTGGGCTCAACTCCATGAACACAATTCGAGATTAGAAGTTTTCGTGACTGCAAGGGTCCATACTCTTTGGTTTTTTTCGGTAAAGTCACGTGGGTTAAAAGAAAACAAATAATTAAATCACGACGTTTCGGAGGCAACACAAGCTTCCGTCTTCAGCAAAATTACTGTGCCAAGCGAAGAGGGCTCTAAGAGACACGGACCTAAAGACGGAAGCTTGTGTTGCCTCCGAAACGTCGTGATTTAATTTATTTTCTTTTCACCTACGTGACTTTACCGAAAACAAACAAATATCATCCATCAACGCAGTCTGGGTCTAAGAAGGCGGAGGGTGGGCCAGAACTCGGTTAAGATATCAAGAGCCACTGAGGTTAGCCGTGGAATCGAACTCTGTGTCCGGGTTCACAGAGCAGTATGCAAACCACGTGCGTGCGCTTGTGTGCATTGCTGCTCGCTAACAGCACTTGCTCTAACAGTCTGTTTAAGGCTACACGGGGGACCTTTGTGAGTGTGTCCGTCGGGAAAGCGGTGTTCGTGTCCAACTCACGGCTACTAACAGCACCGGCGATTATCTAAACCGGTCCTGGGCTTCCCCAAGGTAGACTCAGCCTTAAATGAGTAGCTGTTTGCGGTGTGTAAAAATCGTCACGAGTGAGACAAAGGCGGCCGGGCGTGGTGCTGGCCAGCCCCACCACCTTGTTACTCAATAACCGTGATTTTAAAAAAAGATGCCTTCAAACAAGAACACTGTGTTGTTGTTGTTGTCTACACGGTGTGGTTTGCATACGCCGTCACATTATGTGTCTGTGTGTGTGTTCGTCTACATGTGTTCAGAGTGTGCGTGTGTCTGTGTGCCTGCTGTAGAGGGAGCGGTGGCGTAGCAGTTAGCGCGCTGCGCTATGAACCCGGCGACCCGAGTTTGATTTCCGCTCACGGCCACGAACATCAGTGACGATTATCTTCACCGATCCTAGACCTCCCCTAGGTCCACTCAGCCCCAATTGAGCACGTGGTGCCATGTGCAAACATCGCCGCAAGGGAGACAAAGGCGGCCGGGCGTGGTGCTGGCCACCCACCCCTCGTGTGCCGCGCCGACCTTCATAGATGCTCGCTAACAGCACTTGCCCCAACAGTCTGTTAAGGCTACACGGGGATCTTTGTCTTTATTATTGTGTGTGTGCAACCTCGACACCAACGTGGGTGAGATCTCAAGCCCCCCCCACCCCCTTCCCCCACCCCCTTCCTCCCCACCCCTTCCCCCCACCCCTTCCCCCACCCCCTTCCCCCACCCCTTCTCCCCACCCCCTTCCCCCACCCCCTTCCCCCCACCCCTTCCCCCACCCCCTCCCCCCACCCCCTTCCCCCACCCCTTCCCCCCACCCCTTCCCCCACCCCTTCCCCCCACCCCTTCCCCCCACCCCTTCCCCCCNACCCCTTCCCCCCCACCCCTTCCCCCCACCCCTTCCCCCCCACCCCTTCCCCCTACCCCTTCCCCCCACCCCTTCCCCCCACCCCTTCTCCCCACCCCTTCCCCCCACCCCTTCCCCCACCCCCTTCCCCCACCCCTTCCCCCCACCCCCTTCCCCCACCCCTTCCCCCACCTCTTCCCCCCACCCCTTCCCCCACCCCTTCCCCTTCCCCCCACCCCTTCTCCCCACCCCTTCCCCCCACCCCTTCCTCCCCACCCCTTCCCCCACCCCTTCCCCCACCCCTTCCCCCACCCCTTCCCCCCACCCCTTCCCCCACCCCTTCCTCCCCACCCCTTCCCCCCACCCCTTCCCCCCACCCCCTTCCCCCACCCCTTCCCCCCACCCCGCTGTCTTCCACGTCGTTTCCAGTAAGTGATGTGACTCTGAAGCAGCCGTCACGTGATCACTGAGGTGGAGGGGGGGGCATGCCCCTCCCCCTCCACCCCCCCACCAGGTGTCCTCCCCAATCTGGCCCCGCCCCTCAGCCGTGAACTCCAAATCTATTCCACAGCGGCCTCTAGCGGTGTTCTGAAACTAATCAACTATCCGTGATAGAGAGGTTTTTTTTCTTTGTGTTGGGTTAAATCGCGTAATTATAAATGTGTCGGTAAACCCGCCACCACCCGACACGGCCAATTAGCAAGGTTTAGTGTCACGTGAACAGGACGTGCCAATTCGTCACTAGTACAGCACTAGTGTATAGTGTAGTATACTAGTACAGCACTAGTGTGTAGTGTATAGTGTAGTATACTAGTACAGCACTAGTGTGTAGTGCATAGTGTAGTGTATAGTGTAGTGTATAGTGCAATATACTAGTACAGCACTAGTGTGTAGTGTAGTATACTAGTACAGCACTAGTGTGTAGTGTATAGTGTAGTGTATAGTGTAGTGTATAGTGCAATATACTAGTACAGCACTAGTGTGTAGTGTAGTATACTAGTACAGCACTAGTGTGTAGTGTATAGTAGTGTAGTGCATAGTGTAGTGTATAGTGTAGTGTATAGTGTAGTGTATAGTGTAGTATACTAGTACAGCACTAGTGTGTAGTGTATAGTAGTGTAGTGTATAGTAGTGTAGTGTATAGTGTAGTGTATAGAGTAGTATACTAGTACAGCATTAGTGTGTAGTGTAGTGTATAGTGTAGTATACTAGTACAGCACTAACCGGTTTTGTGTTGGAGAGCAAATCCACAACATTTGCAATCCGAGTACGACGTTTCGCCAGTAATTACAACTAGCTTCATCAGGCGACAGCTGGATTTGTGGAGAAATCCTCCGGTTTCGCTCCTTAATTTAGAAGGATAGATGTGATCACGTCACTTGTTTTTATTTGAACAGGTAAGGCACCCACTGAGATGCACGTAAATGATAGCTCAACGAAGTGGGTTATCATCGCGTGGAAATTTACAGCCGCCAAATACTCTAAACGCGTGGATGTTGAGTCGAAATGTGGAGGGAAAAACCGAAGGGTCTGGAGAAACATCCACGCGACCACGAGGAGAGAGAGAGAGAGAGACGCAAACTCCAGATATACAGCAGCAGGCGTCAGGGTCGGGATCGAACCCACAAATTCCTGTATAGCAGGCGAGGTAGTTAACATCTCCCCATCGCGGCGCCCCATTTACAAAACAGTACTGCACGTTGGTCATGGAATTAAAAGACCCAAAAACGCCAGCGACAAACGGCACTGGTGCACGAGATAAGGGTTAATACGTTTTTTGGGGTTTTTCGGGGGAAAAAACACGTAGATAGGTTTTCAAGAAAATAACACAAAACTACGACGTTTTGATCACAACACAAGCGATCGTCATTAGGAGGCAAAAAAAATGAGGGGGAAAGCTTTTTTTTTGCCTCCTTTTTAAGACATGGGTCCTAGTTTGACGCAAAATTATAAAACGCATGACTCAAAGTCAGGTACATATGTTGAAATCATTTAAAACCGTAGTTAGCCAACTGTTCTCATGGGAGGTGCGGGGGGGGCGGAAAGAACAAGAAACGAAAAACAAAAATGAGTTCTCAAGAAATCCGTTTTCCATCTAGTCCAGGGGTCGGGAACCTTTTTGACTGGGAGAGCCATAAAAGCCAAATATTTCTAACTATATTTCATTGAGAGCCATATAGTATTTTTAACGTATATAAATTAAATGTCTTACTTTTAATGTGACTTCTGGTCACGGGATCCGTGACCCGAGAAATGTAATCTTCAAAACTAATTTCTGTTTACTTTAAAATGACACACTATTATTAAGCAATATCACAAGTATTTTAAAATCAGTTCCAAACTGATTTTATTTTTAGTTTTTTATTATTCAACTCAAATTTGTCTGGGAGCCATATGCCGTCACCGGAAGAGCCATATATGGCTCGCGAGCCATAGGTTCCCGACCGCTGATCTAGACGATGATTTAAGAGTGCATAGCTGCAGTGGCTTCCCAATATCGGAAGGAAGAGCGTTCCAGACGGCCGCGGAAGCGCATCTGAAAGCGCGCGATGCGGTCACCGTCTTCGTTCAATGGGCAGCCAAAAGCCGCCGCTGCGAGGATGACCAGAGAGCGAGTTCGTGTGATGGTTCAAGCTCATTTTTTTCATATGATTTTTATTACAACCAAACGCGACTCCGACGACAACACGCTGAAATATTCCGGTGACGGGGTTACATCAAATGCGCGATAATCCATTCCTGCGCGACGGAATCACACGATAGGGGGAGGAGAGAATTGATAGAGGAACTTCTGCTGCCCCAACCAAATGGGGACCTCGCGTTGGGAGAAATATGAAGATTTCAATGGGGAGGAGAAAAAGTGGGGGGGGGGGGGATAACCAACACGCTCAGGGGAGACCAAGGAAAGAGGGGGACGTATGGGGGGAGGGAAAGAAGATGGGGGCCCCGCCCCCTCCCCCTCCCGATACGTTCTACGTAGCACTTCGTGCCTTCTTTTAGCTCTGCCCCCATCCCTCCCGATACGTTCCATTCATTGGCTACCACATTCTGATAAGCTGCCCCCCCCCCTCTCCTCCCCCTCAACTTGCATTTAAGGGCTTACATCTTGAATCCTTGCCTCACTTGATGCAGCAAATCTGGCTGTGACGGTCCCACCTGATGACGGAGACTTGTGTTGCCTCCGAAACGTCGTGATTTTTTGTTTTTTATTGTTTTATTTTTATTCATTTTTATTTCATTTTTTACCTACGTGACTTTACCGAAAGAACTAAGAGTATGAATCCTTGCAGTCACGAAAGCTTCAAATACAAACCGTAGAAATCAAATAACATACATGCAGCGAGTGGGCTTACAAGGAGGCCTTCCACCGCTCCTAAGTCTGCTCCCGCTTGACCACTGAAGGGGCTCTCTGCCCCATCGGTAATGGGAGCGTCGTGGCTGAGATGTTAACTACCTCGCCTGGTATACAGGAGGTCGTGGGTTCGATCCCGATCCCGACCCTGCTGCTGCATATTTGGAGTTTGCGTCTTTCATCATCATCACCACGGTGGTGAGATGTTAACTACCTCGCCTGGTGTGCAGGAGGTCGTGGGTTCGATCCCGACCCTGACGCCTGCTGCTGTATATTTGTAATTCGCGTGTTCTCTCTCCCCGTGGTTGCTTGGATTTTTCTCCGGGTCCTCCGGTTTTTCCCTCCACATTTAGAAACATGCCATTGGAGTATTTGGCTGCTATACATTGCCACGTAAGCTACTTCATTGGGCTACATTTGTGGCTAGGTCGCTTATGAAAAAATTAACCCGTAAAAACAAAGTTTTTCACTATAAATCCCTTATATGCGTGTTCAATGGGCCACAACCCAGCCCACATTGGTCTTTGAAACGGGCGGCTAGAGTCCTCTCGTCCTCTGGCTTGAGATGGCTGCCACCTATGGGTCAGATGATTGCCTGCCACCATTAAGCAATTGGTAATTAAATATTTTTTTTTTTTACCTAAAAAGTTTAAAATTTTGGAAAAAAATTTCACGAAAAGAAATTGTCACGCACAACGAGTCAGTGTGCAAAATGTCAGCTCGATTGGATCACGGGAAGTGGGTTAAAAAACGACCGAAAGATTTGCACGGTCATAAGCGCGCAAGCAAGTGAACTTAATATAAAGGATTTAAAATAGCTATGTAGCTCAGTGGGCCTTATCTGGTAAAATAAAAAAAATGTAAAAAGTTCGTTTGTTTCGCGACAACGCTCACTCTTGTCGAGGCAACGTGGTACAGCTCTCCCCTGCCCCCTGGTGGTGCGTGCAGAGAGTTACGCCTGCACGTGGCCACTCGGATTTCGCGATGCCGTACTTCAAATGTGCGCAGGGTTTCCCTCGAACTCCGTTCCTCGCGACCCAACCACGCTACATCTTTCCGCCAGAAGGCGGTACAAGCAAGTGTGGACTAATCTCCATCTGTTGTGCTGTCCGTACGGGGACAGAGTGATGTCCTACCAACTCTTTTGTTTTTTACCGTGCGGTCAATTTACTCCGAAAGAAACGCGTTCTTATAGCACCAATGTCACAGCGGTAAAATGTTAAATTTACTCTTTGGTTCTTTCGGTAAAGCCACGTAGAAATGTATACGTGGCTTTACCGAAAGAACCGAAGAGTAATTCCTGCAGTCACGAAAGCTCCAAATCATGTTAAACTTAATGTCATCGTGTTTGTGATGTCCTACCCTCTTACGCGCGTGGGTTTACTTTTGTGCGGTGCTCCGGCAGGTTGAAAACATCTTACAATAAAAAAACCCAGTGTAACTGAACCCTCCTCGTAAAAAAAGAGTAATTCGACACAGTCTGGCATTCCTTGATTGACGCAGTCTGGCATTCCTTGATTAATAAGCAATGATAGTTATTATGTCAGCCATGGCTTATCATTATCAAATGATGATAAGCCATTGCCTGAAACACGGGCAGGTTTCCCTCGCTTTACGCGGTAGTGGTAGCAGATGCGTTCCAAAAAAGGGCCCACAAAGCGACATCTACCTGCCGAGTAGCACACACAGTACACACATAGTACACACACAGTACACACAGTACACACACAGTACACACATAGTACACACACGGCACACACAATATAGCGAAGTTTGAGTAGAAATAGTTTAGCCACATTTACGCGAAATCGCACAAACAGAACAAGCCCGTTTTACCGCTCGAGGCAAACAGAAAGTTGGCACTTGCCTGAACCTAACTAATTTGCCATGAGATGGCAGTACATCAAGTGGGATCGTGAACCTGTCTGTGCAGACCTTTGCGTTTTCGGCCAACGAACTCTCATGAAAACAAATAATTTCAGCGGATAATACAAATCCTTCACATGTCTGTACCTGCACGTAAAACAGTTTTTTACACAATCTATTCGCCACTAGCCTTCTAGGAGTGCAATACATTCCTGCGGAGGGAGCTGGTAGTAACGTTGGGTTGCTCAATGGCCAGGGTCAACGGCGGCGTGGTGTATTCCGCAAATATGCCCGACTGTGAGGGCGGGCACAAGCCGGCGTGAGTAGGTTAAACGTTGAGTTTTATAAGGGCACCACGGGGTGACCAGCCCCTCCCCACCCAGCCCCACCCCTTCCTCCCACCCCCCACCCAGTACAAATAGTTCAAAATGTAACGGGTTCCGGAGACACTTGTAGATGTACTTCTTTATTACAATACAACACTCCAACAGTCCAACTCTCCAACAGTCCTGATACTCTGTTACAGCCTAGGTACACAGCCTAGCTACACAGCCTAGATACTCTACTCTGGCTACGCTCCGGAACTCGCCCTCACAAGGTCGTAGAGTCGGGAGTTCCAGAGTCCAGCGCTGGCTCTCACAGCATCCCAGGGTCTTCAGATGGCTGGTCGTGGGTCTTGGGTCTTGAGTTACAACTGGGCCCTGATCGTCCAGGGAGCTCTCCTTTTATGCCTGGTCCAACGAGGGGTGGGGCCGTGTGCGCCACCAGACATCCCACAGAGCACACACAGCCCCCCCCCCCTGGCGGCGCCCAGAGGCTTAAGCGTCTGGACCCGCCCGGGAACCCAGAGCCCCCAGCAGCCCCTCCCTTCTTATGTCACTACAAAGACAATCAACACTCAGACCGGTTTAAACATTCAGGAACTCATCAGCAGACAGGCTCGCTCCAATCAATGCTGGCGAACTGCCCAGATGTTTGTCGTCTTGGACCAACTTCTGTTAGACTTGGACTCGAGTACGTGCATCACCGCCAAAAAGACAAAGATCCCCGTATAGCCTGAACAGACTGTTGGGGCAAGTGCTGTAGGCGAGTGGGTGGCCAGCATCACGCCCGACCGCCTTTGTCTCCCCAAGTGGCGATGTTTACACACCGCACCGGGTACTCATTTGAGACATTGCTTGTATAGCTTTATTTTGGTGATTTCGAAAACGTTTCGGTTTAGCCATATTTGTTTGTTGTAGTACAGAGTTAGACTGATAACCTTAATCTAAATTGTCTTATGGTTGTTATTGTTTGACTTGCATCCCACTGAGATTTTTGCACACAGCGTTGATATTCGGTGCTTTTTCTGGAAGATTTTGCTGTTTTTTTTCCCTGTATTTTTCTGCTGCGCGTAGTCACTTTAAGATGTTTCTTGTTCATGTTTTTGTTTGTTGCGGTTGCACCCGATTCAAGAGCCGAATGGCTCACAGGGCTATATACCAAATAAATGAAACTCAAAACTGAAACCGACTCAACCCAGGGGAGACCAGGACCGACATCACCACCAATACCCCCACCATTCGCCACTAAGTGACGGTGATGACACAACGGTGCCTGTGCCAGGCTAGGTGCACTTTGAGGCTGCCACATGAAGTGTCGAAGGCTCGCTGCTGACTGGATGTCTCGGGACAGACCCAGCAGGTGCCATGGGTTGGCTGACTGAGATGACCGGCAGATGCATCACCAGCTGTACCCCCCCGACTGCGCAAACTTGCTGAATTTTATCCGCCCGGCTCTCCGCTCGTTGTTGTGAGCAGCGTCGCCCCTCTGCCCTCCGTCGTTGCCGGAGGGCGCCTGCCTCCGACTACCCCAGTAGCAACGTCCTTCACGAGCCTCCCTTCTCCTCCACAGAGGCCGATCTTGAACACTGCTGGTGGCAATCATTTACTTGATACAGCTGTCGTGGCTGTGACGGTAGCACCTGAAGACGGAGACTTGTGTTGCCTCCGAACCGTCGTGATTTTATTGTTTTATTTTTATTAATTTTTATTTCATTTTCTACCTACGTGACTTTACCGAAAAAACCTAAGAATATGAATCCTTGCAGTCACGAAAGCTTCAAATCGAGAATCTTTGAAGAGTCCACTCAGCTCCCCCCCCCCCCACACGCACCACGTGCCTCACTCCCAACCAATTGCGTGCAAGCAGCGCATATATAAGGACCCCCCCCCTCCCCCNATCAGTCCACACGGCAGAGAGCAACTGAGGACACACACGGGTTTGTTGTCGAGTTTCGGCAGCGGCTAAAACATCGCTCCTCGCAATTTGAAATTAATAAAGCCAATTCACCGATTCGCAATGCTCAAATCCGGCGTTCGGCTCGGTCTCTGGACGGCGAAGCGACCGGCCGTAACAAAACTCGATTTGACCCGGGACCCCGGGTCGGGCCTACGGTGCTACGCGCGGCTCCTGCGGGAAGAGGCGCACGTCGGCGGGCAGTGGGTTCCATCCGAGGGCGGCGCCTCGTTCGAGGTGGACGACCCGGCCACGGGGCGACGCGTGGCGCGAGTGGCCGACTGCGGGATGGTGGAGGCGACGCGGGCCGTGGAGGCGGCTCACACGGCGTTCCACACGTGGAAGAAAACCACGGCCAAGGTTGGGTTGTGTGTGTGTGTGGTGGTGAGTGGTGTGTGTAGTTGGAGGCAGTCGCCCTCACAACAACAACGGAGGGCGGAGGAGCGACGCTCACAACAACGAGCGGAGCGCCGGGTGGATAAAACACAGCAAGTTGACACAGTAGGGGGGGCACAGGTGGTGCATCAGCCAGTCGTCTCGGTCAGTCGACCCGTGGCACCTGCTGGTCTGCCCCGTGACCTCCTGCCGGCGGGCGTTCGACACTTCACGTGGCCTCAAGGTGCACCTAGCCTGGCACAAGCGTCGTGGTGATGTCACCGCCACTTAGTGGCGAATGGCGGTTGTTGTTGTGCGTGATGGTGTAGGGTCGGTGATGCGTTGTGCATGTTGATGGGTGTATGTGATGTGTGTTTGTGTATTGAGGTGTGTGTTCATGTGGTGAGCGTGTGATGGTTCATGTGAGCTTACCAGTTAATGTGCAACATTAACCCAACGTTGCACGTGTACTGGTGGTGCGGTGTGTACATGGACTTGTGAGTACTGTATTGTGGGAGCGGTGGTGCAGCGGTTAGCGCTACGCTGCGCTATGAACCCAGCGACCCGGGTTCGATTCCCGCTCCCAGGGACGATTATCTGAGCCGGTCCCGGCCTCCCCTAGGTCGACTCGGCCTCAAATGAGTACCTGTCGCGGTGTGTAAACATCACCACTGGGGAGACAAAGGCGGTCGGGCGTGGTGCTGGCCACCCACCCACTCGTGTACCGTTCAGGCCTTAATAGGTGCTCGCTAACAGCACTTGCCCCTACAGTATGTTAAGGCTACACGGGGGAACTTTGTCTTTGTGAGTACTGTATGCATGTGTTTTAGATGTGTGCGACGTGATGATAGGTGTGGGAGCATGCGTGTCAGTCGATATGCATACACATTCCTGTGCACAATCGTACAAATGGTTGATAACATGTATGCACTCCTTGTACCATGGAACACTGAGAGAAAGACACTACCGTCGCATATGCAGTTGCACTTGGATGACACTTATACAATGGAAATAGACAAAGACCCTCCTATAGTTTATTTAAAGCTTGTGACTCAGTTCATTTTTGGTTCTTTCGGTAAAGTCACGTAGAAGGGAAATAATAAAATAAGATTGGAGAGTATATTTAGTATATCATGATACTGATGTAGTTTAGATTTTAGTTTTTTACGTGGTGGTTTAGCTGCTGCAGCTCCTTACTATTAAATTCCTTCCCTCTTACTGCTAACCCGACTCCCTCCCTTTGATGCTGCTAATCCTGCATAATGCACGGGCTTTGACCCCCCACCTCCTACGCATTCCACAAGTAGTGACTAATCCCATATCTACATTTTCCATAAATATGCTTAATTCCTCTTGATATGCAAATTCCTTTGTCAAGGCGCCCTTCCCCCTCCAACCCAGCTTAATATACGCTGCCAAGCCTGGTGGTGTTCATTCAGACGCTGTCTTTCGACAGACCTGTTCTTCACCTGAGGACGGCTGCTTGCGTTGTGGCCGAAACGTCGTGAGAATTATTTATTTTTTATTTTATTATTTATTATTTCCCTTCTACGTGACTTTACCGAAAGAACCAAGAAGATGAACCCTCCAATAGTCTTTCGCAGGCTGTTGGCAATCACGTGCGAACGGCCATAAGGGAACAGCCCGTCCAGAGCACGTCTGCCGCGGAGATGGAGATATGAAATCATCCCTGTGCATGGCGAGACCGTGACATGGCGATGGCTTGTTGGTGATGGTGGGCGTGTGGATGCCTTCATCCAGCAGTGGATGATCATGGCTGATGATGACGATGACATGCATGCTCACGCATGTAAACTAGGCAGGAGGGGGGTGGGGGGGTTAAGGAATGAGCAAAGAGGTGACTGCACATCTCTGAATGACATACGGTAATACTGTGGCCTTAAAATAAAGGGTTAATACAATTATGTAATGCCCTGTCTGGTGCTATATTCACAGCACATGCGGGGTGGGGAACCTTTTTTCTGCCAAGGGCCATTTGGATATTTATAACACCAAACAAAATTATCAACTTAAAAATTTGCCTGTTATATTTGGTCAAACATTGAAACACATTCCTGCGGAGGGAGCTGGTAGGAACGTTGGGTGCTCGGTCAATGGCCAGGGTCAATGAACGTGGTGTATTCCGCAAATATGCCCGACTGTGAGGGCGGGCACAAGCCGGCGTGAGTAGGTTAAACGTTGAGTTTTATAAGGGCACCACGGGGTGACCAGCCCCTCCCCACCCAGCCCCACCCAGCCCCGCCCTCCCCACCCAGCCCTCCCACCCAGCCCCTCCCTGCACGACGGACGAACGGACACATAATCCCCTGTGGGCTGGTGTAACCAGGAGGTTCCAACCAGTATTAACTCACCCCTAATGTGATGGCTGGAACAGACCAAATGATTTCACGGGCCTTATACGGCCCGCGGGCTGGGCGTTCCCATCGTCATAGAGACCAGAGCAATGTTGCTTCCCGCCTCGACCAACCCGCACTGACAAGCGTGGTGAAGTATGGTCGAACTACCGTCACGACCCATAAGCTTGGTGAGACGCTCATCCAGCAGTGGACTGAAAAATGTCCGCACGTATTTATGTTTCTTACGCACCTTACGTAGCCAACCGTGCTAATCGGAGGTGCGGGGGAAGGACAACGAGCGGTACATGTGCTCCACATGCCTCTCGTACCAAGCGAAACCCGAGAGCGTTCTTGTTGGTTTGGTTTGCCAGTGGTCTGCTCGCCTGGTTAGAGTTTCAGTTTGGGGTCAGAGTTTTGTTTTGAGCAAAGGTTAAGTACATGTGCATGTTCAAAAAAAATGTACGTGTATGGTAGATGATCTTGCCCTATGAGCCCAGCGACCCGAATTACATTCCTGACGATGGTCAACACCAGGGACGATTATCTGAACCGGTCCTAGGCATCCCCTAGATGGCCTAGATCAGGGGTCGGCAACCTACGGCTCCGGAGTCGCATGCGGCTCTTTACGGGCTGCTTCGTGACGATATGTACGTATGTACAGTATGTACTCAGATGCATTGCGGCTCTTGAAATACTGAATTTTGTACCGAATTGGAAAGAAATGGCTCTTCTTGTTATTTTGGTTGCCGACCCCTGGCCTAGATCAATGCATCCTCAAATGAGTACCTGGTGCGACGTGTCAAACATTGCTACTAGAAGACAAAGGTGTGGTATTTTCCAACCACCTCGTGTGCCTTGCTGGACTTCATACGTGCGGTGTGAAAGAAGTTCAACATACATAGGGTGCTCGTTAACAGCCCTTGCCCCAACAGTCTTCTAAGGCTATGGGGGATCTTTGTTCGTAGAATCATAGGCATGTATAAACAAGCCTTTCCTCCCACGCTATGAGTCCATGATTATAAAACATCTTTTCCCCAAATTATATCCGATTGTGTTTGGGTGTCACGTTACGAGATGTAGAACCCACGTGCGGAAATCTCAGAGGTGCAACACCTTCATTGTTTGAGAACGGACCACGGAAGTAGATTTCACAGACCTACATCTCAGATCCCTATAAGTTGACCTCTGGTTTATAGGGAAGGGGGAGGGGCATGACTTTCCCAACCATTCTGCTGCCAAGAGTAATGTTCGTCGAATGACCGTCTCTTGTGGGTGCGTGGTGTCACCCTTCCCGTGTTAGCCAATGATGTAAGATGCTCTGGTTAATTCTATAACTTCTCTACATGGTCAGCCTGGCTTTCATGTGTTGCCAGCTCAGCAGGTTTTCTCCCCCATAGTAGCTTGCGCTGTTAATTCTTAACCCAGTATTTATCTCCAATTCCACGGGCCCGGCCACCCGATGTGGTGCCGAATGTGGGCGAAATGTTTGCGTGCCAAACGAATGACGCATCCATCCGTAGGCTCTCTGACGCAGCCATTATGGACCGGCCCATAGGGGGGAGCAACACAGACCCCGACCCAGAAAGCTTTGACCTCAGTGGTGCTCGCTCAGNGTTTCTGACACAGCCATGGAGAGTGTGGAGTTACCAGAGAAAATCAACCAAGAATACATGGGGTAAAACTCAAAGCTCTACACAGATGGAAACAAAAATGCATTCCTGTATTGTGTGATGACCACATCACAGGCAAAAAAGATACAACACCTTGTAATCCTGGGCTGTCTCCATCCAAGTACTCTACTAACCAGACTAAATCCTGCTTGGCGTTCGAGCTCCAGCTAGATCTAATGCATTCGGGAAAATTTGGTTGTAAGAAAATCATCATCATCATCATCCCTGGTAATCTACTGCTGGATGAAGGCCTTACCAAGCCTCCATCACCTCTCATGATCCTGTGATGTAACAATCCAGCTGGCATCACGTGTAGGAAAATATATTGCTTTGATCAACATTCATTTTGCCAAGTTATTGTTAGCTGTGCCAGTGCACTCCATTCAAGTGCTAATGTTGTGGGTGGCTTGAGTGTTTTATGTGGCTGCGTGCACAGATTTGCAATTGGTAAATGCTGGAAGCTGGGTTTGTGAGGTTGTGTTTGAAAGTGTGGAATCTGTTCCAAAGTGGAGACGTTCTCCGTCACGTGACTGGTTACTTGCAAATCATTGTCGTCATTCGTCCTGATTTATTCACTGCTAAATGAAAGCCTCCACAACACTGTTGCCATGCCTCACAGCCCTGCGACTTCACGATGTCAGCGTTCCATCTCCGCAGCGGTTGCCTTCTCCATCTCGGCGTGTTCCCTCCTCGGTAGTGAATGGGGTCAGCTGCAGACTCCTGTCACACATTGCCTCCCCCCCCCCCTGACCGGACTCTATGGTGGACTCTGGGCCCTCCCTCCATGTGTTGCTGTTGAAGCTGCTGTCGCCTGGCACTGCAAGATGAGCCTACAATAATTATAATTATTGTTGTAGTGCTCAAACAAAGCACATTTGACAACGCATGTAACACGCACAGTGCACAACAGCAGCAGCAGCAGCAGCAAGCCCCCATTCGCCACGGAGTGGCGGTGACGACCACACGGCGCTTGTGCAAAGCCCTGTGCACTCTTAGGCCTTGACACACCTTTGGTACCAGTCTTTGGCAAGTCAACTTGGCTCCACATCCTCCCGAACAGCGTCAGCACCATCTCTTCTGCACGGTGGCCACGCAGAGCCCACACCCTGTGCCCACACACAATGCGTGTAACACACGCTATCATTGTCACCCNGTCCCGCACACAGGAGCGAGGGCTCTGCTCAAGAGATGGTACGAGGTCATCCTGCAGAACCGCCAGGAGCTGGCGCAGCTCATCACAGCTGAGAGCGTGAGTCGTGGTCCTCCCGTGTCTCCTCTCACCTCCCCGTGGCTCCCTGTGGCTCCCCGTGTCTCCTCTCCATCTCCCCGTGCTCTCTGCATCTCCTCTCACCTCCCTGTGCCTCCGCGCGCTTCTTTCCTGCGCGTGCGTCAGGGCAAGCCGCAGCAGAGTCTCTGGGGAGGTGTCGTATGGCGCGGCATTCCTCGAGTGGTTCGGCGAGGAGGCGCGACGCGCGTACGGACAGATCATCCCCTCGGCTGCGCCCGACCGCCGCATGTTCTCCATCTACCAGCCCGTCGGTGTCGCCGCCATGATCACTCCAGTGAGCCCGCGTCGCTAGCCGCCACCACGGGCCGCTAGCCTGGGTCTCTACTCTTCTAGCCTGGCCTCTACTCCTCTAGCCTGGGTCTCTACTCCTCTAGTCTGGGTCTCTACTCCTCTAGCCTGGGTCTCTACTCCTTTAGTCTGGGTCTCTACTCCTCTAGTCTGGGTCTCTACTCCTCTAGTCTGGGTCTCTACTCCTCTAGCCTGGGTCTCTACTCCTCTAGTCTGGGTCTCTGCTCCTCTAGTCTGGGTCTCTACTCCTCTAGCCTGGGTCTCTACTCCTCTAGCCTGGGCCTCTACTCCTCTAGCCTGGGTCTCTACTCCTCTAGCCTGGGCCTCTACTCCTCTAGTCTGGGTCTCTACTCCTCTAGCCTGGGTCTCTACTCCTCTAGCCTGCGCCTCTACTCCTCTAGTCTGGGTCTCTACTCCTCTAGCCTGGGTCTCTACTCCTCTAGTCTGGGTCTCTGCTCCTCTAGCCTGGGTCTCTACTCCTCTAGTCTGGGTCTCTACTCCTCTAGTCTGGGTCTCTACTCCTCTAGCCTGGGCCTCTACTCCTCTAGTCTGGGTCTCTACTCCTCTAGTCTGGGTCTCTACTCCTCTAGCCTGGGCCTCTAGTCTGGGTCTCTACTCCTCTAGTCTGGGTCTCTACTCCTCTAGCCTGGGCCTCTACTCCTCTAGTCTGGGTCTCTACTCCTCTAGCCTGGGTCTCTACTCCTCTAGTCTGGGTCTCTGCTCCTCTAGTCTGGGTCTCTACTCCTCTAGTCTGGGTCTCTACTCCTCTAGCCTGGGCCTCTACTCCTCTAGTCTGGGTCTCTACTCCTCTAGTCTGGGTCTCTGCTCCTCTAGTCTGGGTCTCTACTCCTCTAGTCTGGGTCTCTACTCCTCTAGCCTGCGCCTCTACTCCTCTAGTCTGGGTCTCTACTCCTCTAGTCTGGGTCTCTACTCCTCTAGCCTGGGTCTCTACTCCTCTAGTCTGGGTCTCTACTCCTCTAGCCTGGGTCTCTACTCCTCTAGCCTGGGTCTCTACTCCTCTAGTCTGGGTCTCTGCTCCTCTAGTCTGGGTCTCTACTCCTCTAGCCTGGGTCTCTACTCCTCTAGCCTGGGTCTCTACTCCTCTAGCCTGGGTCTCTACTCCTCTAGCCTGGGCCTCTACTCCTCTAGTCTGGGTCTCTGCTCCTCTAGTCTGGGTCTCTACTCCTCTAGTCTGGGTCTCTACTCCTCTAGCCTGGGTCTCTACTCCTCTAGTCTGGGTCTCTACTCCTCTAGCCTGGGCCTCTACTCCTCTAGTCTGGGTCTCTACTCCTCTAGCCTGGGTCTCTACTCCTCTAGCCTGGGTCTCTACTCCTCTAGTCTGGGTCTCTGCTCCTCTAGTCTGGGTCTCTACTCCTCTAGCCTGGGTCTCTACTCCTCTAGCCTGGGTCTCTACTCCTCTAGCCTGGGCCTCTACTCCTCTAGTCTGGGTCTCTACTCCTCTAGTCTGGGTCTCTACTCCTCTAGCCTGGGTCTCTACTCCTCTAGCCTGGGCCTCTACTCCTCTAGTCTGGGTCTCTACTCCTCTAGTCTGGGTCTCTACTCCTCTAGCCTGGGCCTCTACTCCTCTAGTCTGGGTCTCTACTACTCTAGTCTGGGTCTCTACTCCTCTAGCCTGGGTCTCTACTCCTCTAGCCTGGGTCTCTACTCCTCTAGTCTGGGTCTCTACTCCTCTAGTCTGGGTCTCTACTCCTCTAGCCTGGGTCTCTGCTCCTCTAGCCTGGGTCTCTACTCCTCTAGCCTGGGTCTCTACTCCTCTAGTCTGGGTCTCTACTCCTCTAGCCTGGGTCTCTACTCCTCTAGTCTGGGTCTCTACTCCTCTAGCCTGGGTCTCTACTCCTCTAGTCTGGGCCTCTACTCCACTAGTCTGGGTCTCTACTCCTCTAGCCTGGGTCTCTACTCCTCTAGCCTGGGTCTCTACTCCTCTAGTCTGGGTCTCTACTCCTCTAGTCTGGGTCTCTACTCCTCTAGCCTGGGTCTCTACTCCTCTAGCCTGGGTCTCTACTCCTCTAGTCTGGGTCTCTACTCCTCTAGTCTGGGTCTCTACTCCTCTAGTCTGGGCCTCTACTCCACTAGTCTGGGTCTCTACTCCTCTAGTCTGGGTCTCTACTCCTCTAGCCTGGGTCTCTACTCCTCTAGTCTGGGTCTCTACTCCTCTAGCCTGGGTCTCTACTCCTCTAGCCTGGGTCTCTACTCCTCTAGTCTGGGTCTCTACTCCTCTAGTCTGGGTCTCTACTCCTCTAGTCTGGGCCTCTACTCCTCTAGTCTGGGCCTCTACTCCTCTAGCCTGGGTCTCTACTCCTCTAGTCTGGGCCTCTAGTCTGGGTCTCTACTCCTCTAGTCTGGGTCTCTACTCCTCTAGTCTGGGTCTCTACTCCTCTAGTCTGGGCCTCTACTCCTCTAGCCTGGGCCTCTACTCCTCTAGTCTGGGTCTCTACTCCTCTAGTCTGGGTCTCTACTCCTCTAGTCTGGGTCTCTACTCCTCTAGTCTGGGTCTCTACTCCTCTAGTCTGGGCCTCTACTCCTCTAGCCTGGGCCTCTACTCCTCTAGTCTGGGTCTCTACTCCTCTAGTCTGGGTCTCTACTCCTCTAGTCTGGGTCTCTACTCCTCTAGCCTGGGTCTCTACTCCTCTAGTCTGGGTCTCTACTCCTCTAGCCTGGGTCTCTACTCCTCTAGTCTGGGTCTCTACTCCTCTAGTCTGGGTCTCTACTCCTCTAGTCTGGGTCTCTACTCCTCTAGTCTGGGTCTCTACTCCTCTAGTCTGGGTCTCTACTCCTCTAGTCTGGGCCTCTACTCCTCTAGTCTGGGTCTCTACTCCTCTAGCCTGGGCCTCTACTCCTCTAGTCTGGGTCTCTACTCCTCTAGCCTGGGTCTCTACTCCTCTAGCCTGGGTCTCTACTCCTCTTGCCTGGGTCTCTACCCCTCTAGCCTGGGCTGCTCTGACTCATCAGCTAGCGCAGGCTGCTAACCCACGAGTACAAGTGATGAAATAGGTTCGCAGACAATACATCTCCTTGATGGTGCTGCCTCTCCACATCATAAAGAGTAGTTCTTCTCAACCCAGAGGCCCTAGGGCCCCTGTACCCGGTGCGGTGTACGCGTACATCGGCGCTGGGGAGTCAAATGGCCTGGAAAACCACCCCCTCCATGTGCCACGCCGGCCTTCATGCTCGCTCGCAGCACTCTCCCCACCAGTCTGTTACGGTTGATGGTCTGGGGTGATCTTTGTATGCGAGTACATGTGAATGGGTTTGTGGGTACGTTTTTTGGAGGCAGTCGTCCTCCAATAACAAGGGAGGGCACAGGAGCGACGCTCGCAATGAGCCGAGTGCCGGGAGACTAAAATGCATAAAGTTGGCACAGTAGGGAGCACAGGTGGTGCAGCATCTGCCAGTCACCTCAGTCGGTCAACGCATGGCACCTGGGTCTGTCTCGTGACCTCATGTCAGCGAGCCTTCGACACTTGACGTGGCTTCCGAGTGCACCTAGCATGGCACAAGCGCCGTGGGGACGTCACCGCCACCCTAGTGGCGAATGGCGGCTCTTAATGTTGAAGAGTTGCATGAGTGTTTCATTATGCGTGTGTGCACTCATTTTTCCATGCGAGTTTACATGTGTGTGTGTGTGCAGGTAGGTTTGTGCGTAACCACGATATTCGCATCGTGGAAGGAATGCACTGTATGTCCCTGCTGCTATATATATATGCCACCCACCTTCATCCCAGCACTGACCAGCGCTGGGATGGTGGCGAATTGGTCTGTGCTTGACACGGCAGCCTTCTGGGGTAAACACGAGTGAGATTGTGCAATAGCGCTCGGCATAATTGCGTGCATCTGTGTGCATCGTTTCATGCGTCTGCATGCGTGTTTACGTGTGTCTGCCCCCCCCNGTGTGTCTGCGTGTGTTCAATTCCTGCTCGTGGCCAACACCAGTGATGATTTTCTGAATCGGTCCTGGGTCTTCCCGAGGTCGACTCGGCGTCAAATGAGTGCCTGGTACGGCGTGTAAACATCACCACGAGGCAGACAAAGCCAATCACCCTTATGTACCGTTCCAGTGTTGGTTAAAAGCACTTGTCCCAAAGTCTGTTAAAGCTATACGGGGGATCTTTGTTTGCGTGTCTGCGTGTGTGTGCGAGTGTGTCTGCGTCTATCTTTGTGTCTCTGTGTCTGCGTGTGTGCATGTCTGCGCGCGTGTATCTGCCATGTGCGTGTTTGCCTCTGCCTCTGTGCGTGTGTCTGCTTGTGTCTTTGTGCGTGCGTGCGCGTGTCTGTGCAGTGGAACTTTCCCGTGGCGATGATCACACGGAAGGTGGGCGCCGCGCTCGCCGCGGGCTGCACGGCCGTGGTGAAGCCGGCGGAGGACACGCCGCTCAGCGCCCTCGCACTCGCACAGGTGCCGCTCGTCCACACCGCGTGCCAGAGGTCGCAAACGGGTTTTGATTCCTTACCCGTACCCGTACCCAGCCGCACCAGGGTTGCAAACGGGTACCCGTACCCGCCGTACCCATACCCTACCCGTACCCGGCCGGGTACGGGTAGGGTACGGGTATCGGGTACTGATTGCGACCTCTGGGATGAAGACATGTTGCAGGCGCGGGTGGGTTGATTTTAGGAACTTGAATTGTGAGAAGAGACAAGACGTTGGGAAATGAGTGACAAACGGTGACTCACAGTGATTCACGGTTTACCCGTACCCAGCCGCACCAGGGTCGCAAACGGGTACCCGTACCCGGCCGTGTACGAGTAGCCGGGTATCGGTAGGGTACGGGTATCGGGTACCCGGTTGCGACTCTGCCGCGTGCCGCTTGTCCACCCCGGACCCGTCGCGTCCTTTCCCACCGTTTGTAACGCGCCACAACATGAGCTTGCAAAAAGAACGCACGGAACGCACGCGCGAGAATAATTTGGAGAGAAGAAGAGGAGGCGTGAGAGTGACGGAAGTGACGACGCCGATGTGTGGCGCGATGAGAGATGAGGCGGTGAACACTCCCGACGGCCGAGCTATGACAGGGTCTCTGTGCGAGTCTGCATCCCTGTGTGATTCTGGGTCTCTGTAGGAGGAGGGGGGGGGGNAGGAGGGGGGGGGAGGAGGGGGGGNAGGAGGGGGGAGGGGTAGGAGGAAGGGGGGNAGGAGGAGGAGGGGGGGNAGGAGGAGGAGGGGGGGAGGAGGAAGGGGGAGGAGGAGGGGGGGAGGAGGGAGAGAAGGGGGGGGGATCGTACGATAAGACCAAGGCGGCTATCCAGGCTGGTCGAGCCGGCGTGTGAGCGCTTTGTAACGGAGAATCCGAATCGGAATCTTTCTACTGGAGGAATCAAATGAGCTACGAAGCTCGTTTTCACAAATGTCCAGTTGGGGTGCGTCAAGAAAATCAGGTCGGCCTGCGTCTAAGAGCGTTGTCCACAACATGGTAGGTATTGAAGAAATCAGGGCAGGCCGTTTGAAGCCACAGGCCGACATCCACATTATCATTATTCCAGCAACCCGCACCGACCGGAGTAGTGACGGCTTAGACCAGGGGTCGGGAACCTTTTTGACTGGGAGAGCCATAAAAGCCAAATATTTCTAAATATATTTCATTGAGAGCCATATAGTATTTTTAACGTATAATAAATTAAATATGTCTTACTTTTAATGTGACTTCTGGTCACGGGACCCGTGACCCGAGAAATTTTATCTTCAAAACTAATTTCTGTTTACTTTAAAATGACACAGTATTATTAAGCAATATCACAAGTATTTTAAAATCAGTTCCAAACTGATTTTTTTAAATTATTTTTTTCAACTCAAAATTGTCTGGGAGCCATATGCCGTCACCGGAAGAGCCATATATGGCTCGCGAGCCATAGGTTCCCGACCGCCGGCTTAGACGGCCCTCATGATTTCCGTGAAGGCATTGGGAGTCCTTCGTCCGGCAGTGGATCGAGAACGGCTCAAGCGGAGTGGTGAACGCACCACACTATGAACCTAGCGACCGAGTTCGATTTCATTCTCGCAGCAAACGTCGGCGACGAATACTTCGATCAGTCCTGGGCTTCCCCGAGGTCGACTCGGCCTGAAACGAGAAACAAAGGTGGCCGGGCGTGATGCTGGCTACATCACCGCCTCGTGCATCGTGGCAGCCATCGCAGGTGTTCAATTAACAGCACTTGCCTAAACCGCCAGTGTGGGGTGCCACGGGAGATCTTTATACCTTTGTACATATATATGTGTGTGTGTGTCATTTGGCACAGTAGGGGGCACAGGTGGTGCATCTGCCAGTCATATCAGTCGGTCAACCCATGGCACCTTGGTCTTCGCGTGACCTCTTGCCAGCAGCGAGCCTTCGACACGTCACGTGGCCTCGGTGCACCTGGCCTGGCACAGGCGCCGTGGTGACATCACCGCCGCTTAGCGGCGAATGGCAGGTGCTGTTGTTGTTGTGTCTATCCCGTGACCTCCCACCGGCAACGAGCCTTGCCCACCTCCACGTGACGGCTCTCAAAGTGTGCGCCTGGCACAAGCAACGTCACTGCCAGCAGTCGTTGGCGAATGTCGGCTGTTGTTTATTTGTTTGTTGTTTGCTGCTGCTGCGTGTTGGGCCGCCCAGCTCGCCGTGGAGGCCGGGTTACCCCGGGCGTGCTCAACGTGGTGCCTTGTTCGCGGGGCAACGTGGCGGCCGTGGGCGAGCTCCTGTGCACCCACCCCTTCGTCTCCAAGATCTCCTTCACTGGCTCCACCGCCACCGGCAAGGTGCCACCGCCACGACCACCGCCACCACGCGCCGCGTGTGATGCGGTCGTGCTCGTTGCGCACAAAGTGCTTGCCACGAATGAACCACGACACGTTGGAGCATAAACATCGCGCTCTTTGTGTTTAGTGTGTGGTTCTTCCCCGCACACCTCCGATAGCACATTTGGCTACGTACGATGCGAAAGAAGTTCAACAAGCGTTCGAACGGTCGGGTAATTCCATCGACGAGCGTCGTCGTTGTATCCTGCGTCGCGAACGCATCGTGCGGGCGGTTGGGCAGGCCTCGTGCTGTATTACGTGGTCTCGCGCGTCGCATCCAGAGCGTCGCGCCGTCCGTCGTCCCCGCGCCAGGTGCTGATGGCGCATTCCGTGGGCACGGTGAAACGCGTGTCCATGGAGCTGGGCGGACACGCACCGTTCATCGTCTTCGAGAGCGCCGATCTGGACGCAGCCGTGCGCGGCCTCCTCACCTCCAAGTTCCGCTTCTCTGGACAGGTGGGGTGGGGCCACCGGGGGGAGATGCGGGGGACACGCACTGGTGGGGGGGGGGNCAGGGAGATGCGGGGACATGCACCGGGGGGGGGGGGGGGGTAGTGGGGGGATACAAGGAGGGGATACAGGGAGACAATTCACTCACTCGCTCACCTACCCACTCTCATAACCCTACTCGCACATTTGCTCAAAAATCATGCACCCACTCGCTCACACTCCCACTATCTCGCCCGCTTATTCATTCACTCACCCCCCCCCCCCACACTCACTCCCTTGATCACTTGTTAATTCGTACACATCTTCGCACATTCACGCTGTAATCCGTGTGTGCGCCCATTTTTGTGCGTGCGCGCGTGCAGACGTGCGTGTGCCCTAACCGCATGCTGGTGCAGGAGAGCGTGCACGACGCGTTTGTGTCGCGCCTCGCCCATGCTGTGTCGACGCAGCTCCGCGTGGGGCCCGGCACGGACACGGGAACACGCTGGGGCCACTCATCAACGAGCGTGCCCTCCAGAAGGTGGGGGGGGGGGGTGCCTTCTTCATCCCCGCCCGTCCCTCCGCCCGTGAGCGTGTGTCTTTGTGAGTGTGTGAGGAGCCTAGCGACCCGAGTTTGATTCCCGCTCATGGCCACCAACACCAGTGACGATTATCCGAACCAGGCCTGGGCCTCTCCTTTGTTGATGCGTAAAGATCGCCACTCGGGAAAACAAAGGCGGCTGGGCGTGATGGTGGCCACCCGCCCCCTCGTTTGCCGTACCGGCCTTCATAGGTGCTCGACCTGTGTGTGTGTGTTCTAGCCTGTGTGTGTGTGCGCGACCCGTGGCACCTGGGTCTGCCCCGTGACTTCCTGCCAGCGGGCGTTCGACACTTCACGTGGCCTCAAGGTGCACATGGCCTGGCACAAGCGTCGTGGTGACGTCACCGCCACTTAGTGGCAAATGGCAGTTGTTGTTGTTGTGTGTACGCGACTTGTGTGTGTACGCGACTTGTGTGTGTACGCAACCTGTGTGTGTGTGTGTACGCAACCTGTGTGTGTGTGTGTGCAACCCGTGTGTGTGTACGCAACCTGTGTGTGTGTGTACAACGTGTGTGTGTGTGTACAACGTGTGTGTGTGTGCGCAACCTGTGTGTGTGTGTGTACGCAACCTGTGTGTGTGTGTACAACCTGTGTGTGTGTGTGTATGCAACGTGTGTGTGTGTGCACAACCTGTGTGTGTGTGCAACCTGTGTGGGTGTGTGTGCACAACGTGTGTCGGTGTGTGTGTACGCAACCTGTGTGTGTGTGTGTATGCAACGTGTGTGTGTGTGCGCACAACGTGTGTGTGCACGCAACGTGTGTGTGTGTGTATGCAACGTGTGTGTGTGCACGCAACCTGTGTGTGTGTGTACGCAACCTGTGTGTGTGTGTGTGTGCACGCAACGTGTGTGTGTGTGTATGCAACGTGTGTGTGTGTGCGCAAACCGTGTGTGTGTGTGCACGCAACGGTGTGTGTGTGTATGCAACGTGTGTGTGTGTGTACGCAACCTGTGTGTGTGTGTGTACGCAACCTGTGTGTGTGTGTACGCAACCTGTGTGTGTGTGTACGCAACCTGTGTGTGTGTGCACGCAACGTGTGTGTGTGTGTATGCAACGTGTGTGTGTGTGTACGCAACCGTGTGTGTGTGCGCACAACCTGTGTGTGTGTGTGCACGCAACCTGTGTGTGTGTGCACGCAACCTGTGTGTGTGTGTGCACAACCTGTGTGTGTGTGCACAACCTGTGTGTGTGTGCACGCAACCTGTGTGTGTGTGTATATGCAACGTGTGTGTGTGTGTACGCAACCTGTGTGTGTGTGTGCACGCAACCTGTGTGTGTGTGCACGCAACCTGTGTGTGTGCACGCAACCTGTGTGTGTGTGTGTGTGCACAACCTGTGTCTGTGTGTGTGCACAACCTGTGTGTGTGTGCAACCTGTGTGTGTGTGTGTGCACGCAACGTGTGTGTGCACGCAACGTGTGTGTGTGTGTACGCAACCTGTGTGTGTGTGTACGCAACCTGTGTGTGTGTGTACGCAACCTGTGTGTGTGTGTGTGACGCAACCTGTGTGTGTGTGTGTGTACGCAACCTGTGTGTGTGTGTGTGTGTACGCAACCTGTGTGCGTGTGTACGCAACCTGTGTGTGTGTACGCAACCTGTGTGTGTGTGGTGACGCAACCTGTGTGTGTGTGTGTGTACGCAACCTGTGTGCGTGTGTACGCAACTTGTGTGTACGCAACCTGTGTGTGTGTGTGTACGCAACCTGTGTGTGTGTGTGTACGCAACCTGTGTGTGTGTGTGTACGCAACCTGTGTGTGTGTGCGCAACCTGTGTGTGTGTGTGTGTACAACCTGTGTGTGTGTGCGCAACCTGTGTGTGTGTGCGCAACCTGTGTGTGTGTGTGTACGCAACCTGTGTGTGTGTGCGCAACCTGTGTGTGTGTGTGTACGCAACCTGTGTGTGTGTGTGTACGCAACCTGTGTGTGTGTGTGCGCAACCTGTGTGTGTGTGTGTACGCAACCTGTGTGTGTGTGTGTACGCAACCTGTGTGTGTGTGTGTACGCAACCTGTGTGTGTGTGTGTACGCAACCTGTGTGTGTGGTGTGTGTGTGTGTACGCAACCTGTGTGTGTGTGTGCGCAACCTGTGTGTGTGTGTACGCAACCTGTGTGTGTGTGTGTGTGCGCAACCTGTGTGTGTGTGTGTACGCAACCTGTGTGTGTGTGCGCAACCTGTGTGTGTGTGTGTACGCAACCGTGTGTGTGTACGCAACCTGTGTGTGTGTGTGTGNACGCAACCCGTGTGTGTGTGTGTGCACGCAACCCGTGTGTGTGTGTACGCAACCCGTGTGTGTGTGTGCACGCAACCCGTGTGTGTGTGTACGCAACCTGTGTGTGTGTGCACGCAACCCGTGTGTGTGTGTACGCAACCGTGTGTGTGTGTACGCAACCTGTGTGTGTGTGTGTACGCAACCCGTGTGTGTGTGCACGCAACCCGTGTGTGTGTGTGCACGCAACCCGTGTGTGTGTGCACAACCCGTGTGTGTGTGCACAACCCGTGTGTGTGTGCACAACCCGTGTGTGTGTGTACGCAACCTGTGTGTGTGTGCGCACGCAACCCGTGTGTGTGTGCACGCAACCCGTGTGTGTGTGTACGCAACCCGTGTGTGTGTGTGTGCACAGGTGGAGCGGCACGTGGTGGATGCGGTCTCGCAGGGCGCGCGTGTCGTGGTGGGCGGTGCGCGCCACGCGCTCGGAGGGAGCTTCTTCCAGCCCACGGTGCTCGCCGACGTGACTCCCAGCATGCTGTGCGCTCGCGAGGAGACCTTCGGGCCCCTGGCTCCCGTCATCAAGTAAAGCCGCCCCCTTCCACTTGACCTCGCCCTTGATCGTAACCCTGATAATGAGCAGATGCTTCCGAATGAAAGTTTCACTCTGACCTTGACTCCCAAGTATTATCATACCTAATTGATGTGTGGTTCAATTGGTAATGTTTGTATACATGTGTAAATACGACTTGGACGCACTTGTCTTGAGATGGTTTATTTCGATTTAAAGCTTTCGTGACTGCAGGGATTCATCTTCTTGATTCTTTCGGTAAACTCACGTAGAAGGGAAATAATAAAATAATAAAAATAAAACATAATAAAAATTCTCACGACGTTTCGGCCACAATGCAAGCAGCCGTCCTCCACAGACCTGGTCTTCACCTGAACCAAGAAGATGGTTTCTTTATTAAGGAGCCACGTGCTCGCACTCGGACAGGCGGAGACCCTCCACTGCAACATCCCCGAGTCTCC
Organism: Lethenteron camtschaticum; assembly: GCA_018977245.1. Classification (NCBI taxonomy): domain Eukaryota; kingdom Metazoa; phylum Chordata; class Hyperoartia; order Petromyzontiformes; family Petromyzontidae; genus Lethenteron; species Lethenteron camtschaticum. The sequence goes on along the minus strand of WFAB01001278.1, from coordinate 172,617 downwards.
CGCGCATCTCCCCCTTGTCTACGGTCCCAGGCCACGCCCCCATTCCGGAACCTTCTCGCTGGTCCTAGACCGCTCGCTCCACCGGCAGACGACTGTCCTCTTCCGTCCTCTGGCCACGCTGCTGTTCTCGATCATTCCCGCAGCCACCAGTCCACTCGCACTGCAAGCTGACTCCCCGGTCATTACCGCCCGTGGCCATTAGTCTACTCACACCGAAGGTTGACTCGACGTCATTACATATGTATGTATGTTGAACATACTCTTAGTTTTTTTGGTAAAGTCACGTAGGTAGAAAATGAAATTTAAAAAATTATAATAATAAAATACATAATATTAATGAATAAATAGCCCTGTGACGGTCCCACCATGATGACGGAGACTTGTGTTGCCTCCGCAACGTCGTGATTTATTATTATTATTTCATTATTATTATTTTATTTTTATTAATTTAATTTCATTTTCTACCTACGTGACTTTACCGAAAAAACTAAGAGTATGAATCCCTGCAGTCACGAAAGCTTCAAATCTAGAATTATGTTGAACATCTTTCGCACCCATACATAGCCAACCGTGCTAATCAGAGGTGATGACCCAGGTCACTGGCACAGGACGACCAAGTACTCGGTAGCTCTCGGACCTGCCCATTATAAACCTCGACGACGTTTGTGTCTTTGCCAGGTTCAAGACTGAAGAGGAGGCGGTTGCTCTTGCGAATTCCACAACCATGGGGCTGGCTGGTGAGGAAAGGACACACGCACGCATGTGTAGACACACGCACAAAGACAAAGATCCCCCGTGTAGTATTCGACAGGCTGTTGGGCCAAGTGCTGTTAACGAGCAGCTACGAAGACCCATGCTGCACACGTGGGGAGGTGTGGCTAGAAGCACACCCGCCACCTTTTACTCCAGTACTCATTGAAGGAGAGGTAGGCCTAGGATCGGTTAAGATATTCAACATTGATGTTAACCAGAAGCAGGAATCATTTGGGTCACCGGGTTCGTAGCGCAGTGCGCTAACTACTGCGCCAACATTCTCCGCGCGCACACAACAACACCAACAATAACAGTCGCAATTGACCACTGAGTGGCGACGATGTCACCGCTGCATCTATAGCCGTGCTATAGATGCACCTTGAAGCTATCACTTGAAGTGTGGAAGCCTCCGCTTCTTGCAGGAAGATATGGGGACAGACCCAGGCGCTCACGGGTTGGCTGACTTAGTGTGGTCTGTAAATATCAGCACTGGGGAGACAAAGGCAGCCGGGCATTGTGTTAGCCACTCGCGCAATCACGAGGCATGTCAGCTGCCGGCATAGGGTGCTACTCGCCAACACCACTTGCTCCAACAGTCTGTTAACGCGATACGGGGGATCTTTGTCTTTGACCTCCCCCCCGTCACGCCGGCAGGCTACTTCTTCTCGCGGGACGTGGCGCAGGTGTGGCGCGTGAGCGAGGCGCTCGAGGTTGGCATGGTGGGCGCCAACGAGGGCCTCCTGTCAGCCGTCGAGGCCCCGTTTGGCGGCATCAAGCAGTCTGGCCTGGGCCGCGAGGGTGCCCAGCAGGGCATGCTGGAGTACATGCACGTCAAGTACGTGTGCCTCGGAGGCCTGGGCGGGGGGCTCTAGAGAGAGAGAGGGAGAGGGGGTCGGGACGGAGTCAAGGCGAGAGAGTGAGAGGAAGGAGAGGGACAAGCAGGGGGGGAAGAAAGGGCGCCACGGTGGCGAGTTGTCAACTCCCTCGCCCGGTATGCAGGAGTACGCGAGTTTGATCTTGACCCTGATGATGCCTGTATATTTATAGTTTGCGGTGTCTCTCCCTCTCCCCGTGGCCGCATGGATTTTGCTCTGGGTCTTCTGTTTTTTTCCCCCCTACACATTTAGATTTAATGTGCATTTAGAGTATTCGGTTCCTATAAATTTCCACGCGATAAGCCACTTGGTTGAGCGGTCATTTGTTAGCACGTCGCTTCTGACAAACTGCAGTGCACCTCACCTGGTGGTTGTGGTTCTAGCCACAACCTCCCCGTTGCTCACAGTATTGGGAGAGAGAAGGGGTGGAGGAGAAGCAGAGAGAGATAAGTATAACCCGTAAAAACAAAGTTTTTCACTATAAATCCTTTATATGCGTGGCGGCTAGAGTCCTCTCGTCCTCTGGCTTGAGATGGCTGCCACCTATGGGTCAGATGATTGTCTGCCAGTATTAAGCAATTGGTAATTAAATATTTAATTTGTTTTCCCTAAACAGTGTAAAATTTTGGAAATGTTTTTTCACGAACATTAACTGTCTCGCACAACGAGTCTGTGTGCAAAATGTCAGCTCGATTGGATCATGGGAAGTGGGTTAAAAAACGACCGAAATATTTGCACGGGTGTAAGCAAGCAAGCAAGCAAGCGAACTTAATATAAAGGATTTAAAAAGAGAGATTGAGTCGGTGGATCAAACTCTACGTATTTAACATTGCGCCCTTCTCAATAAAATAGTCACGGATCGATTCACATCTAATTTAACAACATTACATCGATACAATTTTAGTTATGCAAAACAATAAGTAGTACACAATTAGTTCAAAATATTCAAGAGATTATGAATTCGTCTTTAGCCTGATTTTAAAAACTGCACGCATTCCTGATCCAGATTCATTGTGCACTGCACATGAACAGAATTCCGACCAGCATGCTGCAATATTGAACACCTTACACGCTGCATCGTGAACAACCCTACACACACTGCACCTTAAACGCCCGACACGCTGAGGCACGCGACCACAAACTGGACTGGGCATCCTCAAACTTGGACTACGAACCCATAAACCTCAATTAACAACCCAATAAAAACTCTCTGCCAACCAAAAAACCCAGAACTGTGAACTTAACGAACCCAGACTAGGAAGTTAACGAACCCGGACTAGGACCTCGCTGAATCCGGATTAACGAACCTGGATTATGTACCCACTCCCAAAGCGAAAGCGGGCCCCGCAACCGACGTGAAGGAGGTTGCGTTCCACCGAACAGCTGGGTCTTCAGCAACCTTTTCAATCTGCATAAACCACCAGCCTCTCTGATGTCAATTGGGAGGCCATTCCACAACCTGGGAGTCGAACAATGGAATGAGCCCTCCTAAAGTAACCCCTAAACCGAGGAACTGCGGAGAGGATCTGTGTCCCGGATCTGCGACTTTTGGTCTGAACACATCGGTCCAATAGTTGAGAGCTAAACCGGACGTATCCAACCCGCGCTAATCGGAGGCGCGCCTGCCATGGAACAAGGCTCAAAGGCCACTTCACACAAAGTTGACATAAAACAAAACATTTGCGCAAACAGACTTAAAAACGTTGAGAAAATAAACGGACGTACAGAGAGAGAGAGAGATGGGAAGTGTAAATAAAGTACTTGTAATAATCGTGCGATGCCAGGATTGAATCGAAAGTATACGTTGTTATTATTATATAGAAATGGGCCTCAAGCCTTCAGTGTCAAAATAGCCGATGAGGGCGAAGTACTTGCTGTGACGCGATTGGGCAGAAGGAGGATCCCGCGGTCGTAGAGCACCGACACAGAAAGGCCCCACCTCTCCTTTTCATCTAATTTTATAAAAATCGTATTCCAAAATCCGCACAACATTCAACACGACTTCATTTGACGCTTGGTCAATAATCATTCCGACTACTAGCTTCGCCTCGTGGCGCGTGGCAGTCGCCCGTTCCAAGCGCAATCCGGCTCAGATCTGACGAGATCGGGGACGGGTGGTCGAGGGGGGGGCAGCGCATTCTGAGTGGTTCGTCGGGGCATCGGCCGGGCAAGACACGGGTTGAGCGAAGCGGCGTTTTAACGGGCACGCCGTGATTCTTTACAAAATGATTACAATTGCCGCGCACAGCTGTTAAATCTGTCGCACTTGTGCCAATGTGAGTGATTTACGATGATTTTATGATTAATTCTTTTGGAGAATTCTGCCACTTGATGATCTGGCCAAATTTGTGTCGTCAAGACCCTTCACCAACCGACATTCTTCATTGGCGCTCTGCCCTGACAGCAGCTCCTTGACTGGCGTCTTCTCCGTCCTTCTCAGTTCTCTGCCCCCCACTTCATTTCCACAAATGGATCCCTTCCTTCGGCTCGTCCAAAATCCCCAAACTCTCGGCAGTGTGCGACACTGGTCATTCAGAGCATACAACAAATAACAACGCAACGCCCGATCCACAGACACACTCCGCTAACGCCTGACGCGGTTGTCTGGCTTGACCGCTGAAGGTGGTTTTGTCGTTGTTGCTCTGCATCTACATCTGCCATATGAACCTCATGGCGGACCCCGGGTCCCATAAGCCCCCNGGCTCTCGCATGAACTGCGTTGCGACGTCATTTTATGTCTGTTGAAGGAGAAACGACACTGCGATCTATTTCTCTCGACGAGCTCTACGCGATGCGCTAGTCAATATTGCAAAGTTTTGTTTCTTCTGCGCATTCGTCCTCGCTGCTGCGCTTGGACGATATGGCAACAGAATGATCCGTACCAGGTGGGTCGCGGCGTTTGTGTGTGCGGTGGGACGGAGTCGCCAAAAATAAACTACGATTTTGACTTCCGTTTATTCGGGACCCCGCGATCCCACCATAGGATGCATATGAAAGAAGAAGATATTTAGCATTCCACCTTGAATTTTACCATCCAAACCAGGCACAGATAAACTTTGTCACATGGTGTACGAGCATTGTAGCGTGCCAAATATCGGAGAATAATCTTCACAACCACACGAAGCAATTGCGACGTGGTTTGGGATACGGTGTTTCACTTGAAACTTGCTTCAAAACATCTTCAGGACATAGCCCACGAAGTTGGGATGACCCGCTAAAACCCTCGTATGCGCGAAAATTGATATTTGACTGTGTCGGGTGGTGGAGGGTCTTGACGACACAGGTTTGGCCGGATCATAACGAGGTGCCCTAACAAAAAATAACTGTGAATCGTTTAACATTGCTTTCGTAAACCAATTGATGATATGTTTTAAGTGATGAATGAATTGGTGTAATTGTATATTTTTTTTACCTGCATGGCTTTGTGAATGTGTGCTGTACTCGGTGTCAGATGAACCCCTCCCAACCAGGGCTGGATTTAGGATTTAGTTTGGGGGGTCCAGGTGGAGAGGGAAATGGGGGGGCCAACACAGGATATTTGTCCAGACACCAAAAACTTAAACCGTTTTAAGTGTGTTTTTTTTGGATAAAGTAAGGACTGTATTTGTATTATCATTTAAATTTTCACTACTTTTTTTATTGTTCGTTAACTGCCGACCTCTGCTTTCGTTCCGCTAACCATAACCCTCGTCAGCGACGAGTAATGAGTTTGTGTACCGTATTGCCTTTTTGCGTTGAACAGAGCCCCCCCCCCTCACCCGTGGTTTATGACGGAGTTCCCTTGCCAATGGCATCTGGTGGCAGCCAGAGGTCGCAAACGGGTTTTGACTCCTTACCCGTACCCGGCCGCACCAGGGTCGCAAACGGGTACCCGTACCCGGCCGGGTACGGGTAGCCGGGTATCGGGTAGGGTATGGGTATCGGGTACCCGATTGCAACCTCTGGCGGCAAGCCCAGCAGCATTTGTTTAAACAAGCCTGCCTGCCTGCCTGTCTGCCTACTGATGAATCCAAGAAGGACTAATCCGGTGCAGGTGTTTTGCTTTGCTTAATCAAACGCTGCTTTAGATGATGCTGGTCTGAAGAGCCAGTAGGCCGGCCCATGAATGAAAAACGCACGTGTTCATTCGTGTGTGCAGACAGAACTGAGTAGTGCTTTAAAGAAGGCCCATTGCCCGAAACGTCTCCTATGTATATATTTTCTTCTTTCAAGATAATGCAGTGTCGATGGCAAGTTGGCGTGAGTTTTGTTAACGGTGCTTGTGCACCACTGCCAACGCAGCATCAGCACCACCAGACCGTGCTCTCGCTCACTCACACTGCTGTACGGCAACACGTACCGAGTTCGTGCAAGGTGTCTTATCCGTTTGTTTTAATTGCATTCTCCAATCTGCCCACGTGCTGCCCCCTCCCACCGGTTCTAAATCAGTTTAAGCGAGGCGGCGATGGCTACGATCAGCACAGTTGGCGGTCTACGTATGGTGCGACAAAAAATCAACATGCGTACACACGAGGTTGCCTGCAATCCTTGCATGTACGCGTGTTAAACTTCTTTTGCTCCGTACGTAGTCAACCCGTAGCCTAATCGGACGACTATGGGCCGCGCGTGTTCTTACTGTGCACGTGCAGTGGTTAGCGCACCACGTGACGAACACGGGGGGGGGACCCGAGTTCGATTCTCGCTTGCAGCCAACATCGGTCCCGAATATCTGAACCGGTGTTGGGCCTCTCCTAGGTCGACTCGGGCGTAAATGATTAGCTGGTGCGGCGTGTGCAACATCAGCACTGCCGCGGTGTTGGCCATCTACCCCTCGTGTGCTGTCCTGGACTTTATAGGTGCTCGCTAATTCTTTGGTTCTGTCGGTAAAGTCACGGACTGTTGGGGCACTTTCCCCAACAATCTGTTAAAGGGGACATCCATAGATGACGTCACGCACCTGGGGGGGGGGGTGTCAGACAATTGTGACGATTGGGGGGGGGTTGAGAAATGTGACGTCACATCAAAATGCGCAACTCTAAATAAATATAGACAACACGTTCTACTTAATGAAATAGACTTTTTTAATAAATGTTTTCTCCTACAACATCAGAGTGCAGCGCCACATTAAATACGCACTACAATGACAATAGTTTAAAGCGATTTGAAGAATGTTATATTTTGGGGAGGGGGTGGGCAGAGCTTTGTGATGTCATATTTGAGGGGGGGGGGTCTGACTTTATGTGACGAAGGGGGGGGGGGTAAAAAATCGTCCAAAATCGCGTGACGTCATTTATGGACGGCCCCTAAAGACTGTCCATGGGGGGGTGAAAGTCGGGGTGTTGGTGGACACAGCGATAAAGGGAATGATCCCTTCCATCTCTGGTGTCCCTTGGGACCAAGGTTCCTAAATCCGGCCCTGGAGCCTCTCATCATTGGTATTGGGGTTTCATTTGTTCTCATTGCTGATCGTTGTTTTATACAAATGAAATAGGAAATAATGGGACATTTAACATTTTGAAATAAAATATTCTTGAAGTCTTTATCGATTGTGAACTTGGGAGGGGGTGAGGATTTTCATGGCTGTCGGTGACCCACGGTTGGAAACGCGGTTTCAATCGGCCAGAAATTAAAAGTGCTCTCCAATGAATGCACAAAATAAGCCATCAAACTTTTTCTCGTGACTTAATTGTCATCATCAGTCATGGTCAATCCACTGCTGGATGACCCCTAAACCATCACCATTTTAGGTGATCCTGCCATCAAATGAGCATTTGCTCTCTTCAAGACAGTGCATTCTGCGCAGAACGTGGGAATGAGCTTCTTAAGAATGATTGGCTGCTAGAAATGTCCACGTGATAATAAGCCACTTCCTTGAGTTGTAATTTGTGGCCAGGTCGCTTCTGAAAAAGAGCTATGTAGCTCAGTGGGCCTTACCTGGTAAAAATATAAATTTTGTTTTCCAGTAGCCTTCTGATTCTTCAGGCCGAGGTAGCGGTGCCCCCTAGAGACGAGAACCCGCCAGCCCCGCTGTGCGTGAGCGACACGCGGGGTAGACAGCGCTCCCCCTGCCGACGGGAAGAGGCAAAAGCCGAGAACAAAAAGCCTACAACACCTGGTATTCCCAGGCGGTCTCCCATCCAAGTACTAACCAGGCTCGACCCTGCTTAGCTTCCGAGATCGGACGAGATCGGGCGTATTCAGGGTGATATGGTCGTAGGCGAAAGCTGAAGGGAGATTTAGTAAACTTATCTCGAACGTTAACTCTTCCGGCTGAAATGGCTGATTATATTTTCACAGCGAGTAAATGTTACCCACAAAACTCGTGATCACCACCAGCTACAGATCGCGACCCCAGAGCTCACTTCTGCCACTGTCAAGACCACAGCCCTTAGGGCGCCGTGGCTCTCAGCGTCACGGTGCAGTGAAGCTGCCGAGCTGAGTTAGAATCCCGGGCACGGCTAACATCGGTGGTGTTGAGTGATATCCGAACCAGGTCAGCCTCTCTCCACCCCCACCACTTCCGCACCAACCAGCACCGTCCACCAGCGTGGTGAAGTATGCTCAATCAACCCCCAGGACAGGACAGACACGGTTTGTGGAGGTCTTCATTCATCAGCGGATGAACAAAGTCAGTACGTTTTGGTTTAAACACACACACACACGTACTGTACGTAAATATGGTGACAACTTTTACTCTGAGATAGCTGCTCAGAACTGAGATGTTGCTCCAGAGCTGAGACCACCACTTGGGTTTGCACCGAGACGTCTTGAGTTGAACTCCATGTGAATGCGAGGTGATTGCAGGGGTGTTTCACGCAAAGTTGTCACTTTGTCAAGGTGGGTNAGATTCCAAAGAACACAGGATGAGATGTTACTATCCTTTGTGCAAGCACTTCCAAGAGTTCATGAACAGTGAGCCTGGTGAAATTTGGGAGCGCATCGTCAGTAGTGACCCTTTGGTTCCTAGGGTGTTTCGGCCTTTCATACTATACACCCTCTCCAAAGGCGGCCAGCGACAGGGTGATCAATCCTACGCTTGCGTCCATTCCCAATTAGTCATAGGAGTTGCCTTGTTGTTGATAGCCAACATCCCATGGGACTATGCATGGCAGGGGCGTCCTCCTCCCTGAGTCAAGCATTGTGGACTGCATACCTCCTGGCCCACTCACTTTGGGCCAGCTGGGGTCTTTCCTCTTCATCCAGAGCCACTGACTGCTGCCTTCTGCCGCCTCCGATACAGCTCTGATTGCCGAACGCTGGCTCTGGCCCTTAATTCCCAGGTCTCTAAGCAGTCTGGTTGTAGATGTTGCCACAAAACCTCTGCAGCCCACCTCCACTGGTCGGACTTCTGTGTTCCAGCCATGATGCCGTGCTTCGGCAGCTAGATCGGCATAGCGCAGATGTTTTCGCTCATAAGCCTCATCTACTGAGTCCTCCAGGGTACTGTGAGCTCAATGATGAAGACCTTCTTGAGCGAACGGACCAGAGCACCATGTCAGGTCTTAGGGTGGTGGTTGCGATCTCCGGAGGAAACACAAGTTGCCGGCCAATGTCAGCTAGCATTTTCCAGTCGCGGCCAAGCGCAGCTGGTCTCGCTCTATTGGTGTAGAGCCGCTCTTCGGTGGTTTAGCCCTTCGCGGACAAAGGTCGTCCGTAAGGGTGTGATGCTGCTGGGGTGGTAGGAGTTGGTGGCAGCTCGCTTGTCCTCTAGGGCGGACGCAAGGTTTTAAGGACTTGGTTGTGACGCCAAGTGTAGCGTCCTTGGTGAGGCTTGTTTTACACCCTGTGAGAATGTGCCTGAGGTTGGCTGGCATGGAACAGAGGGCACAGTCCGGATCTTCACCATACCATTGGTGAAGATTAACTGGTGTTGGAAGGATGTCATATGTTGCTCTGATGGAAAAGCTCAACCGCCTCGCTTCCATGGCCCACAGATCCTTCCAGCTGATCTTCCTCTTCTCCACACTGTCCATCGAGTCCACTGTCCTTGTTTGGCAAGAGAGACTGCCTTGGCCCACCTTGCAGCCTCCTCCTGATGGCGTACTTCCTGCACTACCATCTTCCGCCGCTCTGGTGCAGTGGCCTTACTCCAAGCAGCACGGCAAGTTAGCCAAGGCCTCCTCTCCCTTGCTGAACATGACCCACAATGTCAGCATGTCTGAGGGCTGCTGTTGCCTCCTGGACTGCTTTTCCTGGCCTCCATTTGCGCCCAGTTGCCAAGGTCGGCGCGTTGTTGCTCACCACTGGGTCTCGAGATTCATTCAGTGTCATCTGGAGCCTGGTTTTTGCACACTTGAATTCCTCGGTTAGACTGGTGAGGGGCAGCTTGAGGACACCATCTCCATAGAGGCCTATGGTGGTAAGGCATCGTGGAACTCCGAGCCACTTCTTTAAGTAGCTCGTGGCTCCTCTTTCCATCTTCTCCACTGTTGATATTGGAACCTCATACACTGCTAGGGGCCACAACACCCGGGTAGGAGACCAAACTGCAGACACCAGGCCTTTAACTTTCCAGGTAGCTGGGTGTTGTCGATGGACTGTAGGCTACTACTGATGTCTTTGCGCAGCTGTTGCACCTGGTCTTTGTCCTTCAGGCTTGCATCATACCACCTTCCAAGGCTTTTACCGGCTGCTCAGACACTGTTGGGATTTGGTCATCTCCGATGAAGAATTTCAGGTCACAGAGTACTCCTTCACAATCGAGATGCTGCGTGACTTGGATGGTTTAATCTTCATACGGCCCAGCTGATGTTCTCCTCGAGTTTNCTGAGCAGTCTCCTGGTGCATGGACAGTGGTGGTCAATGTTGTAATGTCGTCGCTGTCCACCAGCAACCCATTTTGAGGATCTGATGATGGAGAAATGGTACATCCGCCATTATACCTACATTCAGGCATTGCCATGAGGTGGTGAACTCTGAGGTGGTGAAGCAGAACTGCAGATCCTGAAAGTACGACTTCACCAGGGTTGTGATGGTGTCCGGTATGTGGAAAAATCTGAAGGCAGACCACAGGAGTTCATGGGCACAGAGCCAAATGCATTGGCGAGGTCGAGGAAGACTACATGGAGGTCCCTTTTCTCCACCTTGGCCATTTGGATCTGGTGCCAGATCATGCTGGAATGTTCCAAGCAGCCAGAGAACCCTGATATTCCTGCCTTCTGTACAGATGTATCGACGTACGCATTCCTTTGCAGGTACTCGGCCATCCTCTGGGCAATGATCCTAAAGAAGATTTTACCCTCGACATTCAGTAAGGAGATTGGCGGAATTGGCTGATGTTCACTGCATCCTTCTCCTTAGGGATCAGGACCCGCCTGCCCTACGCCACACTTTGGGTATTATCTTCTTTTGCCAAGCTGTTCTCATAAGCCTCCAGAGGAACCTCAGAACGTCTGGTGCGTTCTTATACACTTTGTACGGGACTCCATTTGGCCCGGGCTGATGCTGTTCTTGCCCTTCGAACTGTGTTTTCCACCTCTTTCCATGTCGGAGGGCTGGTCTCAATATGATGTTCCGGGGTTCAATGGGTGGATATCTGATGGATGGCCAGATGTTCATGTCGCTTTGAGTCAAAGTTTGTTGTTCTCAGGTGCTCTTCTAGGTCTTTCTTTGTTGTTTTNAGAACTCCACTTTTTTCCTTCGTGAAGAGACTTTTAAGGAACTTGAAGGATCTTTATAGAATCGAGTTCTAGTTTGTTCTTTCTTCCTTCTGCGCTTCCGTAGGTTCTCTGCTCTACGGAGGGATGCAACCGGTTTTGATGTCAGCCTGAAGTGCCTCTATGCCTCCTTTTCCACTTCCGAGGCTTTCTTCCACTGTTTCTTAAGCTGTCTCCTTTCTTGAACGAGGCGCTTGATTTCTTGTTGCCTCCTGGACACTGGTGGGTTGGGACTTTCTCCCGCCTTTTGCCTCTTGCACTCCAAAGCTTTCTGCCCGTACTCATAGATGATGTCCCCATCCTCTCCAACTTCTTCTCCACTGTGCCTCGAAGTTTCTCGAGGGTCAAGGTAAGGTCAGTATTCACTGTTTCCCACAACTTCTTGTCACTGGCGCCAGGCCACTTCACATACGGTCTGTGCCCTGGTAGTCTCTCTCGATTGCAGGTCTCGGAGGCTGGTGAGTTCCACTCCTGTTGTTGGTTCCACCTCAGTTGTTACTTCGGTGCTTGAGTTTACGTCCTCCATGACAGTGGTACTGATGCACTGCAAACTATGGTTTGCGTCCAGTTGCTGTGCTTCATTCGACTGATTTGATCGCTTTCGCAGAAAGTAATCAATGCGAGGCCTCTGTCTCTCTTTACCCAAACACCCTTCTTCCCTGGTGGATCCTCAACCCATGGTGTGATGTAACTTTCCTCCAACCACAGACACATACCTGCATCTGTTTGTGGCCTGCTGTTGCAGCGGAACTTGTGACAGTTGCTGTGGTGTTCTCTTGTGCTGTGCTCTCATTACTCGTAGTCGTTTCCGGTCCAGTCGTTACCATGTTGTCAGTCGATGAGTCATCTTCCGCCCCGCTCTCGCAGACTCTAGGGTATTCTCGTATGTTGACTTTCTGTAGCTAAATCGGGTGTTTCCAACATACTGCGAAGCATGGGAAACTACAGAAATGGGAAGCTAACCCATGACTGTCCCAGTGGGTCTATTCCCTCCTGTCAGCCGTCTCTCCGTGCCGCCACAAGGACTTTCCCCTGTTGTCAGCTGATCTTTCTCAGCAGTCACTGGACAAGTCCAGATATTCAGATTCCAAAGAACACAGGATGAGATGTTACTATCCTTTGTGCAAGCACTTCCAAGAGTTCATGAACAGTGAGCCTGGTGAAATTTGGGAGCGCATCGTCAGTAGTGACCCTTTGGTTCCTAGGGTGTTTCGGCCTTTCATACTATACACCCTCTCCAAAGGCGGCCAGCGACAGGGTGATCAATCCTACGCTTGCGTCCCATTCCCAATTAGTCATAGGAGTTGCCTTGTTGTTGATAGCCAACATCCCATGGGACTATGCATGGCAGGGGCGTCCTCCTCCCTGAGTCAAGCATTGTGGACTGCATACCTCCTGGCCCACTCACTTTGGGGCCCAGCTGGGGTCTTTCCTCTTCATCCAGAGCCACTGACTGCTGCCTTCTGCCGCCTCCGATACAGCTCTGATTGCCGAACGCTGGCTCTGGCCCTTAATTCCCAGGTCTCTAAGCAGTCTGGTTGTAGATGTTGCCACAAAACCTCTGCAGCCCACCTCCACTGGTCGGACTTCTGTGTTCCAGCCATGATGCCGTGCTTCCAGCTAGTCGGCATAGCGCAGATTTTCGCTCATAAGCCTCATCTACTGAGTCCTCCCAGGGTACTGTGAGCTCAATGATGAAGACCTTCTTGAGCGAACTGGACCAGAGCACCATGTCAGGTCTTAGGGTGGTGGTTGCGATCTCCGGAGGAAACACAAGTTGCCGGCCAATGTCAGCTAGCATTTTCCAGTCGCGGGCCAAGCGCAGCTGGTCTCGCTCTATTGGTGTAGAGCCGCTCTTCGGTGGTTTAGCCCCTTCGCGGACAAAGGTCGTCCGTAAGGGGTGTGATGCTGCTGGGGGTGGTAGGGAGTTGGTGGCAGCTCGCTTGTCCTCTAGGGCGGACGCAAGGTTTTTAAGGACTTGGTTGTGACGCCAAGTGTAGCGTCCTTGGGTGAGGCTTGTTTTACACCCTGTGAGAATGTGCCTGAGGTTGGCTGGCATGGAACAGAGGGCACAGTCCGGATCTTCACCATACCATTGGTGAAGATTAACTGGTGTTGGAAGGATGTCATATGTTGCTCTGATGGAAAAGCTCAACCGCCTCGCTTCCGTGGCCCACAGATCCTTCCAGCTGATCTTCCTCTTCTCCACACTGTCCCATCGAGTCCACTGTCCTTGTTTGGCAAGAGAGACTGCCTTGGCCCACCTTGCAGCCTCCTCCTGATGGCGTACTTCCTGCACTACCATCTTCCGCCGCTCTGGTGCAGTGGCCTTACTCCAAGCAGCACGGCAAGTTAGCCCAAGGCCTCCTCTCCCTTGCTGAACATGACCCACAATGTCAGCATGTCTGAGGGCTGCTGTTGCCTCCTGGACTGCTTTTCCTGGCCTCCATTTGCGCCCAGTTGCCAAGGTCGGCGCGTTGTTGCTCACCACTGGGTCTCGAGATTCATTCAGTGTCATCTGGAGCCTGGTTTTTGCACACTTGAATTCCTCGGTTAGACTGGTGAGGGGCAGCTTGAGGACACCATCTCCATAGAGGCCTATGGTGGTAAGGCATCGTGGAACTCCGAGCCACTTCTTTAAGTAGCTCGTCACAACTAAGTTAGAGATGAATTTACTGAATCTTCACTGAGCTTTCGCCTACGACCATATCACCCTGAATACGCCCGATCTCGTCCGATCTCGGAAGCTAAGCAGGGTCGAGCCTGGTTAGTACTTGGATGGGAGACCGCCTGGGAATACCAGGTGTTGTAGGCTTTTAGAAACGTTTTGCGTTTTCGTGTCTCCAGGGGGCGCTGTTTACTCCACGTTTCACGCGCACGAAGCCGAACTGGCGTTTCAATGTCTACAGGGGGCACTGCCACTCGGGGTCAAACTCTTGAATACTTGGGATTCAGAATTGGAATTAATCAGGTTTTTGTTTGCTTAGAGTTCTATGTTGAATTGCATAACCACGATGAACATGACAGTGGCTTGTGGGGAGGCATTCATCCGGCAGTGGATTGACCAAGAGCTGTTAAACAAATGGAACAGGCTCACCCCGAGTCGGCAGTGCTCCCCACAGACTTAAATATGCAAGTTCCACTCTGTGCGTGTCGCTCACGCAGAGCGGAGCTGGCGGGTTCTCGTCTCTAGGGGCATCGCTACCTCGGCCTCGAGCTGCACCGACTTCGCGCCTGGTCATTCCGTGTCGTGCATTGTAGAGTTTTGTGCTCCACTCGGACCCACAGCTAACAGAGGGGCCTTGCACGTGAACGTCCCGCAGTTCACCAGAATTCACTCTGTTGGTGAGACACTGATTGTCAAAACCAGCCCAGAGTTTGTTCCAGTGGTCAACCTTTGCTAATGAAACGATTCACTCTCTGCTCGCCTGGCTGATGGGATGTGTAAAAAAAATATTTTATTTTGTGGATTTCGCGCTGCTAAGTGGATTATTTCTGGTGCTGACATGAAAGCATTCTCGTACAATGCATTGTGCCAAGATAATTTCATCATTTTACTTTTAATATAAATTAGAACGATTCTAACTTGATTTGAAGCTTTTGCCACTGCATGAATTACTCTTTGGTTCTTTCGGTAAAGTCACGTAGAAAATAAATAAATTAAATCATATAGTACGACGTTTCGATTGCAACACAAGCAGCCGTCATCAGGTATAAGTAAATTGAGAGAGAGACAAAACACAGACACGGAGACAAACGGACAGACACACAAGCAGAGAGAGAGAGACACACAAACAGAGAGAGACACACAGCATAGACGCACAGAGACCAAATGCCTCTGTGTCGAGGCCTTAAATAGAGAGAGAGGGGGGTGTTTGGCAGAGAGAGTGGTGGGTCTGCTGGGGCAGCTGATGGGGCAGATAAATGAGCATGTCAATGAATCCACCCCGAAGTGACCGAAGGAAAGAAGATGGAATGGCCCTATGAGAGCCTGGTACAATTTTAGAGAGAGAAATAGTTTGAGAAAACTAAATTTAGCAAATCTTCTGAAAATGTAACGCAATGCAACACTGAGAGTCGGCTAACACACAGTTAACGCATAGCCTGGTTGATTACGAACTCCAAAGATTTCTAAATTTGAAGTTAAGTGTGATATTTGACAAACAGAGACACAGAGAGAGAACAACTTACATCGTCCCCGCAGAGGTGGTTCAAACTTGATTTGAAGCTTTCGTGACTGCAGGAATTACTCTTTGGGTCTTTCGGTAAAGTCAGGTAGGTAGAAAACACATTCCTGCGGAGGGAGCTGGTAGGAACGTTGGGTTGCTCGGTCAATGGCCAGGGTCAACGGCGGCGTGGTGTATTCCGCAAATATGCCGACTGTGAGGGCGGGCACAAGCCGGCGTGAGTAGGTTAAACGTTGAGTTTTATAAGGGCACCACGGGGTGACCAGCCCATCCCCACCCAGCCCCACCCCTCCCCACCCAGCCCCTCCCCACCCAGCCCCCCCACCCTCCCCACCCAGCCCCTCTCCACCTTCCCCACCCAGCCCCTACCCACCCAGCCCCTCTCCATCTTCCCCACCCAGCCCCTCCCAACCCTCCCTCTTTACCCATCCCCACCCAGCCCTCCCCACCCTCCCCTCTCCACCCAGCCCCACCCCTCCCATTTTTGGATTCACGACGGACGGACGGACACAATAATCCCTGTGGGCTGGTGGAACCAGGTGGTTCCTACCAGTAAAATACCTCCATGATGCCACCTCTGCTATCATTAAAAGTGTCTCTGTGAATAAAATAACTAAAGTTTAAGTGTGAATGTAATATTACATCATTTCTACTTATTTTTCTGGAATGCTGTGATGTCTGCCGGCCGAGTCGCTCGTGCAAAAGAGCATCTTAGCTCAAAGGGCTTTACTCGATGGGGAATGAGCTTCTTCAGAATAAGTTTCGATTTAAAGCTTTCGTGACTGCAGGGCTTCATCTTCTTAGTTCTTTCGGTAAAGTCACGTAGAAGGGAAATAATAAAATAATAAAAATAAAACATAATAAAATACAATTCTCACGACGTTTCGGCCACTACACAAGCAGCCGTCCTCAGGTGAAGAACAGGTCTGTCGGAAAGACAGCGTCTGAAAATGATGCTGTCTTTTCATTTTCAGACGCTGTCTTTCCGACAGACCTGTTCTTCTTCACCTGAGGACGGCTGCTTGCGTTGTGGCCGAAACGTCGTGAGAATTGTATTTTATTATGTTTTATTTTAATTATTCAGAATAATTTGCTGCTAGAAATGTCCACGCGATAATAAGCCACTTCGTTGAGCAATTATTTGTGGCCAGGTCACTTCTGGAAAAGAGCTATACAGCTCAGTGGGCCTTACCTGGTAAAAATATAAATATAGTTTTCCAGTTACCTTCTGATTCTTCTGGCCGAGGTAGCGGTGCCCCCCAGAGACGAGAACCCGCCAGCCCCGCTGTGCGTGAGCGACACGCGGGGTAGACAGCGCTCCCCCTGCCGACGGAAAGAGGCAAAAGCCGAGAACAAAAAGCCTACAACACCTGGTATTCCCAGGCGGTCTCCCATCCAAGTACTAACCAGGCTCGACCCTGCTTAGCTTCCGAGATCGGGCGTATTCAGGGTGATATGGTCGTAGGCGAAAGCTGAAAGGAGATTTAGTAAACTTATCTCCAACGTTAACTCTTCCGGCTGAAATGGCTGATGATATTTTCACAGCGAGTAAATGTTACACACAAAATTAATGTTCACCACCAACTTCAGATCGCGAGCCCAGAGCTCACTTCTGCCACTGTCAAGACCACAGCCCTTAGGGCGCCGTGGCTCTCAGCGTCACGGTGCAGTGAAGCTGCTGAGCTGAGTTAGAATCCCGGGCACGGCTAACATCGGTGGTGTCGAGTGATATCCGAACCAGGTCAGCCTCTCTCCACCCCACCACTTCACCACCAACCCGCACCGTCCACCAGCGTGGTGAAGTATGGTTTGTGGAGGTCAGCGGATTACAAAGTCTGTACGTTTTGGTTTAAACACACACACGTACTGTACGTAAATATGGTGACAACTTTTACTCTGAGATAGCTGCTCAGAACTGAGATGTTGCTCCAGAGCTGAGACCACCACGTGGGTTTGCACCGAGACGTCTTGAGTTGAACTCCACTGTGAATGCGAGGATGATTGCTGGCAGTGTCTTCACGCAAAAAGTTAAGCCACGTGCAAAGGTGGGTCACAACTAAGTTAGAGATGAATTTACTGAATCATCACCGGAAGAGTTGAGCTTTCGCCTACGACCATATCACCCTGAATACGCCCGATCTCGTCCGATCTCGGAAGCTAAGCAGGGTCGAGCCTGGTTAGTACTTGGATGGGAGACCGCCTGGGAATACCAGGTGTTGTAGGCTTTTAGAAAGTTTTTGCGTTTTCGTGTCTCCAGGGGGCGCTGTTTACTCCACGTTTCACGCGCACGAAGCAGAACTGGCGTTTCAATGTCTACAGGGGCACTGCCTGTTCAGGGTCAAACTCGTGACTACTTGGGATTCCGAATTGGAATTCATCAGGTTTTTGTTTGCTTAGAGTTCTATGTTAAATTTCATAACCACGATGAACATGACAGTGGCTTGTGGGGAGGCCTTCATCCGACAGTGGATTGACCAAGAGCTTTTCGATCAAAAGCTTTCGTGACTTCAGGGATTCATATTCTTGGTTCTTTCGGTAAAGTCACGTAGAAGGGAAATAATAAAATAATAAAAATTAAACAATGAAATTCTCACGACATTTCGATTGCAACACAAGCAATCATCGTCAGGTGTGAAAACCACAGCAAGACATTTTTTTTTACAAGTGGCGATTTAGAAAGAAAAATTATTGCTGTGGTTTTTACACCTGATGATGATTGCTTGTGTTGCAATCGAAACGTCGTGAGAATTTTATTGTTGAATGTATTTTATTTTAATATTTCCCTTTTACGTGACTTTACCGAAAGAACCACGAATATGACCAAGAGTGTTAAACAAATGTAACACGCTCACCCCGAGTTGACAGTGCTCCCCACATACTTAAATATGCAAGTTCCACTCTGTGCGTGTCGCTCATGCACAGCGGGGCTGGCGGGTTCTCGTCTCTAGGGGGCATCGCTACCTCGGCCTCGAGCTGCACCGACTACGCGCCTGGTCATTCCGTGTCGTGCATTGCAGAGTTTTGTGCTCCACTAGGACCCACAGCAAACAGAAGAGCCATTGCACGTGAACGTCCCGCAGTTAACCAGCGTTCACTCACTCAGTTGGTGAGACACTGATTGGCAAAACCAGCCCAGAGTTTGTTCTTGTGGTCAACCAATGATAATGAAACGATTCATCCTCAGGTCGCCTGGCTGATGGGATGTGTAAAAAATACTTTTATTTTGTGGATTTTGCGCTGCTAAGTGGATTATTTCTGGTTCTAGCATGAAAGCATTCTCCTACAATGCATTGTGCCAAATGAGAGCTCAACAAAGTGGCTGTGGAAGTTTCTAGAAGCCAATACTCAAAAACAAGTAAACACACACTTTTAATATTTTAGTCGTGGTTTCATTATAATTATTTCTAAGTATAGGAATTAAAGAGTTTAGTTTGCCTTATTTAAGCCGTTCAGTGTCAGTATCAATTTGGATCAAAACATTTAAGGTAGCTGCCGCAAAGTGTTTGGAACCACCAAGTTTATATTTAGTTTTTTCACATCGGTTTATTGTCTGGTAGGAAGGTATTTGCAGTTCTTTAGAAACTCATAATGCACTATAGCTTGATACGCGGTGGTTTGGCTGCTGCAGTTCTTTATTATAAAAAAGTTTCCCTCCCTTTATTACTGCTAATCCTACATAATACACGAGCACAACATGACTTTGAGACCCCCCCCCCACCACCTACACATTCCACAAGGAGTTACTAACCCCATATCTGCATTTGTCATCAACATGCTAAATTCCTCTGTTCATATGTAAACTCCTTTGTCAAGGCTCTCTCGTCCTCCGACCCAGCTTAAAAATACGCTGCCAAGCTTAGCGGTGTTCATTGGGACGCTGTCTTTCCGACAGCTCTGTTCTTCACCTGAGGACGGCTGCTTGCGTTGTGGCCGAAACGTCGTGAGAATTGTATTGTTTTATTTTTATTATTTCATTATTTCCCGTCTACGTGACATTACCGAAAGAACCAATAATATTTCTTCATACTCTTTGGTTATTTCGGTAAAGTCACGTAGGTAGAAAAATATCTCCATGGTGCCACCTCTATCATCATTAAAAGTGTCTCTGTGAATAAAATAACTAAAGTTTAAGTGTGAATGTAATTTTATTTTCTGGAATGCTGTGATGTCTGCCGGCCGAGTCGCTCGTGCAAAAGAGCATCTTAGCTCAAAGGGCTTTACTCGATGGGGAATGAGCTTCTTCAGAATAAATTTCGATTTAAAGCTTTCGTGACTGCAGGGCTTCATCTTCTTAGTTCTTTCGGTAAAGTCACGTAGAAGGGAAATAATAAAATAATAAAAATAAAACATAATAAAATACAATTCTCACGACGTTTCGGCCACTACACAAGCAGCCGTCCTCAGGTGAAGAACAGGTCTGTCGGAAAGACAGCGTCTGAAAATGATGCTGTCTTTTCATTTTCAGACGCTGTCTTTCCGACAGACCTGTTCTTCTTCACCTGAGGACGGCTGCTTGCGTTGTGGCCGAAACGTCGTGAGAATTGTATTTTATTATGTTTTATTTTTATTATTCAGAATAATTTTCTGCTAGAAATGTCCACGCGATAATAAGCCACTTCGTTGAGCTATCATTTGTGGCCAGGTCGCTTCTGGAAAAGAGCTATGTAGCTCAGTGGGCCTTACCTGGTAAAATATAAATATAGTTTTCCAGTTACCTTCTGATTCTTCAGGCCGAGGTAGCGGTGCCCCCGAGAGACGAGAACCCGCCAGCCCCGCTGTGCGTGAGCGACACGCGGGGTAGACAGCGCTCCCCCTGCCGACGGAAAGAGGCAAAAGCCGAGAACAAAAAGCCTACAACACCTGGTATTCCCAGGCGGTCTCCCATTCAAGTACTAACCAGGCTCGACCCTGCTTAGCTTCCGAGATCGGACGAGATCGGGCGTATTCAGGGTGATATGGTCGTAGGCGAAAGCTTCGTGTAGATTTAGTAAATTCATCTCTAACGTTATCAGGATTCTGCTGATGCTGTTTTCACAGCGAATGAGCGTTTCCCACGAAACTCGTGTTCACCACCAGCTTCAGATCGCGACCCCAGAGCTCACTTCTGCCACTGTCAAGACCACAGCCCTTAGGGCGCCGTGGCTCTCAGCGTCACGGTGCAGTGAAGCTGCCGAGCTGAGTTAGAATCCCGGGCACGGCTAACATCGGTGGTGTCGAGTGATATCCGAACCAGGTCAGCCTCTCTCCACCCCACCACTTCACCACCAACCCGCACCGTCCACCAGCGTGGTGAAGTATGGTTTGTGGAGGTCAGCGGATTACAAAGTCTGTACGTTTTGGTTTAAACACACACACGTACTGTACGTAAATATGGTGACAACTTTTACTCTGAGATAGCTGCTCAGAACTGAGATGTTGCTCCAGAGCTGAGACCACCACGTGGGTTTGCACCGAGACGTCTTGAGTTGAACTCCACTGTGAATGCGAGGATGATTGCTGGCAGTGTCTTCACGCAAAAAGTTAAGCCACGTGCAAAGGTGGGTCACAACTAAGTTAGAGATGAATTTACTGAATCATCACAGAGCTTTCGCCTACGACCATATCACCCTGAATACGCCCGATCTCGTCCGATCTCGGAAGCTAAGCAGGGTCGAGCCTGGTTAGTACTTGGATGGGAGACCGCCTGGGAATACCAGGTGTTGTAGGCTTTTAGAAACGTTTTGCGTTTTCGTGTCTCCAGGGGGCGCTGTTTACTCCACGTTTCACGCGCACGAAGCCGAACTGGCGTTTCAATGTCTACAGGGGCACTGCCTGTTCAGGGTCAAACTCTTGACTTCTTGGGATTCAGAATTGGAATTAATCAGGTTTTTGTTTGCTTAGAGTTCTATGTTAAATTGCATAACCACGATGAACATGACAGTGGCTTGTGGGGAGGCCTTCATCCGGCAGTGGATTGACCAAGAGCTTTTCGATTTAAAGCTTTCGTGACTGCAGGGATTCATATTCTTGGTTCTTTCGGTAAAGTCACGTAGAAGGGAAATAATAAAAAATAAAACAAATAAATTCTCACGACGTTTCGATTGCAACACAAGCAATCATCATCAGGTGTGAAAACCACAGCAAGACGTTTTTGAAAAAGTGGCGATTAAAAAAAAAATTATTGCCGTGGTTTTCACACCTGATGATGATTGCTTGTGTTGCAATCGAAACGTCGTGAAAATTGTATGTATTTTATTTCATTATTTCCTTTTACGTGACTTTACCGAAAGAACCACGAATATGACCAAGAGCTGTTAAACAATTGGAACAGGCTCACCCAAGTTGGCAGTGCTCCCCACAGACTTCAATATGCAAGTTCCACTCTGTGCGTGCCGCTCACGCACAGCGGGGCTGGCGGGTTCTCGTCTCTAGGGGCACCGCTACCTCGGCCTCGAGCTGACGACAGCTTCTTTTACTGCCTTTGTGCTTCCACTGCTGGATGAAAGTCTGCCAAACCACGTCGGATATAGTTGTTGTTACTATACCACGCTGGTCAGTTTGGGGTTACGACCTGACTTTTATTTCTGGCGCCGGCTAAAACATTTATTTACAGCTGCCTCATTGAACTTCACAGCCCTCTGTCAATCCACTGCTGGATGAGGGCCTCCACATGCCGAGTGGGTAATGGGGCTTATTTGACCGCGCGTCCACGCTGGTCCCTGGGGTTCGTGAGGGCGGGGATCTCTGTACATAGAAGTGGGGTGCAACAAGCGGGTGTTGTGCACTGCCCACTGCAGAGGGATAGTGGGAATTAGAGTTGGCTCTTGCACTTATTTACACCACGGACCTGATAAGAATAACACGTTAAAACTATGAATTTTGATGACCATTTTTTTGTTGGCGGAAGAAAGTTTAACTATTAGTTGCCATTGAGTCACATCCTTTAATCAATCAAAANTTATGGCTACTAAATCATACTAATTTATATTTAAAGTAAAATGATGAAATTATCTTGGCACCGGCGAAAATGCATTGAGCAGCGCGAAATCCAAAAATAAAATAATTTTTTACACATCCCATCAGCCAAGCGACCTGAGAGTGAATCGTTTCATTAGCAAAGGTTGACCACAGGAACAAACTCTGGGCTGGTTTTGACAATCAGTGTCTCACCAACAGAGTGAGTGAACGCTGGTGAACTGCGGGACGTTCATATGCAAGGGCCCTCTGCTAGCTGTGGGTCCNAGTGGAGCACAAAACTCTCCAATGCACGACACGGAATGCGCACGCGGGTAGACAGCGCACCCCCTGCCGACGGAAAGAGGCAAAAGCCGAGAACAAAAAGCCTACAACACCTGGTATTCCCAGGCGGTCTCCCATCCAAGTACTAACCAGGCTCGACCCTGCTTAGCTTCCGAGATCGGACGAAATCGGGCGTATTCAGGGTGATATGGTCGTAGGCGAAAGCTGAAAGGAGATTTAGTAAACTTATCTCCAACGTGAACTCTTCCGGNTACTGAACTTTCACAGCGAGTAAAGTTACCCACAAAACTCGTGTTCACCACCAGCTACAGATCGACCCCAGAGCTCACTTCTGCTACTGTCAAGACCACAGCCCTTAGGGCGCCTGGCTCTCAGCGTCACGGTGCAGTGAAGCTGCCGAGCTGAGTTAGAATCCCGGGCACGGCTAACATCGGTGGTGTCGAGTGATATCCGAACCAGGTCAGCCTCTCTCCACCCCCACCACTTCACCACCAACCCGCACCGTCCACCAGCGTGGTGAAGTATGGTTTGTGGAGGTCAGCGGATGAACAAAGTCAGTACGTTTTGGTTTAAACACACACACACGTACTGTACGTAAATATGGTGACAACTTTTACTCTGAGATAGCTGCTAACTGAGATGTTGCTCCAGAGCTGAGACCACCACGTGGGTTTGCACCGAGACGTCTGAGTTGAACTCCACTGTGAATGCGAGGATGATTGCTGGCAGTGTCTTCACGCAAAAAGTTAAGCCACTGGGGAAGTTAGAGATGAATTTACTGAATCTTCTTTCAGCTTTCGCCTACGACCATATCACCCTGAATACGCCCGATCTCGGAAGCTAAGCAGGTCGAGCCTGGTTAGTACTTGGATGGGAGACCGCCTGGGAATACCAGGTGTTGTAGGCTTTTTGTTCTCGGCTTTTGCCTCTTTCCGTCGGCAGGGGAGCGCTGTCTACCCCGCGTGTCGCTCACGCACAGCGGGGCTGGCGGGTTCTCGTCTCTAGGGGGCACCGCTACCTCGGCCTGAAGAATCAGAAGGTAACTGGAAAACTTTATTTATATTTTACCAGGAAAGGCCCACTGAGCTACATAGCTCTTTTTCAGAAGCGACCTGGCCACAAATAATAGCTCACGAATGGCTCATCATCGTGTGGACATTGATTGCAGCCAAATGCTCTCAACGTACATTGATTATAATTAATGTGCAAGGGGAAACCGGAGGACCCGATGAAAATCCAAACCTGCACGGAAATGCCAAATATACAGCAGGCGTCACCTACCTATGACCATCCCGCAGTTCGCCAGCGTTGACTGACGCTGATGATGAGACACTGCTTGTTGAAACTGTCTAAAACCAGTCATCGCCAAGCCTCATTACTGATGATGCACTCAATGTCGAAAACCGATCCAGAGTGTTGCTTGTGCAAAAACTAAAAAGAAAAATATACATTTTGCACACTACCAAAATGCCATGCGGCTGATGGTATGTGTAAAAAAATAATTACAGAAAATGTTACATTGCTATGCAAATATAGGATACAACATTTATAAGGAAATATATTTTTTCGTTGCTGATAATGATTTTGTGTTAGCTCGTTTGCACCCCAATATGATCAATCCACTGCTGGATGAAGGCCTCCCCAAACCACGTCGCTCATAGCATCATATATATTACCATACTGCGAGTGATATGTTCACCATCCAGAATGTTCTAACTCTGGCTCAAAATCTACACCACACCTCACCCATTCACACACTCATCGATCCACACACTCACCCGACCACACACCCACCCACTCACCCATCCACCCACGTAATCAGTCACACATCAACACACTTACCGCTCACCTAATCGCACGGTAACCCACCCTCTTATCCATCCGCTTGTCCACTCACACATCCATTCACTCACCTATCCATTCACTCACCTATCCACTCACCTACATTCTCATCCACCCATTCATATGCCCATGCACACACTCACCCATCCACTCACCTACCCACTTACCAATGCACATTTACCCATACAATCACATACCCATCCATTCACCCATCCACTCACCTACCCACTCACCCACTCACCCACTCACCCATCCACTCACCTAACCACGTACCAATGCACATTCACCCATACAATCACCTACTCACTCACCCATCCATCCACACACTCACCCAACCACTCACCTACTCACTCACCCATCCACACACTCACCAATCCACTCACCTACTCACTCACCGACCTACTCACTCACCCATCCAACCACACACTCACCCATCCACCCACACTCACCCATCCACTCACCTACTCACTCACCCATCCACACACTCACCCATCCACTCACCTACTCGCTCACCGACCTACTCACTCACCCATCCATCCACACACTCACCCATCCACACACTCACCCATCCACTCACCTACTCACTCACCATCCATCCACACACTCACCCAACCACTCACCTACTCACTCACTCACCCATCCACACACTCACCCATCCACTCACCTACTCGCTCACCGACCTACTCACTCACCCACCCATCCACACACTCACTCACCCATCCCACACACTCACCCATCCACTCACCTACTCGCTCACCCATCCACACACTCACCCATCCACTCACCTACTCGCTCACCCATCCACACACTCACCCATCCACTCACCTACTCGCTCACCGACCTACTCACTCACCCATCCATCCACACACTCACCCATCCACACACTCACCCATCCACTCACCTACTCACTCACCCATCCACACACTCACCCATCCACTCACCTACTTACTCACCCATCCACACACTCACCCGTCCACTCACCTACTCACTCACCGACCTATTCACTCACCCATCCAACCACACACTCACCCATCCATCCACACACTCACCCATCCACTCACCTACTCACTAACCGACCAACTCACCCATCCATCCACACACTCACTCACTCATCCACACACTCACCCATCCACTCACCTACTCACTCACCCATCCACACACTCACCCGTCCACTCACCTACTCGCTCACCGACCTACTCACTCACCCATCCAACCACACACTCACCCATCCACACACTCACCCATCCACTCACCTCACCTACTCACTCACCGACCTACTCACTAACCCATCCAACCACACACTCACCCATCCACCCACACTCACCCATCCACTCACCTACTCACTCACCCATCCATCCACACACTCACCCATCCACTCACCTACTCGCTCACCGACCTACTCACTCACCCATCCATCCACACACTCACCCATCCACACACTCACCCATCCACTCACCTACTCACTCACCCATCCACACACTCACCCATCCACTCACCTACTCGCTCACCGACCTACTCACTCACCCATCCATCCACACACTCACCCATCCACACACTCACCCATCCACTCACCTACTCGCTCACCGACCTACTCACTCACCCATCCATCCACACACTCACCCATTCACACACTCACCCATCCACTCACCTACTCACTCACCCATCCACACACTCACCCATCCACTCACCTACTCACTCACCGACCTACTCACTCACCCATCCACACACTCACCCATCCACTCACCTGCTCGCTCACCGACCTACTCACTCACCCACCCATCCACACACTCACTCACCCATCCCACACACTCACCCATCCACTCACCTACTCGCTCACTCACCTACTCACTCACCCATCCAACCACACACTCACCCATCCACACACTCACCCATCCACTCACCTACTCGCTCACTCACCTACTCACTCACCCATCCAACCACACACTCACCCATCCATCCACACACTCACCCATCCACTCACCTACTCACCGACCTACTCACCCATCCATCCACACACTCACCCATCCACACACTCACCCATCCACTCACCTACTCACTCACCCATCCACACACCCATCCACTCACCTACTCACTCACCCATCCATCCACACACTCACGCATCCACTCACCTACTCACTCACCCATCCATCCACACACTCACCCATCCACTCACCTACTCGCTCACCGACCTACTCACTCACCCATCCAACCACACACTCACCCATCCACACACTCACCCATCCACTCACCTACTCACTCACCGACCTACTCACTCACCCATCCAACCACACACTCACCCATCCATCCACACACTCACGCATCCACTCACCTACTCACTCACCCATCCATCCACACACTCACCCATCCACTCACCTACTCACTCACCGACCTACTCACTCACCCATCCAACCACACACTCACCCATCCATCCACACACTCACCCATCCACTCACCTACTCACTAACCGACCAACTCACCCATCCATCCACACACTCACTCACTCATCCACACACTCACCCATCCACTCACCTACTCACTCACCCATCCACACACTCACCCGTCCACTCACCTACTCGCTCACCGACCTACTCACTCAACCATCCAACCACACACTCACCCATCCACACACTCACCCATCCACTCACCTACTCACTCACCGACCTACTCACTAACCCATCCAACCACACACTCACCCATCCACCCACACTCACCCATCCACTCACCTACTCACTCACCCATCCATCCACACACTCACCCATCCACTCACCTACTCGCTCACCGACCTACTCACTCACCCATCCATCCACACACTCACCCATCCACACACTCACCCATCCACTCACCTACTCACTCACCCATCCACACACTCACCCATCCACTCACCTACTCGCTCACCGACCTACTCACTCACCCATCCATCCACACACTCACCCATCCACACACTCACCCATCCACTGACCTACTCGCTCACCGACCTACTCACTCACCCATCCATCCACACACTCACCCATTCACACACTCACCCATCCACTCACCTACTCACTCACCCATCCACACACTCACCCATCCACTCACCTACTCACTCACCGACCTACTCACTCACCCATCCACACACTCACCCATCCACTCACCTGCTCGCTCACCGACCTACTCACTCACCCACCCATCCACACACTCACTCACCCATCCCACACACTCACCCATCCACTCACCTACTCGCTCACTCACCTACTCACTCACCCATCCAACCACACACTCACCCATCCACACACTCACCCATCCACTCACCTACTCGCTCACTCACCTACTCACTCACCCATCCAACCACACACTCACCCATCCATCCACACACTCACCCATCCACTCACCTACTCACCGACCTACTCACCCATCCATCCACACACTCACCCATCCACACACTCACCCATCCACTCACCTACTCACTCACCCATCCACACACCCATCCACTCACCTACTCACTCACCCATCCATCCACACACTCACGCATCCACTCACCTACTCACTCACCCATCCATCCACACACTCACCCATCCACTCACCTACTCGCTCACCGACCTACTCACTCACCCATCCAACCACACACTCACCCATCCACACACTCACCCATCCACTCACCTACTCACTCACCCATCCATCCACACACTCACCCATCCACTCACCTACTCGCTCACCGACCTACTCACTCACCCATCCAACCACACACTCACCCATCCATCCACACACTCACGCATCCACTCACCTACTCACTCACCCATCCATCCACACACTCACCCATCCACTCACCTACTCACTCACCGACCTACTCACTCACCCATCCAACCACACACTCACCCATCCACACACTCACCCATCCACACACTCACCCATCCACACACTCACCCATCCACTCACCTACTCGCTCACCGACCTACTCACTCACCCATCCATCCACACACTCACCCATCCACACACTCACCCATCCACTCACCTACTCACTCACCCATCCACACACTCACCCATCCACTCACCTACTCGCTCACCGACCTACTCACTCACCCATCCATCCACACACTCACCCATCCACACACTCACCCATCCACTCACCTACTCACTCACCCATCCACACACTCACCCATCCACTCACCTACTCACTCACCGACCTACTCACTCACCCATCCACACACTCACCCATCCACTCACCTACTCACTCACCCATCCACACACTCACCCATCCACTCACCTACTCGCTCACCGACCTACTCACTCACCCATCCATCCACACACTCACCCATCCACACACTCACCCATCCACTCACCTACTCACTCACCGACCTACTCACTCACCCATCCACACACTCACCCATCCACTCACCTACTCGCTCACCGACCTACTCACTCACCCATCCATCCACACACTCACCCATTCACACACTCACCCATCCACTCACCTACTCACTCACCCATCCACACACTCACCCATCCACTCACCTACTCACTCACCGACCTACTCACTCACCCATCCCACACACTCACCCATCCACTCACCTACTCGCTCACTCACCTACTCACTCACCCATCCAACCACACACTCACCCATCCACCCACTCACCCATCCACTCACCTACTCGCTCACTGACCTACTCACTCACCCATCCAACCACACACTCACCCATCCATCCACACACTCACCCATCCACTCACCTACTCACCGACCTACTCACCCATCCATCCACACACTCACCCATCCACACACTCACCCATCCACTCACCTACTCACTCACCCATCCACACACCCATCCACTCACCTACTCACTCACCCATCCATCCACACACTCACGCATCCACTCACCTACTCACTCACCCATCCATCCACACACTCACCCATCCACTCACCTACTCGCTCACCGACCTACTCACCCATCCAACCACACACTCACCCATCCACACACTCACCCATCCACTCACCTACTCACTCACCCATCCATCCACACACTCACCCATCCACTCACCTACTCGCTCACCGACCTACTCACTCACCCATCCATCCACACACTCACCCATCCACACACTCACCCATCCACTCACCTACTCACTCACCCATCCAACCACACACCCATCCATCCACACACTCACCCATCCATCCACACACTCACCCATCCACACACTCACCCACCCGCTCGTGCTGCCTCGGCGATCATCTCGGCTTTAAATCCAGTTCGTGTTTTATCCCCAGCCCGGATTAGGGTTCTTATCGGAGTTTGCCAGGCCGGGGATTATAGCCGGCACGGGGAGGCGAGACGGGGTGAGAGACGGGGAGAGACAGGGGGAGATGGGAAAGGATGACAGAAAGAGACGGCCGAGACGGAGGGAGACAGCCACGGGGCATTGTCTAGACCAGGGGTCGGCAACCAAAATAACAAGAAGAGGCAGGTTTGTTCGAATTCAGAAGAAAAAAACCCGCCATATTTCAGGAGCCGCAATGCACTGTGGTGAATACGAGACAATGGTCATTTTTTTTCTTCTTGGTTCTTTCGGTAAAGTCACGTAGAAGGGAAATAATAAAATAATAAAAATAAAACATAATAAAATAATTCTCACGACGTTTCGGCCACAGCGCAAGCAGCCGTCCTCAGGTGAAGAACAGGTCTGTTTGAACGCCTTTGGCTCATTGAACACCAATAGACTAGGCTCTAAGAAAAGCTGTTGTCCAATCATCTTCACAGTGCAATCAATCTTAAATGTTTCTTTTGTTTGCATTTTTACTGCTTGTGTTGTGGTTATTGCAAACTTGATGCCTTGTATAAAGGTGTCAGTTTTGTACCAGTTGAAAGGGTAAAAACATATTACTATATTTTGCCACTGGTAAAGGAGGTCTCAGTGTAAATGCTTACCCCGAGCTCTCAATACTCTGATAGTGCGCTGTTTTTGAGTTGTACGCCTTTTGGCGTCATCTGGTCCAACACCAATGGAGACTAGGCTCTAAGAAAAGCTGTCTCGGGTGTGGACCAATCAACTTCAAGGACAGTGCATATCATTATCAGAGTTGTTTCTTTTTGTTTGCATTTTGACTGCTTGTGTTGTGGTTATTGCAAACATGATGCCTTGTATAAAGGTGTCAGTTTTGTACAGTTGAAAGGGTAAAAACCTATTACTACATTTTGCCACTGGTAAAGGAGGTCTCAGTGTAAATGCTTACCCCGAGCTCTCAATACTCTGATAGTGCGCTGTTTTTGAGTTGTACGCCTTTTGGCGTCATCTGGTCCAACACCAGTGGAGACTAGGCTCTAAGAAAAGCTGTCTCGGGTGTGGACCAATCATCTTCAAGGACAGTGCATATCATTATCAGAGTTGTTTCTTTTTGTTTGCATTTTTGACTGCTTGTGTTGTGGTTATTGCAAACATGATGCCTTGTATAAAGGTGTCAGTTTTGTACCAGTTGAAAGGGTAAAAACCTATTACCCCTACCCTTGCAACGTGAATCCGGCCCTGCCCGTGACACAACGCTAGGCCATAGGCCAGTGTTCTTCACGAATATTCAGAGAGGGCCCATTTTCGTTGATGAGACATCAGTGTGTGCGGGGCCGCGACACATTTGAAACCGTTGGGGTTTGACGGCACGATGGTTAGGGGGGTGTTTTCACTATTTGTGTATTCATCTTCTTGGTTATTTCGGTAAAGTCACGCAGAAGGAAATAATAAAATAATATAAATACAAAAAATAAAAATTCTCACGTTTCGTGTATAAATTTTCTTGCTGTGGATTTCACACCTGATGATGATTGCTTGTGTTGCAGTCGAAACGTCGTGAGAATTTTGATTGTTTTATATTTCTATTATTTTATTATTTCACTTCTACGTGACTTACCGAAAAAACAAAGAATATGAATCCCTGCAGTCACGAAAGCTTTAAATCAAATTTAATCTCACCTTTGTTTACCAGTATATAATGTGTGCACTGTCCTTGAAATTGATTGTCCACACCCGAGACAGTGTGGAAGGCTCTAAAGAAAGTTGTCTCGGGTGTGACCAATCAATTTCAATACTGTAAAACATTGTTTATTGTTTTATATATATTTTTTATTTTATTATTTCCCTTCTACGTGACTTTACCGAAAGAACCAAGAATAGGAATCCCTGCAGTCACGAAAGCTTTAAACGGAATTTATTTGTGTATTGTCGGGTGCCGATAAAGGCCATCTCTTGCAATGAACAACGCTGCCATAAGCCATCCCCCTTCGCCGGTATTTCTCCTGTCACAGTGGCAGAGGTCGCAACCGGGTACCCGATACCCGTACCCTACCCGATACCCGGCTACCCGTACCCGGCCGGGTACGGGTACCCGTTTGCGACCCTGGTGCGGCCAGGTACGGGTAAGGAATCAAACCCGTTTGCGACCTCTGCACAGTGGCCACCACCGCTCCACGCATCTCCTTGTCTCTCCCCTGGCCAGGTGGTTGACTGATGAGGATGATGATGATGATCATCATCATTATTCGTGGATTATTATCATCATTACATCGCATTGCAAGTGAGAGATGGTGGAGTCTTGCGGAGGATAGACCATGGCTGACGACGCGCATGAAATGTGTCCGTGGAACTACACGTACGTTTCACATCAATGATAATAACAATTAACTCGTAGATATTACATTTTCTAACTTGTGAACATTAAAAACAATTGATATATATCCGTGATTCTACTGCTGCTGCGTTGGCAGCGGTGCACAAGCACAGTTAACAACGAACACTCAACTCGTTCCATGTCAATGACAACACGTGTGTCTGTGTGGCCTTAAAAGCAATACATTTAAGGCGACGTTTCGGGAGATGTCCCTTTTGATTTGGTCCGATTTATGCGCTGTGAATAAGGGCCATTTGCCCGAAAGGTCGCCTGTTATATATTTTACAGTTTAAGGCCACACAAGGTGTTATTCGCGAATGTGTCGAGTATTTTTTTTTTATTAAAACATACAACGGCCGTCTTAAATATTTCGTGGAATTGGGGGTACAACTCTGCCCCCCCCCCCAAATCGACCCATCATGCAGTCCCTCTCTGCCTACGACCTCTAGAATGTCTGTCTCTCCCTCCGTCTCCCCTCTTTGTCTCTCTCCTCCCACCCTCTCTCCTCTCTCTCTCTGTGTGAATCCACTTTTACCAAATTGCTCAATTTTCCGCCAATTTTTTTCCTTGAGGCAGCAGCCACGATGCCCCTGATTGCGGAAACTGCGCTGCGTCACCATGGCTACGGGGCCCGTACGACAACCCCCTAATTACACCCCCCCCCCTTAATAGCCCCCTCACCCACCTCCTCTACCCCCCCTCATCACCCATCCACCTCCACTGCCCCTCCCCTCACCCCCATCCAACTCCTCTGCCCTCCCCTCACCACCCATCAACTCCTCTGCCCCTCCCCTCACCACCCATCCACCTCCTCTGCCCCTCCCCTCACCACCCATCCACTCCTCTGCCCCTCCCCTCACCACCCATCCACCTCCTCTGCCCCTCCCCTCACCACCCATTCACTCCTCTGCCCCTCCCCTCACCACCCATCCACCTCCTCTGCCCCTCCCCTCACCACCCATCCACCTCCTCTGCCCCTCCCCTCACCACCCATCCACCTCTTCTGCCCCTCCCCTCACCACCCATCCACCTCCTCTGCCCCTCCCCTCACCCCCATCCAACTCCTCTGCCCCTCCCCTCACCACCCACCCACCTCCTCTGCCCCGCCCCTCACCACCCATCCACCTCCTCTGCCCCGCCCCTCACCACCCATCCACCTCCTCTGCCCCTCCCCTCACCACCCATCCACCTCTTCTGCCCCTCCCCTCACCACCCATTCAACTCCTCTGCCCCTCCCCTCACCACCCATTCACTCCTCTGCCCCTCCCCTCACCACCCATTCAACTCCTCTGCCCCTCCCCTCACCACCCACCCACCTCCTCTGCCCCTCCCCTCACCACCCATCCACCTCCTCTGCCCCTCCCCTCACCACCCATCCACCTCCTCTGCCCCTCCCCTCACCACCCATCCACTCTTCTGCCCCTCCCCTCACCACCCATTCAACTCCTCTGCCCCTCCCCTCACCACCCATTCAACTCCTCTGCCCCTCCCCTCACCACCCATCCACCTCCTCTGCCCCTCCCCTCACCACCCATCCACCTCCTCTGCCCCGCCCCTCACCACCCATCCACCTCCTCTGCCCCGCCCCTCACCACCCATCCACCTCCTCTGCCCCTCCCCTCACCACCCATCCACCTCCTCTGCCCCTCCCCTCACCACCCATCCACCTCCTCTGCCCCTCCCCTCACCACCCATCCACCTCCTCTGCCCCTCCCCTCACCACCCATCCACCTCCTCTGCCCCTCCCCTCACCACCCATCCACCTCCTCTGCCCCTCCCTCACCACCCATCCACCGCCTCTGCCCCTCCCCTCACCACCCATCCACCTCCTCTGCCCCTCCCCTCCTCACCCATTCAACTCATCTGCCCCTCCCCTCACCACCCATCCACCGCCTCTGCCCCTCCCCTCACCACCCATCCACCACCTCTGCCCCTCCCCTCACCACCCATCCACCTCCTCTGCCCCTCCCCTCACCACCCATCCACCTCCTCTGCCCCTCCCCTCACCACCCATCCACCGCCTCTGCCCCTCCCCTCACCACCCATTCAACTCCTCTACCCCTCCCCTCACCACCCATTCACTCCTCTGCCCCTCCCCTCACCAACCATTCAACTCCTCTGCCCCTCCCCTCACCACCCATTCACTCCTCTGCCCCTCCCCTCACCACCCATCTACCTCCTCTGCCCCTCCCCTCACCACCCATCCACCTCCTCTGCCCCTCCCCTCACCACCCATTCACCTCCTCTGCCCCTCCCCTCACCACCCATTCAACTCCTCTGCCCTCCCCTCACCACCCATCAACTCCTCTGCCCTCCCTCACCACCCATCCACCTCCTCGGCCCCTCCCTCACCACCCATCAACTCCTCTGCCCCTCCCCTCACCACCCATCCACCTCCTCGGCCCCTCCCCTCACCACCCATCCACCTCCTCTGCCCCTCCCCTCACCACCCATCCACCCCTCTACCCCTCCCCTCACCACCCATTCAACTCCTCTGCCCCTCCCCTCACCACCCATCCACCTCCTCGGCCCCTCCCCTCACCACCCATCCACCTCCTCTGCCCCTCCCCTCACCACCATCCACCTCCTCTGCCCTCCCCTCACCACCCATCCACCTCCTCTGCCCTCCCCTCACCACCCATCCACCTCCTCTGCCCCTCCCCTCACCACCCACCACCTCCTCTGCCCCTCCCTCACCACCCATCTACCTCCTCTGCCCTCCCCTCACCACCCATCCACCTCCTCTGCCCCTCCCCTCACCACCCATCACTCCTCTGCCCCTCCCCTCACCACCCATCCACCTCTTCTGCCCCTCCCCTCACCACCCACCACCTCCTCTGCCCCTCCCTCACCACCCATCCACCTCCTCTGCCCTCCCCTCACCACCCATCCACCTCCTCTGCCCTCCCCTCACCACCCATCCACCTCCTCTGCCCCTCCCCTCACCACCCATTCACCTCCTCTGCCCTCCCCTCACCACCCATCCACCTCTCTGCCCCTCCCCTCACCACCCATCCACCTCCTCTGCCCCTCCCCTCACCACCCATCCACCTCCTCTGCCCTCCCCTCACCACCCATCCACCCCGTCTGCCCCTCCCCTCACCACCCATCCACCTCCTCTACCCCTCCCCTTGAAACAACACATCCCCGCCCCCGTAACAACCCCCCTCCCCCTCCCCCTCCCATCATCGTCATTATTATCAGTCGTGGTCTAACCACTGCCGACTTAAGGCCTCCCTCGACGACATCATCATCATGAGCCACGGTCATTCTACTGCTGGATGAAGGCCTCAGCCACGCCGTGTCGGTCATGATAATAAATTGACCATACTTCACCACTTTGGTTAACATAATCACAGCTCCCCCTCCCCTCCCACCAGCCTCTCCTTCATTCAAATTCTCAACCTGCTCCCACCGCCCCCTCCCCCTTCCTCCAATTAGTGTCACGCCCAACAATCATCCCGCCCCGCCCCTCAACCAATTAAAGTGATAATTAGGTCACGTGCTCACTGTCACACTCACACCTGGCCCGGTACAAGACTATTTTTTTGGGTTTGGCCATGTTTGTTTGTTGTAGTACAGAGTTAGACTGATGGCCTTAATCTAAGTTGTCTTGTGGTTGTTGTTGTTGTTTGACTTGCATCCCACTGGGATTTTTGCACAGGGTTGGTGTACGGTGCTTTTTCTGCAATATTTTGCTGCCTTTTCTTGGATTTTCTGTTTGCACTTAGTCACTTTAAGATGTTTTTTGTTCATGTTTTTGTTTGTTGCGGTTGCACCCGATTCAAGAGCGAATGGCTCACAGGGCTTACCAAAATGAAACTGAAATAAACTGAATGTGGCCACGTGGTTACCATTCCAAACCTCTATCGAACGAAGATGATGAAGAGGACGAATGTGTAGGTGCGGCTGCTCATTTGTATATGTATGTAACTTCTTTTGCGTACCAGTAACCATTAATACTCGGGGGTGCGGGGGAAGGACAACACACTAAACGCAAAAAGCAGTTCTAAATAAGTTCATTATCAATTTCGATTTAAAGCTTTCGTGACTGCAGGGATTCATCTTCTTGGTTCTTTCGGTAAAGTCACGTAGAAGGGAAATAATAAAATAATAAAATAAAACATAATAAAATAATTCTCACGACGTTTCGGCCACAACGCTGTCTCCCCGAAGACCTGGTCTTCACCTGAGGACGGCTGCTTGCGTTGTGGCCGAAACGTCGTGAGAATTATTTTATTATGTTTTATTTTTATTATTTTATTACTTCCCTTCTACGTGACTTTACCGAAAGAACCAAGAAGATTCTACAATCTAGATGATGATTTAAAAGTGCGATAGCTCCAGTGGCGTCCTAATATCGGAGGGAAGAGGGTTTTCAGACGACCGCAGAAGCACATCTGAAAGCAATTGTTGAAAAGTTGGGATAATAATGGTTAATACATTTCTCAATGTAGCGTAATCCCCCCAAGGCAATCAAAGCGCTTTGCATGAAGCTTAAGTGACGGAGGAAGCAGGGTGAGTTTGAAGACGCGATTTGAAAAGTGTTACGGACTCAAGATCCACGAATGGACCGAGGAAGGAAGGGGGATTCCACAATCGTGGAGCGTGGCTGCAAAAAGAATGCATCCCGTCTTCTGCCATCGAACAAAGTGTGGTCTTTTTGGAATCCTAGTGACTTTAGAGCAGAATCGGAAGATCTATACAACTTTATGAGATCGGTGATTGTTTTCGGAGCCAACTCATTCAAGGCCTTAAACGTGAGAAGTTGAATAATTTTTATTAAAGCTTTCGTGACTGCAGGGATTCATATTCTTGGTTCTTTCGGTAAATTCACGTAGAAGGGACTTTACCGAAAAAACTAAAATATAAGTTGAAGAATCTTCAAGGCGATTCTGTACTTTACAGGGAGTCAGTGTAGGGAGTGCCGGATTACCTTAGGAGCAAGAGTAGCTCCATATGCTACGGGCCCCGCACTTAAAAGGGCCCGCGCTAAATGCTTTCAAGCTATCAATTCCGGTTCAGTGATTCTGCACTTGCTCTATTACTATAGTACTATACGCCTTCAACTTTTATGAACGCCTGGGTGTTTATGGTTAGCGATTTGTCGTATTATCCGGCTGTATAGCAAATGACAAATTACAATGACTTTACTATGCAAGTACAAAAATGTGTGTGTTTTAATATTTATGCGTTTTGTTTATGTGAGGCTCCTTTCTAACATATGCTACAGGCCCTGCACTATCTTAATCCGGCACGGAGTACAGGGTGGAAAGAACAAGAGTCGTATGGTGACACGATTCTGATCCGGTTAAAATCCGGGCAGTTGAGTTTTGAATATAATTATAATTGTGTTTGTAGGGAACCCGGCGAGTCGAGTTCAATTCCTGCTCACGGCTGCCAACACCAGTGACGATTATCTGAACCGAACCCGAGCCTCCCTAGATCAACTCAGCCTAAAATGAGTACCTGGTTCGGTGTATGTAAAAATCCCCAATGGGAAGACAAAGGCGGCCGGCCGCGGTGCTACTCGCTAACATAACTTGCCCGATTATTCTTACAGGCTATACGGGGGAGCTTTGTCTTTGGTGTGTATGTGTGTGGAAGGGCGGTCATATGGTGTGTCTGTGTGTCTGTGTGTGGAAGGGCGGTCATATGGTGTGTTTGTGTGTCTGTGTGTGTGTCTCTGTGTGTGTGTCTCTGTGTGTGTGTCTGTGTGTGTGTGTCTGTGTGTGTAGCGGTTAGCGCGCTGCGCTATGAACCTGGCGACCCCGATTCGATTCCCGCTCACGACTAACACCACCAGTGACGATTATCTGAACCGGTCCTGGGCCTCCCCTAGGTCGACTCAGCCTTAAATGAGTACAAGGTGCGGTGTATAAACATCGCCACTGGGGAGACAAAGGCGGTCGGGCGTGGTGCTGGCCACCCACCCCTCGCGTACCGTTCCGGCCTTCATAGGTGCTCGCTAACAGCACTTGCCCCTACAGCCTGTTAAGGCTATACGGGGGATCTTTGTGTGTGTCTGTGTGTGTGTGTGGACGGGCTGTCACGTGTCGATAAAGGCTGCCCGCGATAACGGTGCTAATCGCGTGGCGCACGCGCCGCGCTCTGATTGATCGCGCGTGACCGGGGGCCAAAGCAATTATGAGCGCATTCACACAGCCCCCCCCCCCCACCGGCTCGACCCACACACACGGGACACCCCTGCCCCCACGGTGCGTGAGTATATATGTTAGTGGGGGGTGGGGGGCGGTGACGCAGGGGTGAGCGTACTGCGCTACGGACCTGGCGACCCCCCCCCCCCAGTTCCATTCTAAAAATAAGCAAATGGCTCAGTGGGTCTTACCGAGTGAGGTTTTTTTGAAAAACATTTTATTTGTATATATTTTAAAGTGCTTTGTTTACCTTGCCTATATGGTTTGTATTCCTTTCGTGCGTTTGTATCCGTTGTAACGTTCTGACCCGCCCCTCCTGGGACATCTGGGACAAAGAGCTTTCTAGCTCATCGGATTCCTTCAGTATAAATTAATATTCAGATTCTCGCTCACGGCCACCAACACCGATGACGATTGTCTGCACTCGCCCCCCCCCCCGGGCGACTCCATCTCAAATGGTTATAGTAAACATCGGCGAAGGGGAGACAAAGGCGGTCGGGCGTGGTGCCGTGACGACCATCATCGGTGCTACTCGCCAACAGCACTTGCCCCAAGTCTGTTCAGCCTATGCGGGTGATCTTTGTCATTGTGAGTGTATGCCAGTACATTTAGATAGCCTCTGGATGCCAAATACAAAGCGTCGTGGCTCTGCTGATGAGGCCCAGAAGGTCGAACCGCTTGATATGAAGCGGTGTTCTCCACTGAGCTATTAGCTTCCTTTTCAGAAGCGCCCTGGCCACAAATGATAGCTCCACGAAGTGGCTTATCACGTGGAAAATTAGAACGGTAAAATAAGCTAAAGCGGTGTTCTTCACAGCAAGGCCGCGGGTCACTGGTGGCGCCTGGTGGCCCTGGTGGCCCCTGGTGGCCCCTGGTGGCCCCTGGTGACCCCTGGTGGCCCCTGGTGGCCCCTGGTGGCCTTTAGGGCGGCCCCCTGACGTGCTGCCCCGACAAAACACAACGAATGTGAAAACACCGCCCCCATCATCATCGTCATCATCGTGCTACTGTCAAGCCCACAATGGTTTCAAATGTGTGACGGCCCTCACACCGATGATGTCTTATCGGCGAAGGTGCCCCCCGCCCCCCGCCCTCCCCCCCTCTGAAAATGAGTAAATAACACAGATATCAACTCTAGATTTGAAGCTTTTGTGACTTTAGGTAAAAAATGAAATTAAAATTAATTATTATTTTATTTTTATTAATTTTAATTTCATTTTTTACCTACGTGACTTTACCGACAAAAACTAGAGTACTGATATCAACCTTGCTGCCGGATCGTATTAGCCTACAATGCCAATAGCTCGGCCGAATAACGAATATATATTTAAATACAGATACAGAAAGGAGTTGCAAATTGTAGTGGCTTTATGGAGGTGCAATAAGGACCATTGCCTCAAAAAGTCGCCTATTATCTGTGTATACATTGTCGTTTTCAGGCCACGCAAGTGGTGTTATTGCACCGCCGATTAGCACGGTCGGCTGTGTACGGTGCGAAAGAAGTCCACCGTGCATACGGCACCATTGACGAATGCTGTCACGGTTGTGTTGTTGTCGCTGTGAATTGCCGTTGTGCCACCACTGACAACGCAACAGCAGCAGCGGCAGCAGCGGCGTCGTGAAATCATTCACCAAGTAATAAAGTGTTTGATTTGAAACAAACGCCAGGTGGGGGGGGGGGGGGGCTCTGTGACGCTCAGTTGATCGATTTCGCTGCGGTTCGGGCAAAAACATTGAGCGCTTGAATATGCTGTGAATGCATTCCAGAAGTTGATATGCGGCTGAAATTGCAGTTTTCGTCTCATTTTCATCGATTAATATTGTTCATATATTTTTGTTAGTTTTCTACAGAATGTACTCTTTCAATCAGTGTGTGTAAATATAGCATAGTGCATGCATTTCCTGTATAGTGTAGTTATGTGTGTGTGTGTATATGCCTCGTGTATGTGTTTGGGGAGCGGTCGTGCAGCGGTTAGCGCTCTCCAGCCACGAAACCGGCCACCCGAGTTCGATTCCCGCTCACGGCCACGAACACCGGTTCAGATTACCTGTACCGTTCTTGGGTCTCCCATCGGTAGACTCAGCCTTAAATAAGTACCTGGTGCGGTATGTAAACATCGCCACTGGGGAGACAAAGGCGGCCGGGCGTGGTGCTGGCCACCCACCCCTCGTGTGCCGCGCCGGCCTTCATAGGTGTTCGCTAACAGCACTAGCCCCAACAGTCTGTTAAGGCTATACGGGGGATCTTTATCTTTATATTCATATGCGTTAGAAGTGTGTGTATATACATTGTATGTGTCTACATGGATGTGTGTATACATTGTATATGTGTATACATTGTATACGTGTAGGTTTGTATGTATGTTGAACTTCTTTCGCGCCGTACCTATCCAACCGTGCTAATCGCAGGTGTATCCACACAATGTACACACACCTACATTATATATATATGTGTCGACATTGTGTGCATGCAATGCATGCGTCTATACATTCTGTACGCGTGTGCATTGCGTACATGTACACGTGTATATGCGTCAACACGGCACGTGTGCGTACACTGTGTCCGTGTGTGTATCCACGTTGCATCTGTATGAACGCGTCGTCGGCGTCATCGTCGTCCGTGCGACACGTTGCAGACACGCGGTGGACGCGAGTCGCGGGGCAACGACAAGGATGCGATCCGATCTCCTGCGAGCTCCCCGTAGGACCTCCTCCTCCTCCTCCATCTCCCCTTGACCCCCCTCACCCCGCATCCCCTCCGGGTACCCCCCCTCCACCCCATCCTCACCCCCTCCACCGTTCCCCCCCNGCGCCCCCGTGCCGGCACAACAAAGCCCCCCCCCCCCCCAGTCTGTATAAAGAAGAAGCAGCAGCAGCCTGTCTGGACGCGTTAGCAACAACGTGCAGGGTGCGGGCGTCACTCGCGGCGGCTGCGATAAGAGCACGGGGAGGGTTGGGGGGTGTTAGTGGGGGGGGGGGGTGTTAGTGGGGGGGGGGATGTTAGTGGGGGGATGATGTTAGTGGGGGGGGGTGATGTTAAGGGGCGGGGGTGGGTGATGTTAGTGGGGGGGAGATGTTAGTGGGGGTGGGGGTGATGTTAGTGGGGGGGGGTGATGTTAGTGGGGGGGTGATGTTAGTGGGGGGGTGATGTTAGTGGGGGGGGGTGATGTTAGTGGGGGGGTGTTAGCGGGGGGGGGTGATGTTAGTGGGGGGGGTGATGTTAGTGGGGGGAGATGTTAGTGGGGGGGGGTGATGTTAGTGGGGGGGGGGTGATGTTAGTGGGGTGCGGGTGTAGTGTAGCGGTTAGCGCGTTGCGCTACGAATCCGGCTGCCCGGGTTCGATTCCCGCTCACAGCCACCAACACCAGTGACGATTATGAACCGGTCCTGGGCCTCCCCTAGGTCGACTCAGCATCAACTGAATACCTGGTGCGGTGTGTAAACATCGCCACTGGGGAGACAAAGGCGGCCGGGCGTGGTGCTGGCCACCCACCCCCTCGTGTACCGTTCCGGCCTTCATAGGTGCTCGCTAACAGCACTTGCCCCTACAGTCTGTTAAGGCTACACGGGATCTTTGTATGTACAGTAATACCCCACCTGCGATTCGCACGGTTGGCTAGGTACGGTGCGAAAGAAGTTCAACGTACGTGCATCGATGTACGTCTCACCCCCCTCTTACGTCGTTTTGCAAATACGTCGTCACCTTACTAAAAGGGTTTTCCCTTTTTTTTCTGGCAACAAAACTGACACCTTTTGCAAGGAATCATGCTTACATTAACCACAATACTTGCAGTCAAATGCAAACAAATACACAATACTCTGGTAATTTATGCATTGTCTTTGAAACTGATTGGTCCACACCAGAGACAGCTTTCTTTATTGCCTAGTCTCATATGGTGTTCGACCAGATGACGCCAAAAGGCACACAGTTCAAAGACAACGCAATGCCAGAGTAATGAGAGCTCGGGGTGAGCAGCTACATCATGGGACCTCCTTTGCCAGTACCAAAATATACTAATAGGGGTTTTCCCTTTTTTTTTTTCTGGAAACAAAACTGACACCTTTTGCAAGGAATCATGCTTACATTAACCACAATACTTGCAGTCAAATGCAAACAAAAACAATACTCTGATAATTTATGCATTGTCTTTGAAACTGATTGGTCCACACCAGAGACAGCTTTCTTTATTGCCTAGTCTCATATGGTGTTCGACCAGATGACGCCAAAAGGCGCACAGTTCAAAGACAACGCACTAGCAGAGTAATGAGAGCTCGGGGTGAGCAGCTACATCACGGGACCTCCTTTGCCAGTACCAAAATATACTAATAGGGGTTTTCCCATTTTTTAAATCCTTTATATTAAGTTCACTTGCTTGCTTACGACCGTGCAAATCTTTCGGTTGTGTTTTAACCCACTTCCCGTGATCCAATCGAGCTGATATTTTCCACACAAACTCGTTGTGCGTGACAATTAATGTTCGTGAAATTTTTTTCTCCAAAATTTTACACTTTTTAGGACAAAAATATTATATTTAATTACCAATTGCTTAATGCTGCTATGCAATCATCTGACCCATAGGTGGCAGCCATCTCAAGCCAGAGGACGAGAGGACTCTAGCCGCCACGCATATAAAGGATTTATAGTTAAAAACTTTGTTTTTACGGATTAATTTTTCTGCCACCAGATTTGCGTCGTCTCGAATTCTCGCTTGCGTCGTTTCTGACTGCGTCGTTCGTCCTTCCTCGTTATCCGTCGCCTCTCAGCCTTCGCCTCCGCCTACCACCCCGTATAAATCCGCTTCGATTTGCGGCGTTTCGATATACGTCGTCGCCGCCCCCTTTCAGAAACGCATCCGCCGATGTAAACCGGTGTGGCTGTATTTTGGTGATTTCGAAAAGTTTATTCGTTTGGCCATGTTTGTTTGTTGTAGTACGGAGTAAGACTGATGACCTTAATCTAAGTTGTCTTGTGGTGGTTGTTGTTTGTTTGACTTTTATGGCTTTATTTTGGTGATTTCGAAAAGTGTATTGGTTTGGCCATGTTTGTTTGTTGTAGTACGGAGTAAGACTGATGGCCTTAATCTAAGTTGTCTTGTGGTGGTTGTTGTTTGACTTTTATGGCTTTATTTTGGTGATTTCGAAAAGTGTATTGGTTTGGCCATGTTTGTTTGTTGTAGTACGGAGTAAGACTGATGGCCTTAATCTAAGTTGTCTTGTGGTTGTTGTTGTTTGACTTGCATCCCACTGGGATTTTTGCACACAGCGTTGGTGTACGGTCTTTTTTTCTGCAATATTTTGCTGTCTTTTCTTGGATTTT
Source organism: Lethenteron camtschaticum (assembly GCA_018977245.1). Taxonomy (NCBI): domain Eukaryota; kingdom Metazoa; phylum Chordata; class Hyperoartia; order Petromyzontiformes; family Petromyzontidae; genus Lethenteron; species Lethenteron camtschaticum. Next base: position 128,990 of record WFAB01001278.1, on the reverse strand, counting down.
CTGTTTGCACTCAGTCACATATTCACTTAAAGATGTTTTTTGTTCATGTTTTTGTTTGTTTGTTGCGGTTGCACCCGATTCAAGAGCCGAATGGCTCACAGGGCTACACCTAATACATGCACTTGTGCATCTACGTGGAGTTAGCGCAATTCAGCTGCGAACGCGTCGACCCGAGTTCGATTCCCGCTCACGGCCACGAACACCGGTGCCGATTAATGATCTGAACCGGTCCTGGAGCCTTCCCTGTAGGTCGACTCGGCCTCAAATAAGTACCTGGTGCGGTGTGTGAACATCGCCACTGGGGAGACAAAGGCGGTTGGGCGTGGTGCTGGCCACCCACACCCTCGTGTGCCCGTGCCGGCCTTCATAGGTGTTGCTCGCTCACAGCACTTGCCCCATCAATCTGTCATGACCATACGGGGGATATTTGTCTGTGCATCTATGCGGTGGAGCGGTGGCACAGTGGTTAGCGCGCTCCGCAACGAACCAGGCGACTCGATTTGGGTTCTCGCTCCAAATACCCGCGACGAAATATCTGCACCGGTATATCAGTCAGGGCCTCGTCTAGATCGACTCAGCCTTCAATGTGTAGAGGAGTAAAATGGGGACGTGACGTCAGGTGTGCCGTTCAGTGCGATGACGTCACGTCTCCTAGGTACTTAAGGGAGACCCCGTGACGTAAGCGGGGTCACTGTGGGAACGGGTAGAGTAAGAAGGGTGAAGAGAGAACCAGTGGGTAGAGAGAGGGATCGAGTTGGTGAGTCTGGGGAGAAGCCGGTGGTAGCCGTAGAGGTGCTTCTCTCTCCGCTCGGTGGAGTCGGCAGACTCCACGATCCGACACGAGAGAGAGAGACCGGAGCTCGCCGGCAGGGACCCGGACTCAGAGTAGGACCCCTAGCCCCTGGGAGTTGTGTACCCTGCTGTGTAATATTGTAACAGCTTTAATAAATTTCGATTTAAAGCTTTCGTGACTGCAGGGATTCATCTTCTTGGTTCTTTCGGTAAAGTCGTCACGTAGAATGGAAATAATAAATAATAAAAATAAAACATAATAAAATAATTCTCAACGACGTTTCGGCCACAACGCAAGCAGCCGTCCTCAGGTGAAGCAGCCGTCCGCAGGTGAAGAACAGGTCTGTCGATAAGACAGACCTGTTCTTCACCTGAGGACGGCTGCTTGCGTTGTGGCCGAAACGTCGTGAGAATTATTTTATTACGTTTTATTTTTATTATTTTATTATTTCCATTCTACGTGACTTTACCGAAAGAACCAAGAAGAGCTTTAACAAACCCTGGCGAAAGCCCATAACTTACCTCCGTCTACGAGTGCGTCCGTCGGAACTTCTCTACAAATGGTTACTGGGAGGCGATCGCGTGCAGTTGTGAAAGGTTTGTGGCTGCGGGCAGGGAACTAGGAGGAGGTCACCGAGCAGACGCAGGTGCTGTGGGCAAGGGCGTTAGTAGCTCCATTATCAGCTCAGGGGGTGCGACAATCGGTACGGTGGGGCCCCCAAAAATTTTGATTTTCCTCGCACTGCCGCACCTCGGCTGTTATATATCGCGGCTCATTTCGCCTAACCACATCGCTACGCTCAAGGTCTCGAACATTTAACGCTGTGGGGGGGGGGGGGGCTACGTTTTAAATAAAATGTTGTCCTTCGACACTTGAAAACACGTGGTGGTTGTCAAGGGGGGCCCCGACTCGTAGCTTCGGGCACCAGAGTGTGGGGGGCAAGGCACCCCCAACCCCTCCGCTAGTTCAGCCGCTGGCTGAAGGCTTGTTGGCTTGACCGAGATGGTGCGGTGCGTTACAGATCGGCACTGGGGAGACAAAGGCAGCCCGGTGAGGCGTCGAGCTACTTGGCCACAACCACCCCCCTCCCTCCTCGTGTATCTACATTGAACTCCTTTGGCACCGTACGTAGCCAACCGTGGCGATCGGAGGTGCGGGGCAAGGACAACAAACTAAAGAAATTACTTCGCCAATCTCGATGATGATGATGATTTAAAAGCGCTGAAGCTCCAGTGGGCTTCCTAAATATCAGAAGAGCGTTCCAGACGGCCGCAGAAGCGCATCTGAAAGCGCATGATGCGGTATATCTATGGGCCAGCTAAAATCCGCCGCTGCTGCGGAGTTGGCTTGATGGTTTAAGCTCCTCGTGTGTCGTAGCGGCCTGCAGTCGTCGTCGCGAACAACAGCACTTGCCCCACCCCAACGGGGTCTGTCGAAAGGCTACCCGGGAGATCTTTGTCTTTGTTGCTGGACTGCTCGCCTCTCCCCGCCGCCTCACGAGGAGGTGGCACCGAGCGCTTGTGGACAAGCGCGGATCGTTTTCGTCGCTAATCCAGCATGAAATGAGTGCGGAGCCGAGGTGGAGAGACCAGGGGGTGCGAGAGAGCGGGGGGAGTTGGGGAGAGTGCGGGGGGTGAAGGGTGGGAGGAGAGAGAGAGTGAGAATATGATGGAGAGAATTGCAGAGTGACAGAGAGAGAGAGAGTTTAACACGTAGGCTTTCGCGACCAATATTATTCATAATCAACGTTTTTGGGTTTAGAGCGCGTTATTTATAAATGTGTCGTAACCCTCCACCACCCAAAAACGTTGATTATGAGAGAGAGTTAAGAGTGAGGTGGTGGTGGTGGGGTGGGGGGGAGAAGCAGACATTGGAGAGTGACTGGGAGAGTCGTGGGTGCGAGAGAGCGAGGGAGAGTTGGAGAGAGTGCGAGGGGGTGAAGGGAGGGAGGAGAGGGAGAGAAAGAATATGATGGGGAGAATTGCAGAGTGACAGAGAGAGAGTTAAGAGTGAGGTGGTGGTGGTGGGGTGGGGAGGAGAAGCAGACATTGGAGAGTGACTGGGAGAGTCGTGGAAGAGCAAGAGATCGGTGGAGGAAGCTCGAAGGGAGTGGGAGTTGGAGAGATAAGGAGAGATGGCGACAGAGATAAGGAGAGATGGCGACAGAGTATGGAAAGAGTTCAGAGACCGACAAAGAGGAGGTCAAATTGAGCCACACCGATCTCTCTCTCTCTCTCTTCGCCTCGCATCGCCCACAGCACTGCCTATCCCCTCTCTCTTTTGTTTACGATCAGTGGAAACAAGAAGATGCTCGGTGTAGTCGGCACTTTGCTTCGTTCATCATTTAGTATTTTTTTTACTTTGCTTTATGTAAACCCCCACCTCTCGCTCACTCTCTCGCTCACTCTCTCGGTCACTCTCTCTCGTTCTGCACGCAGCCCTTCTCGCAGTCCGACGGCCTCCGACGGGTAGCTCATATCAGCATGCAGAGCTCCCCGTCATCTGCCACCGAGCACACGGCCTCCTCCATCGCCCACTGCTCCTTGAAGGCCGGCACGGCGTGGGTCAGCCACGCCGCATGGCGGAACTCCAGCCCGCACACCCCCTGGCTCCGACCAGAGCGCGGAAGATGCCCAGGCTGCTGGCCGGACGTTTCCCTCCACTCTCCTTTCATCCCTTGTATTTCCCTCCAGTCTCTAGCCATTCCTCTCTCTCTTCCCTCTCTTCTGCATCGTCCATCTCTCCCCTCTGCCTCTTGCTCCTCCCTCCACCCTCCTCCCTCCATCTCTATCGTTCTCCTTTAATTTCGCTCTCCACTCCTCCGACTTCTCTCCCTTCTCTTCATCGCTCGTTCTACCCCCCCCCCTCTCTCTCTACTCCGCCCCACCCCTCTCTGCTGCTTTTACCTCCCTCTGTCTCTCCTTTTATTTTTGTTTACGATCAGAGAAAACAAGAAGATGCTCGGTGTAGTCGGCACTTTGCTTCGTTCATCATTTCGTTTTTTTTATGATTTGCTTTTTGTGCCCCCCCCCCACTCCTTTTTAAATTAGATATTTCACGTTCTGCTTTCCTTACCCCTTTCCTCTCTCCTTACCCCCTCTCTACCCCCCCCCCCTTTCTACCCCCCCTATCTCTCTACCCCCTCTCTCTCTCTCTACCCCCTCTCTGCCCCCCCTCTCTCTCTACCCCCTCTCTCTCTACCCCCCTCTCTCTCTCTACCCCCCTCTCTGCCCCCCCTCTCTCTACCCCTCTCTCTCTACCCCCTCTCTCTCTACCCCCTCTCTCTCTACCCCCTCTCTCTCTACCCCCTCTCTCCCTACTCCACGTCGCTCTCTCTATCGCTCGCTCTCTTTTTTCCCCTCCACTCTCTCCCTCCACTCTCTCTCCCTTTCTCTTATCCGCTCTCCCTGGCCCCCCCACCCCCTCCCCACCCCTCCCCCACCCCCTCCCCACCCCTCCCCCACCCCCTCCACCCCCACCCCCTCCCCGCTCTCTCGCCTCCGCTCACTGCGCCGTCACAAATCGCTGTAATTGGAGGATGAGGCGCAGGGATGAGACGCTGAGCGGAGCGTGGATCTTGGGGGCGGAGGGGTCAGGCCGTGGGGAGGGGGGGAGGCGGGGGGGTAAATGTCACTGGAGGTCACGAGAGGTCACGGGCACGTGGGGTGGGGGAGACGCGTGCACCGGCGCGTGACCTCAGTGTGACGTCACTATTTAAAGGCGTACGTGTGGTGTGACGTCACGGGCATCGGGACGCGTGTCAATGGTGCAGGTGCGCGCGTGAGAAGCGTGACGTCACTTGGGCTTGATTGTGTGCGTGACGTCATTCGTCGACATTTGCTTAAATCTAAAGGTGTGTGACGTCACTGGCGCAGGTGTGCGTCTCCGTCCCCCGTCTCCCTCCTCATCTCTCCCCACCCTCGCCTCCCTCCCCCACCCTCGTCTTGCTGCCACCTTCAAATTTCTCCCCCCCCCCACCCCCTTATTCACCCCCCTTATTCACCCCCACCCCCCTCACCCTCCCCACCCCCCCTCACCCTCCCCCCCCATCCCCCTCCACCCCCCCACCCCCCTTCTTCACTCCCCCACCCCCCTTATTCACCCTCCCACTCCCTCCACCCCCCACCCCCTTACCCTCCCCACCTCCCCATCCCCCTCCACCCCTCCACCCCCCTACCCCCCACCCCCCTTCTTCACCCTCCCCACCTCCTCACCCCCCTCCCCACCCCCCCACCCCCCTCCACCCCGCCCCGTCTGTAAGAGGCGCGACGGAGTCTGCGAGCTCCCGTCCCGCAAGCCCCCAGGCGACTCTCGCACGAGTTGAAGGGGAATCAACTTTGACGGGAGACGGGGGGCGGGGGAGGCGATGGGGGAGGCGATGGGGGATGCGATGGGGGAGGCGATGGGGGAGGGGGGAGGGGTGGGTGGGGGAGGGAGTGGGTGGGTGGGGTTTGTACTCGGAATAGGAAACGTACCGTGTTAGCGAGCACCTATTAAGGCATAGACAATGGTACAGGGGTGGTGTGCGTGTGTATTGTTGCGGCAAAGACAAAGATCGCCCGTATAGCATTAACAGACTGTTGGGGCAAGTGCTGTTAGCGAGCACCTATTAAGGCCAGAACGGTGCACGAGGGAGTGGGTTGCCAGCACCACGCTCGACCGCCTTTGTCTACCCAGTGGCGATGTTTACTATACTCATTTGGGTCTGAGTCGACCTAGGGAATGCCCATAACCGGCTCAGATAATAGCAATTGAGCGAGAATCGAACTCGGGTGGCCGGCGTACCGTGCCGGCCTTCACGGATGCTTCTCGCTAACAGCACTTGCCCCAACAGTCTGTTAAGGCTACACGGGGGATCTTTGTATTTTTTGCGGCGTAAGTGGCAATGATGGCTAGCGCACTGCGCTCCAAACCCAGCGACCCGAGTTCGATTCCCGCTCAGGACCAATAACTGTGCCGATTATTTCAACCGGTACTGGGCCTCCCCTAGGTCTACTCAGACGCAGTGGGTAAAACATCAGCAATGGGGAGACAAAGGCAGCCAGGCGTGGTGTAGGTCATCCTCCCTCTTCGCGTGCCCTGTCGGCCTTGATAATTGTTAGTTAATAGGCGCTCGCGATCAGCAATTGCCTGTTTAAAGGTTGTTAGGGGGACATTTGTCATTGTGAATGTGCGTGTTGTGAGTGTGTGTATATTGCGCGTGTGCTTGTGTTGGCAATGTCGTTTCAAACGCTCTCCCGGGACTATGAACAGCGATTAGTGATGGTGGTGGCTGTGGTTGGTGGTGGTGGTGATGATGGTGATGATGATGGTAATTGCCAGGGAGGTTCTGGCCCCGCGGCTGTAGAATAGGAGGGGGGAGGAGAGGAGGAGTGGGGGGGGTTAGGGACCGCTCTTATGATAATTGACGCCTTGGGGTAAAGGGGGGGGGCAAGCGGGGGAGGGGGCAGATAGCACCCCCACGCTCCATAGCATTACATTTACAACGCTGTATTGCTATTGTATTGCGTACTATGTAACCCTGTACAATAATCCATGGTCTATAGTATATTACATTACACCACAATATTGCAATATAATACCGTATGACACTTTCTACACACGCTATGCGACTACACTATACAATAGCACGCTACGCAATGCTATGTTATATTATGTTACATTATGTAATGCTATATCTTGGTACACGACTAACATATACAACCGCATGATACTACACAATACACGACAATATAGTACAATTCTATAAACAACATCGCACCACATCGTCAGCCATGGTCAATCCACTGCTGGATGAAGGCATCCCTCCTCCCCTCACGGATTCCGCGATCCGCCCGGCTCGTTCCTGGGCACCCGGGCTGATTCCGTCGCTCCATCTCCGCGTTGGGGGTCCTCATCTTCTCGGTAAGGCCCACTGCGCTACATGCAGTCGTGTTTCAGAAGCGACCTGGTCACAAATGATAGCTCAACAAAGTGGCTTCTCTTTCGATTGAAAGCTTTCGTGACTGCAGGGATTCATCTTCTTGGTTCTTTCGGTAAAGTCACGTAGAATGGAAATAATAAAAATAAAACATAATTAAATAATTCTCACGACGTTTCGGCCACAACGCAAGCAGCCGTCCTCAGGTGGAGAACAGGTCTGTCGAGAAGACAGTCTTGAGAATTATTTTATTATGTTTTATTTTTATCATTTTATTATTTCCATTCTACGTGACTTTACCGAAAGAACCAAGAATAAAAAGTGGCTTCTCGTCGTGTGGAAACGTATAGCAACTAAATGCTCTCGAGAGAATAAAAAATCACGTTTCGAAGCAACACAAGCCTCCGTCTTCAGGTGGAACCGTCACAGCCACGACAGCTGTATCAAGTAAAAGAGATCGCAAGAAATACCACCCCGTATATATAATGGTTGAGGGGGGAAGGGCCAGGAACGGCACACTCTTATTTTGTTTTATTTACTTTTATTAATTAAAAATTTTTACCTACGTGACTTTACCGAAATACCTAAGAATATGAATCCTTGCAGTTACGAAAGCTTCAAATCTAGAATTATCTCGGAGGTTCATTTACCGAGTTAAGCCCAGTGAGCGAAGAAGCGTCTTCTTCTTCTAGGACGATTCGGCCGGCAGACAACATCAAAGCATTCCTGAATGACAGACTGAATCAACCCTTAAAACACCAATTATTTAACGCATTTTGATTCTAAACATTGAGGGAAAAGCCGAAGGACCCGGAGAAAAAAAGAATCCTCACCACCACGGGGAGAGAGACACACAAACTCCAAATATACAGGCGGCGGGGTCGAACCCACGATCTCCTGCATACCAGGCGAGGTAGTTAACATCTCCTAGCCACCGCGGCGAGATAGAATTCCAGACTTCAGTTTAATTTATTTGGTATAGCCCTGTGAGCCATTCGGCTCTTGAATCGGGTGCAACCGCAACAAACAAAAACATGAACAAGAAAACATCTCAAAGTGACTTTGTGCAAACAGAAAAATCCAGGAAAAAACTGCAAAGTCTTCCAGAAAAAAGCACCGTACACAAACGCTGTGTGCAAAATCCCAGTGGGATGTAAGTCAAACAACAACAACCACAAGACAATTCTAGATTTGAAGCTTTCGTGACTGCAAGGATTCATATTCTTAGGTTTTTTCGGTGAAGCCACGCTGTATTAAGTACTTGATACAGCTATCGTGCTGTGACGGTTCCACCTGAAGACGGAAGCTTGTGTTGCCTCCGAAACGTCGTGATTTTAATTTTATTTTAATTTTACTTTCATTAATTTTAATTTAATTGTTTTACCTACGTGACTTTACCGAAAAAACCTAAGAATATGAACCACAATACAACTTAGATTAACGCCATCATTCTAACTCCGTACTACAACTTACATCACCGTGACGCCAGGCACACTGTGCTAGACGACAAACCGCAAATCCAAACTCCGACCACGTTCTGCAATGCGATTCCTCCTCACCCTTAGCTCGATGCGGTTCGCGTTGTCCGAGTTCGCGTGCAATACATGCGGATAGCCTATTCCTACAGAAATTCGCTTCATGCGGTTTTCATTCAATGTACATGCGCCTATGCGGTCGGGCATGGGACAACGTTGTGTGTGTGTGTCATCTCAGTCATCTCAGTCAGTCGACCCGTGGCACCTGTTGGGTCTGCCCCGTGACCTCCTGCCAGCGGGCGTTCGACACTTCACGTGGCCTCAAGGTGCACATGGCCTGGCACAAGCGTCGTGGTGACGTCACCGACACTTAGTGGCGAATGGCGGTTGTTGTTGTATGTGTTCTGTGTGCGCCACTGGTAGGCAGCTGCCTCACACACAGAGATACACACTCAGAGACACGTAAAGATGCATGCACATAGAGATACATTCAAATAGAGATACACACAGAAACGCATAGAGATACATACACATAGAGATGCATTCACATAGAGATACACGCAGATGCATAGAGATAGATACACATAGAGATGCATTCACATAGAGATACACTCAAATCCATAGAGATAGATACACATAAAGATGCATTCACATAGAGACACACAGCCATACGTAGAGATACATGCACAGAGAGATACACACAGATACAACTCTGTGTGTGTTCTCTGTGCGCTGGCCTCCTCGTGCGGTTTCGCTGTGTGAGGCCCCTTTTTTTGGAACGCATCTACTACCACTACCGCGTACAGCGAGGGAAACCTGCATAATGCCACGTCGTGCTATACAATATAATACTGTATTACATCAACACGCTGCACTTTCCTATACAACGCAACCATACGATACTATATTCTTAGGTTTTTCGGTAAAGTCACGTAGGTGAAAAATTAAAATTAATGAAAGTAAATAAAATAAAATTAAAATCACGACGTTTCGGAGGCAACACAAGCTTCCGTCTTCAGGTGGAACCGTCACAGCACGATAGCCGTATCAAGTGAGGTACAGCTTCGTGCTGTGATCCCTGAAGACGGACTTGTGTTGCCTCCGAAACGTCGTGATTTTTTAATTTTATTTTTATTCTTTTATTAATTTTAATTTTTACCTACGTGACTTTACCGAAACCTGATGTGAATCCTTGAGCACGAAGCTTCAAATCTAGAATTAACTGACTACACAGCATTGCCACTTCTTCTTGGTTCTTTCGGTAAAGTCACGTAGAAGGGAAATAATAAAATAATGCAAATAAAACATTATAAATAATTCTCACGACATTTCGGCCACAACGCAAGCAGCCGTCCTCAGGTGAAGAACAGGTCTGTCATTCAGACGCTGTCTTTCCGACAGACCTGTTCTTCACATGAGGACGGCTGCTTGCGTTGTGGCCGAAACGTCGTGAGAATTATCTTATTATGTTTTATTTTTATTATTTTATTACTTCCATTCTACGTGACTTTACCGAAAGAACCAAGAAGATGATCGCAGACAACATAGGTGTTTACTGCGCGGTCAGTAGTGTGTGTTGCATGGCCAATTTCGCACGACTGTGACTCGTGTCTTTAATGTATCTCCATGGGTCTCAGTAGGGCGTTGTCTCTATGAGTCTCTTTGTGTCTCTGTGGGCCACTACGTGTATCTGTGTCTCTGTGTTTACTGTGCGGTCCATAGTTTGGATTGCATGTCCACAATCGCACCCTGAACCACACACACCACATCCTGCACAACACCCTGCACCACACACACCAAAGACAAAGCTTCCCCGTATAGCCTTAACAGACTGTTGTTAATGGGCAGCGCAGCAAGGGGTAGTAGCATAGCCGCCTTTTTATCCCGAGTGCTGATATTTACACACCGCGCCAGGTACCATCGCTACGCACACCATGCAGCATCAATACAGCCACTATACCAGACCCCAGGACCACACACACAAACACCCTGCACCACACAAACACTCTGCACCACACACACAAACACCATGCACCACACACACAGACACCCTGCCCCACACACACAACCACCCTGAACCACACACACAAACACGCTGCACCACACACACAGACACCCTGCACCACACCTGCACCACACACACAGACACCCTGAACCACACACAAACACCCTGCACCACACACACAAGCACGCTGCGTGCACTAAAGAAACCACGTCCTCACCACCACCACGCATCACGCACCCCGACAGACAATGGGACACGTGTCCGCCTGATTTGGTGAAATTGACTTGAATGAAAAGCGGACGTGGCGGAGGTGGGGGGGGNCTTACTGAGTGTGGATGGCCCCCCTCCTCCCTCCCCCCTCCCACCCAAACGCAACCTTCCTACACATACACCCACAGGCACACATGCACAATGCACCACTTAGTCACGCAAAGAGACAGATACACGTACTGACGTGTCCACACCAAAGACATAGATCACCCCTACGCTATATCGTCCTTGATGGCTGATGGGGCAAGTGCTGTTAGCGAGTAGCAGCACCTATGAAGGCCGGCACGGCACGCGATGGGGTCGGGTGGACAGGATCACTCCAGGCCAGAGGTCGCAACCGGGTATCCGATACCCGTACCCTACCCGATATCCGGCTACCCGTACCCGGCCAGGTACGGGTACGGGTAGCCGTTTGCAACCCTGTGGGCCGGTACGGGTAGGGTAGGCCGGATCACTGGTGGTAACCGTTTGTGACCGGGTAGGGTACGGGTACGGTAGGGAACGGGTACCTGTACCCGGCAGGTACGGGTACAAATTTGCGACCCTGGTGCGGCCGGGTACGGGTAAGGAATCAAAACCCGTTTGCGACCTCTGCTCCAGGCCCCCTTTGTACCCCCTTGTAACGTCGTTTACGCACCGCGCCAGATACTCATTTGAGGCTGAGTCGACCTAGGGGAGCCTCAGGACCGGTTCAGATGTTCGTCACCTGTGTTGGCCGTGAGCGGGAAATCCCAACTCAGCTCGCCGGGTTCGCTAACCGCTGCGCCACCGCTCCACACAAAGACAAAGACCCCGTATAGCCTTAACATGCTGTAGGAGCAAGTGCTGTTAGCGAGCACCTATGAAGACCCCGCTCCACACACACACTCACGCACTCTCGCGCACACACGCGGTGGCTGATTGTTGCCACCAGGAAGGAGAGATTGACATCTCTTTGTTAATGTCTCGACGTGTGTAAGACTGTCGCCTATTCGTTTTGAAACAGGAGAGATGTTAATCTATTTAATGTCGCAGCTGTTTGTCGCCGTCGCTACCGCTCACGATGATGATGATGATGCCGATGATGTTGCTACGCGCGCTCGTACCGCAGCTGCTGGGTTGGTGGGTCACGCAAAGATGGCTCCATTATACTGGTAGGAACCGCCTGGTTACACCAGCCCACATGGGATTATTGTGTCCGTCCGTCGTGCATCCAAAATGGAGGGGTGGGGCTGGGTGGAGAGGGGAGGGTGGGAGGGGCTGGGTGGGGAGGATGGGAAGAGGCTGGGTGGGGAGGGGCGGGTGGGGAGGGAGGGTGGGGAGGGTGGGGTTGGGTGGGGGGAGGGTGGGGCTGGGTGGGAGGGGCTGGTCACCCGTGGTGCCCTTATAAAACTCAACGTTTAACCTACTCACGCCGGCTTGTGCCCGCCCTCAAAGTCGGGCATATTTGCGGAATACACCACGCCGCCGTTGACCCTGGCCATTGACCGAGCAACCCAACGTTCCTACCAGCTCCCTCCGCAGGAATGTGTTAGATTCGCGTCAACGCACCGAGCACCTGGTTGGTGTCTGTAGAAGCCAGTACAGCAAGTAGGTTATTAGTTGGGTATATCGGGGGAAGGGGGGGCAATGCTCAGCCCAAACTGGGCACCTTCATTAATTTATTTTCAGTAGTTCACAATTAATATATATATAAATGCATTAATTATATGCGCATCACACCACATAAATAAGCACACGTACGAAGGCAATCACTCCCTTTCAAACCACTAGAATGTCTAACAACAATATAACCATGATCGTCAACATCCTCATTCTCCATCGTATTACATTGATCACCACCACCACCGAGCATTCTAAACATTACGTTTGAAATCACCACCACCACCGCCCACAATCCATACCGTCACATCTATGATAGACAAAGATGCCCCTTATAGGCTTAACAGACTGTTGAGGCAAGTGCTGTTAGCCTAGGAGCATCTACGAAGGGCAGCACGGCGCACGAGGGGTAGGTGGCTGGCCAACACCATAACGCACTAATTTCAGGCTGAGTCTACCTACGGCACACCAGGGACGGTTCAAATAATCGTCGCTGGTGTTGACCGTGAGCGGGAATCCAACTCGGGTCGCCGGGTTCATAGCGCAGCGCGCTAACCGCTACACTCCCAGTCCACATCCATAATAACAACCATCAAAATCACCACCATCACATGCAAAGATCCCCCGTGTAGCCTCAACAGCCTGAAGGGGCAAGTGCTGCGAGCGAGCAGCACCTGTGAAGGACGGCACGGCACGCGAGGGGTGCGTGGCCAGCACCACGCCCGGCCGCCTTTGTCTCCCCAAAAACTCGTGTTTGATACCTCGGGGAGACCCAGGACCGCTTCGAATGTTGACCACCGATGTGCTGGTGGTGAGCGGGAATCGAACTCGGGTGGCTCGAGTTCGAATGCGCTACTGGAGAGAAGTGGCGACGTGGTTATCACCGCCATCACTACACCACCATCACTACCATCACCACCATCACTACCATCACTACCACCACCACCATCACCACTACATCACCATCACCAACACCACCATCACTAACACCACCATCACCACCACCACACCACCATCACACCACCACTACCATCACCACCACCACCACCATCACCATCACTATCACCACCATCATCACTACACCACCATCACTACACCACCATCACTACACCACCATCACTACACCACCATCATTAACGCCACCATCACTAACGCCATCATCACTAACACCGCCACTAATACCATCACCATTACTACTACTACCATCACTACCACCATCAATCACTACCACCGCCATCACCACCATCACTAACACGCCACCTCACGACAACAGAGACGGATCTACAATGTACCCACGGGAGGGCATTCCATTTCAAGATTTTAAATAAGACTCTACGCATTAAAATAATAAACCATTCAATGTACTTTCTCGGGTAAATATCAATAAAATATCAATAAAATATCAATTCTCGGGGTGTCAAGGGGCGAAGGTTTGGGGGGGGCATGTCCCCATGGCTCCCCCTCCTCCTTGGAACCGCCACGGCATAACAATCACCATCACCACCACTCCCATCACCATCACCACTACCATCACCACACTACCATCACCATCACCACTACCACTCCATCACCATAACCACCACCACTCCCATCACCATCACCACCACCACTACCATCACCATCACCACCACCACCACCACTCCATTACCATCACCACCACCACTGCCATCACCACTACCATCACCACTCCCATCACCATCACCACCATCACTCCCATCACCACCACCATCACCACTACCATCACGAACACCACCACCATCACTCCCACCATCATCGTCACCACCACTACTCCCACCACCACCATCACCCCCATCACCATCACCACCACTCCCATCACCATCACCACCACCACCACTACCATCACCACTATTCCCATCACCACATCACTCCCACCATAACCACCACCACCACCACTCCCTTACCCACCACCATCACCACTACTCCCACCACCATCACCACCACCATCACTCCCACCCCCACCACCACCCCATCACCACCACCACCACTCCCATCACCACTATCATCACCGCTATTCCCATCACCACCATCACTCCCACCATAACCACCACCACCACTCCCTTACCCACCACCATCACCACTACTCCCACCACCATCATCACCACTACCACTCCCACCATAACCACCACCGCCACCATCACTCCACCACTACCATCACCACCATCACTCCCATCACCACCACCATCACCGCTCCCACCATCATCGTCATCACCACCACCACCACGCCATCCCTCTCCATCTTCTTTCTTCCCCACCCACTTCTTGTCTGCATGAAGAGGAAGAGAGGGGGTGGTTGAGTGGGGGGGTCTCAGACCCTTCGGTGGTGGTGGTGGTGGTGGTGGGGGGTCGAGGTGGGGGGTTGTCTGTTCTGATTGCCTTTTTAAATTCCCTGCCAAATGGATGCGAGCAGCGGTCGGCGGCGGCGGCGTCTGCTAATTGCCCTGATTGACGATAATGGCAACAGCGGCAGCCGCCACGAGCACGCATCCATCACCCACCCACCACCCAGAATGTGTTATAAGTGGCCCGACCCCGCTGATGAGACCCACGACAGCCGAAACCGGTGATCGCACTCAGATGATGAGACCGACGAAAGGCGAAACCGGTGGTCGAACCCCGCTGATGAGACCCACAAAAGGCGAAACCGGTGGTCGCGCCCTGCTGATGAGACCCGCGAAATGCGAAACCGGTGGTCGAACCCGCTGATGAGACCCACGAAATGCGAAACCGGTGGTCGAACCCTGCTGATGAGACCCGCGAAATGGGAAACCGGTGGTCGAACCCTGCTGATGACACCTACGAAATGGGAAACCAGTGGCCGCACCCTGCTGATGAGACCCGCGACAGGCGAAACCGCTGCAGAAACGGGGGTTATGTCTGCTCAAAAAGCTACCGGTGCCGGGGAGCGAAGCGTTCATCCGCGTGTCGCTGATGATAGCCCCGATACAACCACACGTAGTCTGATAGAACTAGCAAAATACTCCACTCAGCTACCCCGATACTCCACGTGTAGTCTGATGGAACTAGCAGACTACGTCACTCAGCTACCCCGATACTCCACGTGTAGTCTGATGGAACTAGCAGATTACGTCACTCAGCTACCCGATACTCCACGCGTAGTCTGATGGAACTAGCAGACTACGTCACTCAGCTACCCCGATACTCCACGTGTAGTCTGATGGAACTAGCAGACTACGTCACTCAGCTACCCCGATACCACACGCTGTGATGGAACTAGCAGACTACGTCACTCAGCTACCCCGATACCACCACACGTACCCTGGTGGAACTCGCAGACTACGTCACTCAGCTACCCCGATACAACCACGCGTACCCTGGTGGAACAAGCTGAATACGTCACTCAGCTACCCGATACACCACGCGTACCCTGGTGGAACTAGCAGGCTCCTGCACTCAGCTACCCCGATACAACCACGCGTACTGTGATGGAACTAGCATACTACGTCACTCAGCTACCCCGATACACAACACGTACCCTGGTGGAACTCGCAGACTACGTCACTCAGCTACCCCGATACACCACGCGTACCCTGGTGGAACTAGCGGGCTCCTGCACTCAGCTACCCCGATACAACCACGCGTACTGTGATGGAACTCGCAGACTACGTCACTCAGCTACCCCGATACCACCACACGTACCCTGGTGGAACTCGCAGACTACGTCACTCAGCTACCCCGATACAACCACGCGTACCCTGGTGGAACAAGCAGGCTCCTGCACTCAGCTACCCCGATACAACCACGCGTACTGTGATGGAACTAGCATACTACGTCACTCAGCTACCCCGATACACAACACGTACCCTGGTGGAACTCGCAGACTACGTCACTCAGCTACCCGATACACCACGCGTACCCTGGTGGAACTAGCGGGCTCCTGCACTCAGCTACCCCGATACAACCACGCGTACTGTGATGGAACTCGCAGACTACGTCACTCAGCTACCCGATACACCACGCGTACCCTGGTGGAACTAGCGGGCTCCTGCACTCAGCTACCCCGATACAACCACGCGTACTGTGATGGAACTAGCAGACTACGTCACTCAGCTACCCGATACACCACACGTAGACTGGTGGAACTAGCAGACTACGTCACTCAGCTACCCGATACACCACGCGTACCCTGGTGGAACAAGCAGAATACGTCACTCAGCTACCCCGATACACCACGCGTACCCTGGTGGAACTAGCGGGCTCCTGCACTCAGCTACCCCGATACAACCACGCGTACTGTGATGGAACTAGCAGACTACGTCACTCAGCTACCCCGATACCACACGCTGTGTTCTGGCGGGACAAGCAGAATACTCCACTCAGCTACCACCTCGGATGCCACCGTGGAATTGCTTCCATTCCTTACAACATGAAACATACAATTGTAGGTGGAGTGCTGATTTAGTTTCCAAACGCCATAGAAAGAAAAGAGCACTGCACACGCCGTATTATGCGTGTGTTTACACACTAAGCGTGGTTATTCATTGACAGATTAGCACGGTAGGCTGCGTACGGTGCGAAAGAAGTTCAACATACATAGACGTACATTACGCTGCAGCCAATTCACATATTCTGGGTAAACGTGCAAATTCAGATCATCCCAAATAGCAATAATTGTATAATACTGCACAACCGCCGTTGTTAATCCACTGCTGGATGAAGGGCCTCTACACTCTGCGTGGATCATCGATGTGCGGGGACGGGGCTCGTTTGACCATACTTCACCACAATGGCCAGTGCGTGTTGGTGATGGGGAGTTGAGACATATAGGCCCTGTTCGGATATTGTTTTAAAAAGCCCGTCTCAGCTCAATGGGCCTTACTGACTGAACTGATATCGCTCACCCACCGATGTTAGCCGTGCATAGGCGCAGTGTTCATAAGCGGTGTTCATAAGCGGTGTTCATAAGCGGTGTTCATAGGCGGTGTTCATAAGCAGTGTTCATAGGCAGCGTTCATAGGCAGTGTTCATAGGCGCAGTGTTCATAAGCAGTGTTCATAAGCAGTGTTCATAAGCAGTGTTCATAAGCAGTGTTCATAAGCGCAGTGTTCATAAGCAGTGTTCATAGGCGCAGTGTTCATAAGCAGTGTTCATAAGCGGGTTTATTAGCGCAGTGCGATAATCACCGCAGCCACCGTTCCACCCCTCTGCATCAGTGTGTTTGTATGCACAAGAGTCGTGTACCTGTGTGTGTGTATATATAGTATAAACACACACACGTGTGTGTGTGTGTGCATCGTGGGTATATGTGTACACATGATAAAATATGACCACACTTCACCACGCTGATCAGTTTGTGTCGGTGAAACGGCGGGCGCGGGAGTGGTGGATCTAACACCGGTTTCTAACACGCCACGCGCCGCTGGTGTTCGCCGTGGCCCGGGATCGAATTCAGGTCGCCGGGTTCATGGCGCAGTGCGGTTACCACTGCGCCAAATGGTGCGCGCGCGTGTGACGCGTTGGTGTGACGCGTGGGTGTGCGCGTGTGACACGTGGGTGTGCGTGTGTGCGCGTGTGTGTGTGTGCGCGTGTGCGTGTGTGTGCACGTGGGTGTGCGTGTGTGTGTGTGTGCGCGTGTGTGTGTGCGTGCGCGTGTGTGTGCGCGTGTGCGCGTGTGTGTGCATACCAGGGTTGTATGACGCGCTCGCGTGTTTGTGTCGAGTGGGGGAGTTCGATTCCCGCACACGCCTGTCCGCCTTTGTCTCCCCAGCGTTGATGTTTACACGTCGCATCGAGTACTCATTTGAGGCTGAGTCGATATAGGGGAGGCCCAGGACCGGTTCAGATATGCGTCACTGATGTTGGCCGTGAGCCGGAATCTACGAAGGCCGGAACGGTACACGAACGAGGGGGTGGGTGGCCAGCACCACGCCCGACCGCCTTTGTCTCCCCAGTGGCGATGTTTACACAACGCACCAGGTACTCATTTAAGGCTGAGTCGACCTAGGGGAGGCCCAGGACCGGTTCAGACAATCGTCACTGGTGTTGGCCGTGAGCGGGAATCGAACTGGGGTGCCCGCCCGGCTTCGTAGCGTAGTGCGCTACACACAACACACAACACATGCTGTATGCACATGCTGTACGCACATGCTTCCGACATATATGTGCGAGTCTGCGAGTACTTATCCCATAAGTCTTTGTCGCTGTATACCCTGTATATATATATACAAAGATCCCCCGTTAGCAAGAACATACAAAGATCCCCGTTAGCAAGAACAAATGAAGGCCGGCACGGCACACGAGGGGGTGGGTGGCCAAAGATCCCCCGTTAGCAAGCACCTATGAAGGCCGGCACGGCACACGAGGGGGTGGGTGGCCAACACCACGCCCGGCCACGTTTGTCTCCCTATTGGCGATGTGTACGCACCGCACCAGGTATTCATTTGAGGCTGAGTCGACCTAGGGGATGCCCAGGACCGGTTCATATAATCGTCACTAATGTTGGCCGTGAGCGGGAATCGAACTCGGGCCGTCGGGTTCTCTAACCGCGCTAACCGCCACACCACCGCTCCCCATATATACACACACACACGTGTATATGTATGGGCCGTGTCTCTGTACATGATCGGAATGTTGCTTGACAAGCGTCAAACCGGTAACCGTAGTCAACGACGCAGCAAACCGGTAACCATTTTTCCGGCGGAATGTTCGCCGTGAACCGATTGGCACGGAGCGCGAACGTACAAACCGCACGGCGCGGCCGAAGTCACCGTGTGGTCCGCTTTCGTTCCCCGTGCGTTCAAGGAGGTAAAATGCTGCCGCTGTGATTCCTCGCTTACCCTCCTGGCGCGGAGACGGAGTTGTACGTGCTGCGTGTTGAACTTCTTTCACACCGTACGTAGCCAAACCGCGCTAATCGGAAGTGCGGGCAGGGTAAAGCACGCCAAACTACACACACAAATAAATTCTAAAGAAAACGAGTTTTTAAAATCTAGATACTTAAAAGTGCATAGCTCCCAGTGGCTGCCTCATATCGGAAGGAAGAGCGTTCCAGACGGCCGCAAATGCGATGGGGCTAGCTAAAAGCCGCTGCTGCGAGGATGGCCGGAGTTCTTCAAGACGGTGCGTGACGTCTCGGAACACGTGGACGTGGCCACGCTTTACCCCACCGCGCGAGACATCTCCATCGACTCATCGACTAACTGTGCCGCGGGCTTGCTGCAGGGAACACGGAGTGGGGGAGACTCGAGGCTCTTGCGCCGTTCTTTC
Organism: Lethenteron camtschaticum; assembly: GCA_018977245.1. Lineage (NCBI taxonomy): Eukaryota > Metazoa > Chordata > Hyperoartia > Petromyzontiformes > Petromyzontidae > Lethenteron > Lethenteron camtschaticum. The sequence goes on along the minus strand of WFAB01001278.1, from coordinate 109,701 downwards.
AGCTGCCGCGCCTGGAGATCGAAACGAAACGTGCGAGCGCGCCGGCAGCTTCCCTTCGTGTCTCAGTTAAAAAAAAAAACGTAAAAGCGATGGCAACGAATTGTTCGCAAATTAATTCATTGTTACGAGACATTCCTACGTGGTATTGTGCGGAAATCCGGTAACCGGTATTTTTGTCATTGCGGTTACCGATATTGTAAAAAAAAGAAGATTTTAACAATTGTGATATATGCATAAGTCTGTGTGTACATAGAGATGTGTATGTACTGTATATATATGCGTATTTAGAAATGTGTATAGGTAAATGTGTTTATATATAGTTGTGTGTAGGTATGTATGTGCATTTACAAATCTGTGTATACATGCATGTACGGTACATTTGTGTGTGTGTGTATGTATGCAAACCTACACACACATATGTATATGTATGTAGAGAGCGATGGCGCAGCGGTTAGTGCACTGCGCTATGAACCCGGCCACCCGAGTTCGATTCCAACTCACGGCCAACACCGGTGACGATTACTTGAACCGGTCCTGGGCCTCCCATCGGTCGACTCAGCCTCAAATGAGTACCTGGTGCGGTGTATAAACATCGCCACTGGGGAGACAAAGGCGGCCGGGCGTGGTGTGACCACCCACTCCCTCGTGTGCCGTGCCGGCCTTCATAGGTGCTCGCTAACAGCACTTGCCCCAACAGTCTGTGCAGGTTGTATGGGAGGTCTTTGTCTGCTTTTTTTCTATGTATGCATACGTACACATTGTAATATTACACACACGTGTGCTATAACAAAACATGTGTAGGCATTGTCGTATATATTTAGGCACGTGTAGTTATATATGTATATATGTGTATACACTATAACGCGATCTAACCCAAATTATAAACCTTTGTTATGAATAATACTGGTCGCGAAAGCCTCCGTGTTAAACACTACATGGCATACGTAGTGAGGAGCGGTGGCACAGTGGTTAGCGACCTCTGTTCGCAATGTGAATATGAACCCGAGCGAGATCCGAGTTCGATGCCCGTTCACGGGCCAACATCGGTGACGAATATTTGCACCGTTCACGGTCCCCCCCCTGGGTCGACGCAGCCATAAAACAAAATTAGCACCTGGCCGCGGTGTGTGGCACATCAGCGATGGGAAGACAAAGGCGGCCGGGCGTGGTGCTGTCCGCCAACTCCCCTCGTGTGCCGTGCCGTTCATAATTATACCACGTGGTTGGCTAAGAGCATATGCCCCAACAGTCTGTTAAAGGTAATCTGTGTATGTTTGTGTATTATATAAGCATGTTTATGTACAATAAACACGTGTGTGCTTTTGCCTTTGTGTACGTGTGTGTGCCTATATGCAATATTACCCGCGTGTGTGCAGTGATAAAATATAACAAATCGAAGGATTGCGAATTAAACTCCGCGGCTGATCAAACGACTGAAACGGAAAAGACGACTCGAGTCGCGAACGGCGCGTCGCGTTTACATGAGCGCGACGCGGTCGCGACATCTGCCGCGTGCGACGCGACTCCTTGTACGCGATGTGAATGTGACCTCTATCGTAACCTTCATCGTATCAGCGGCAGCAGCAGCAACATTACCACCACAATCAGCAACGACAACAACAGCAGCGTCATCATTATCAGCGCTTATATCAGCAACGCCATCAATGTCATTATGATTATCATCATCAGCATCAGCAACACCATCATCAGCAAGCATCAGCCTCATCAACAATACCATCGCCATCATCAAAAGTAACAGCAGCGCCGTCATCAATGCCATTATGATTATCATCATCAGCAACACCATCATCATCAGCAACACCATCATCAGCAAGCATCAGCCTCATCAGCAGTACCATCGCCATCATCAAAAGTAACAGCAGCGCCGTCATCAATGCCATTATGATTATCATCATCAGCATCAGCAACACCATCATCAGCAAGCATCAGCCTCATCAGCAAGCATCAGCCTCATCAGCAGTACCATCGTCATCATCAAAAGTAACATCAGGCCGTCATCGGCTCTATCCCCTCCCCCTCGTCTGCGATCGTCATCACCCCCCGCCCCATCTCCATCACCGCCCCTCCCTCATCACCATCTCCCATCATCATCATCTCCCATCATCATCTCCATCTCCCAACATGACCATCATCATCATCTCCCTCATCACCATCATCACCATCATCACCATCTCCCATCATCATCATCATCACCATCGTCACCATCACCATCATCATCACCATCTCCAATCATCATCACCATCACCGCCATCACCATCATCACCATCATCATCACCATCTCCCATCATCATCACCATCACCACCATCACCACCATCACCATCATCACCACCATCACCATCATCATCACCATCTCCAATCATCACCATCACCGCCATCACCATCATCACCATCATCATCACCATCTCCCATCATCATCACCATCACCACCATCACCACCATCACCATCACCACAACCACCACCATAACCACCATCATCACCTTCCCCTGCCCCCATCTCCTCCGTCGTTGCTATAGTCACCCCCCCACCCGCTCCCTCCAACGTGCGCATGACCACGTGACGAGTACTCACGCGGGGGGAAGGGGGGCGCGGTGGCGGAGCCCCTCCCTCGACCCCGGCAAGATGAGTCGCACCCCCCCCCCCGTCTCTGATCAGAGTCTCACTCCACGTCTCTGATGGGGGGGGGGTCTCCCGTGCCTGGGTCCAGTTGCGTCTCTTGAGTCCGAGTTCCTGGCAGTAGCTCTGCTCTCCTGGTCCCGGTACTCACTGATATGACCCCCCCAACCCCCCAGTACCGCCTTTGATCAAACTTCAAGTCCCGTCTCTGACCCAAGTCACGAACCGTCGTCTCTGATCCCATCAATCCACGTCTCTAGAGTCGGCACTCTGCCCCTCTCTTTGTTTCTGGTCACTCTCGTGAACTCCAGCGCCGTGTCTGAGCTCAAACAAGTCTCCACGTCTCTGAGATCATGGCCACGTTGCTGATTTCATTTTTTTTCTTCTTTGCCCATCTGTTTCTCGGCCAACAATTCGCCTGCCTTTGATCGAAGTCAGCTCCCTCCGTCTCTGATCCCATCTCTTCTCACGACTCCCCTCCTCCTTACTGCCCTCGCTGTCTGTGCCGGCTTCCATTCGTGAACTCAGCGCCGTCTCTGATCTGAGCCAAGTCTCCACGTCCTTAACAAATCATGTCCTCCCACCCCCTGCTCCCAACTTCACCCTCGTGTTCATCACTCTGTCAACAAGTCTCCGTCTACCGCTCCGAGTTGAGGTCCCGTCTCTGATCTGAGCCAAGTCTCCACGTCCTTAACAAATCATGTCCTCCCACCCCCTGCTCCCAACTTCACCCTCGTGTTCATCACTCTGTCAACAAGTCTCCGTCTACCGCTCCGAGTTGAGGTCCCGTCTCTGATCTGAGCCAAGTCTCCACGTCCTTAACAAATCATGTCCTCCCACCCCCTGCTCCCAACTTCACCCTCGTGTTCATCACTCTGTCAACAAGTCTCCGTCTACCGCTCCGAGTTGAGGTCCCGTCTCTGATCGCGGCCAAAGTCCCCGAGTCAAAGTCTCCGTCTCTGACAGTAACTTTATCTCGCTGGTCTCGCAGGGTGCCCATCGATGGCTCGCCGCGCTCTCAAAGTCGCCCTCACCGCTCCACCCCGTGCGACCGCTGCCGATGCTGCTCAGAGTCTCTCGCTCTGTCGTTCACTCTCGCGCCTATAGAGAGCACGGGCCGAGGGGAGGAGTGGACGTGGTGTGGGGGAATGGGGGGGTGGGGCAATGAGAGAAGGTAGAGGAGGATGAAGAGGGGAGGGAGAGATGATGGTTGGAGAGTTCGGAGGGGAGGGTGCTGAGATGAAGGGGAGATGGTGGTGGGGGAGGGAGGGAGATGGTGGTGAAAGAGGGGGAGGGAATGGGGAGGGAGATGGTGGTGGAAGGGAGGGGTGAAGGAGGGGGCATTAGTTGAGCCACTGCGCAAAAAATACAACCACAAAAAAATAAAGCGGAGAATATTTTTTTAAAACTATTCCATGGTGAAAACTGGTCACGGAGACACGGGGAGAGACGCGCGGAGGGACACGGAGACACGCGGGGACGTTGCGAGACAGACACACGCGACCCTTGCGCGCACACAGCCACACGCGTGCACACACAGACACGCACGGAGACAATGAGACGTACACACTGACACTTTGACACACACACACACGCATGCGTGCACGCCCGATCACACGCAGGCACACAAAGTCGGAGGTCCCCCGTAAAGTCTTAACAGGCTGATGGGGCAAGTGCACGGCCCACGAGGGGGTGGGTGGCCAGCACCACGCCCGGCCGCCTTTGTCCCCTGTAGCGATGTTTACACACCGCCCAGGCACTAATTTGAGGCTGAGTCGAACTAGGAGAGGCCAAGGACCGATTCAGATAATCGTCACTGGTGTTGGTGGCCGTGAGCGGGAATCGAACTCTGGTCGCCGGGTTCGTAGCGCAGCGCGCAAACCACTGCGCCACCGCTCCACATACAGATACGCACATATACACACACAGACACGCACACACAGAGACACATGTTAAAGACACGCACACGTGTGAAAACATACACAGACACGCACAAGACGCACACATGCAAACGCACAACGACAAAGACACAACCACGGATACACAGACACACACACACAGAAGCACGTGTACACACAGACACACGCACGGACGAGCACAGACCCCCGCGCACGCTCGCGCGCGGGTCTCCTCTCCACGTGACGCACGCGCGTGCTCGTGCGCGCGTGCTCGTGCGCGCGCTCCGCCCTCCCGTCGCCGTCGCGCGCCCAGCAGCCGAGCCGAGCCGCCGTGCGTCCGCGTCTCCCTTGCGCGACTCCGCGTGCCGCCTCCTCCGCCTCCTCACCCCGTGCAACTACCAGCGCGCTTCCTTCTACCCGTGCACTACCGGCGTGACCGCGCGTGTGCCTCCTCCTCCTCCACCTCTTTCTCCTAGCCGTGTACCCGGCGTGCCTCCGTGCGTCTCCGCGTTACCCGCGTGCGTTCGTGCGTCCGTGCAGTTACTCGCGCACTGGAGCGTCTTTGCTTTACCCGCGTGCCCGTGTAAGCCCCGTGTAGCCGCGATCGTGTACCCTCCGTGTGCCCTCCGTGTACCCTCGTGTACCCTCCGTGTGCCGTCCGTGCGCGCACGAGCGGACGTCGCAGTGCGCGCATCCCGACCGTTCCTCCGCAGCGTTCGACGCGTCCTCCTCCTCCTTGTCCTCTTCGTCCTCCTCCTCCTCGTCGGCCTCGCGTCCTCTTCAATTTCTGCTCGCCCGTCTTCGTCTATTTCTCATCATCATCACCGTCATCGTCATCGCCGTCATCAGCAGCGACACCCATCTCTGCGTGAAGCAGAATCGCGTGGCGCACGTTCTCTGTACCCTCGTCCTCGATTTGGTCCTTCTGGGGTTTTCTTCTTTCTTAAATTATCTTCATCATTATCATCGTCATCGTAATTATCAAGCACCTCGTCAACGTCACCTCATCGCCACCTCCTCCCAGGTTGACCTCGAGCAGAGAGCATCGCTTAACGTCGAGCGCAAGAAAATAGCGCCGGCCATTTAAACGCAAGTCACCATTACAACAACAACCACCACCACCATCACCGCTACATCCATCACTGCAATCAAACCCAGCTAACAACGCGAACATCGCAAAGACCACCACCACTGTTACCATCGCATACTCCACAACACTCAAGCCGAGCTCACCACCACCACCACCACAACAACCACAACCCGGACACCATCTCCATCACGGCAACACCACCGTCATTGCCACCGCAACGCGACCACCACAACCTCCGCCACCACGACAACTACCACTACCGCCACATCCACCCGAACACCGCCGCTATTACCACTACGATCACCCTGACACCACGGCTACTACCTTTGTTGAAACAGCGCTACCACAACCACCTTAACCCGGACGTAACCTACACCTTCACTCAAATACCAACACCACCACTACAACCGCTACCAACACACCACCAATATCATCTTCACCACCACCATCTTTACAGCCCCACTGCCTTCCCCATAACCTCACCACCACCACTATCAACTTCACCAACTTCACGCGACCACCTCGATTAATACCAACATCACTCTACCACCGTTAATTCACCACCACCACCACTGTCTTCAGCACCTTGACACCACTACCCTACCACTCGACCACCACCACAATCATCTTCACCACCTTGACACCACTACCCTACCACTCTACCACCACCACAATCATCTTCACCACCTTGACACCACTACCCTACCACTCTACCACCACCACCANAATCATCTTCAGCACCTTGACACCACTACCCTACCACTCGACCACCACCACAATCATCTTCACCACCTTGACACCACTACCCTACCACTCGACCACCACCACAATCATCTTCACCACCTTGACACCACTACCCTACCACTCTACCACCACCACCACCACAATCATCTTCAGCACCTTGACACCACTACCCTACCACTCTACCCCACCACAATATCTTCAGCACATCCTTCACTTTCACCACCTTGACACCACTACCATACCACTCTACCACCACCACAATCATCTTCACCACCTCGTCAATCTACCCCACCACACCACCAGCACCACCATGTCGGTGTTCCGAGGCCACGTGACCCACGCGGCCACGAGCGCGCGCCACAAGGCGGAGTCCCGCGTGAGCGGCCTCCTGGCCCGCCTCGGGGTGCAGGCCACGGCCGGCGAAGAGTCCGTGGGCTTCGCGTCGTGCGACTCGCTGGACCGCGACCACCGGCACGGCCTCGCCATGGACGAGCTGGGAGGAGGAGGAGGAGGAGGGACGACAACCAAGACGGCGGCTCCCCGTGCGCCGAGGGCGACGTCCGCTACCAAAGGGGCGGCGGTGGGGCGCCGGCCCCCGCGGAAGGGCCCCATGAGCAGGGCCTCCTCGACCGTCAGCCTCGGGGCAGACGGGGGCCCTCGTATCACGGCGTGGGACGCGGGGTGGAACGTGACCAATGCGATTCAGGTGGGACGGGGGGACAAGGCTCCGGTCTTCTATACGTGGATTTTTTTTAGTTTTTTGTCCTCGGGGTTTTGTCCCGTTCACGTTTGTAAACAAGCATGCGTTTAGATTTCGATTGAAAGCTTTCGTGACTGCAGGGATTCATCTTCTTGGTTCTTTCGGTGAAGGCACGTAGAAGAGGAATGATAAAAGAATAAAAATAAAACATTCTAAAATACAATTCTCACGACGTTTTCGGCCACAACGGACGGCCGCTTGCGTTGTGGCCGAAACGTCGTGAGAATTGTATTTGATTATGTTTTATTTTTATTATTTTATTATTTCCCTTCTACGTGACTTTACCGAAAGAACCAAGAAGAACCATGCATCTAGATGATAATTGACATCGGTGGTTCTTCACTTATTTTCAGAGGGTTTGGGTGGGNATGGGGGGGGGGGCACTTTCGCCGATAAGACAGCATCAGTGTGAGGGCCGCTACACATTCGAAGCCATTGAGGGTTTGACAGCACGCGGTGTTTTCAGATTCGTTGTGTAACTGTCGGTCGCCGCCCATCAGGGGCCGCACTAAAGGCCACCAGGGGCCACAAGGGCCGCCAGTGACCCGCGGCCTTGCTGTGAAGAACACCGCTTGAGCTTCTTGGTTCTTTCGTAAAGTCACGTAGAAGGGAAATAATACAATAATACAAATAAAATATAATAAAATACAATTCTCACGACGTTTCGGCCACAACGGACGGCTGCTTGCGTTGTGGCCGAAACGTGAGAATTGTATTTTATTATGTTTTATTTTTTATTATTTTCCTTCTACGTGACTTTACCGAAAGAACCAAGAAAATGAATCCCTGCAGTCACGAAAGCTTTAAATCGAAACACTGCTTTAGCTTATTTTACCGCTATAATTTCCACGTGATAAGCCACTTCGTGGAGCTGTCATTTGTGGCCAGGGCGCTTCTGAAAAGGAAGCTAATAGCTCAGTGGGCTTTACCTGGTAAGATAAAAATAATAGATTCGTTGTATTTGTATAATATTTTTGTGTGTGAGTTGCTCACCTTTCATATACTGTACTTTGCACTCCTATCGTATTTTTGAACTGTTTGTTATTGTAACGTTCTGACCCGCCCCTCCTAGAAATCTGTGAAAAAGCTTTACAGCTCATGGTATTCCTCCAGTACATTATACCTGAATGGGTTGTGTCAAACTCTTAACCTCTCCTTTGTGTCATGAAGAAGGGCCATTGCCAGAAACGTCTATTATATATTTGTAAGGCCACACAGTGTTATTGGCGAGTGTCACTGTGTAACACATTTTTTTTGTTCCTGGGTAGTGTTATTTCCTAATTGCTTATGCCTCAAAAGTAAAGAAAATGGCTATTATTCCCCAACAAAATTTGCTTTTGTGGCCAGGACAGTGATATGTTTAAATTTACCCATTTTCAATGAGAAAACGTGTGGATTTGTGTAATTCCTTCACGTAAAGTCCTGGTCACAAAAGCAAAGTTTGTGGGAAATAATTGCCATTTTCTATACCTTTGAGACATAAGCATTTAGAAAATAACACTTACTAACCAAGACCAAAAATCATGTTGCATAGTGATTACTGCATAGCTCGTGCGCGTGTGTGGATTTGTGTGCGTGGATTTGTGTGTGTGGATTTGTGTGCGTGGATTTGTGTGCGTGCGTGCGGGTAATATGGGGAGTGGTGGCGCAGTGGTTAGTGCACTGCGCTACGAACCTGGCGGCCCAAGTTCGATTCCCGCTCACGATAAATAACAGTGGCGAATATCTGAACCAGTCCTGGGCCTCCCCTAGGTCAACCTAGGCTTAAATTGAGTACCTGTTCCCGTTCTTGCCACACGACCTCGTGTTGGCCCTTCATAGGTGCTCGCCAGTGATGGCGATGATAACAATACTACTACTAATAGTGATTATGTTTCGGGGATGTTCACATTGGGCTTATGCTGTGTTGATGGTGATGTGTCGGGGTGTTCGTATGTTGTGTTGATGGTGATGATGGTGGTGGTGATAATGGTAATGGATGATGGTGGTGATATTGGTGGTGATGAGAGTGATGATGATGATGGTTCTTAGGGGATGTTCGTATTGGGTCTCCCTTACGCCGTGTTGATGGTGATGATGTTGGTGATGGTGATGATGGCGGTGTCGATGGTGTTCATGGGGTGGTGATGGGTGTTCGTGCTGCGCCTGCTAATGGTGATGATGGTGGTGGTGATGATGTTGATGATGATGGTGGTAAAGGTGATGATGGTGATGATGGTGGTGGTGGTGTTGATGGGGGTGGTGATGGTGGTGGTAATGGTGCGTCGGGGATGTTTATGTTGGGCCTGCCCTACGCCGTGTTGATGGTGATGGTGGTGGTGGTGATGGTGTTGATGGTGATGATGTTGGTGGTGGTGATGATGATGGTGTTGATNGTGATGGTTGGTGGTGGTGGTGATGATGGTGTTGATGGTGATGATGTTGGTGGTGGTGATGATGATGGTGTTGATGGTGATGATGTTGGTGGTGGTGGTAATGATGGTGTTGATGATGTTGGTGGTGGTGATGATGATGGTGTTGATGGGGGTGGTGATGGTGATGGTGTTGATGATGATGGTGGTAATGGTGGTGATGGTGGTGTTGATGGTGTTGATGGGGGTGGTGGTGATGGTGGTGGTGGTGGTGATGATGGTGGTATTGATGGGGGTGATGGTGATGATGTTGGTGGTGGTGATGATGATGGTGTTGATGGGGGTGGTGGTGATGGTGGTGGTGGTGGTGGTGATGATGGTGGTATTGATGGGGTGATGGTGATGATGTTGGTGGTGATGATGATGGTGTTGATGGGGGTGGTGGTGATGGTGGTGGTGGTGGTGATGATGGTGGTATTGATGGGGGTGATGGTGATGGTGGTGGTGGTGGTGGTGATGATGATGATGGTGTTGATGGTGATGGTGCGTAGGGGATGTTCGTGCTGGGTCTGCCCTACGCCGTGTTGATGGTGGTGATGATGATGATGGTGGTGATGGTGATGGTGCGTAGGGGATGTTCGTGCTGGGTCTGCCCTACGCCGTGTTGATGGTGATGATGGTGGTGATGATGGTGTTGATGGTGATGATGATGGTGTTGATGGTGTTGATGGGGGTGGTGGTGGTGATGATGGTGGTGGTGATGATGATGATGGTGTTGATGATGATGATGTTGATGGTGGTGATGTTGATGGTGGTGATGTTGATGGTGGTGATGATGATGTTGGTGGTGGTGGTGATGGTGCGTAGGGATGTTCGTGCTGGGTCTGCCCTACGCCGTGCTGCACGGGGGGTATCTTGGCCTCTTCCTCATCATCCTGGCAGCCGCCGTGTGCTGCTACACGGGCAAGGTGACACAACAACTACAACAACAACTACTACAACAACACAACAGCAACAACAACACAACAACACAACAACAATAACACTCCACTAACTCGCCATCGAACAAAGACGGTCACCGCATCGCGCGCTTTCAGATGCGCTTCTGCGGCCGTCTGGAACGCTCTTTCTTCCGATATTAGGAAGCCACTGGAGGGATGCACTTTTGCTGGTAGGAACCCACTGGTTCCACCAGCCCACAGGGGATTATTGTGTCCGTCCGTCGTGCATCCAAAAATGGGAGCGGTGGGGCTGGGTGGGAGGGGAGGGAGGGGCTGGGTGGGGAGGGTGGGAGGGCTGGGTGGGGAGAATGGGGAGGGGCTGGGTGGAGAGGGGCTGGATGGGGAGGGGAGGGGAGGNTGGGAGGGGGTGTGGGAGGGGCTGGGTGGGGAGGTGGGGCGGGTGGGGGTGGAAAGGGTGGGGCTGGGTGGGGAGGGGCTGGTCACCCCGTGGTGCCCTTATAAAACTAACGTTTAACCTACTCACGCCGGCTTGTGCCCGCCCTCACAGTCGGCATATTTGCGGAATACACCACGCCGCCGTTGACCCTGGCCATTGACCGAGCAACCCAACGTTCCTACCAGCTCCCTCCGCAGGAATGTGTTAAATCATCTACACTGAAAACCCTTTTGACTTCAGAACTGCTTTTGTGTTCATGTTTAGTCCTTCCGCCACACCTCCGATTAGTACGGTTGGCTACATACGATGCTAAATAAGTTCAACATACAACATACGTAGAACATGCATACGGTGAGGCATGGGTTTGCTGGGCAAGAGCATCCAGCGTGGCAGATCCCCAGGTGTTTTGTTGAGGTTGGAGATCGTGGTGGTGGTGGTGGTGAGGTCATTCGCTGGGGTGAAAGGTCGCAGGAGGTTGAGTGGTGGTGAGTGGCGAGGTCAAGTTTTGATAGATTTTGCGTAACTACTACATGGATGGTCCCCTAACCCCCTTTGCCTGTCCCAGCATGGTTCTGAGAAAAAATATTAATATTTTAACAAATTGTCATTTTGTGAGGCATCCCTAACTAGCTAAGTAACTGCGAGCGAATGAAAACAATTCAACGTACGCTCTGCATGTACAACTTCATTGGTTCGCGTTCCCTGCTTACTCTTGGAAACTACATGAATGGTTTTAGAATGGCCTTCATTATCGTTCTACGTTACCGTATGGATGTACATGTTAGGGCAGTTATTAAATCCTTTATATTAAGTTCATTTGCTTGCTTGCTTGCGCGCTTACGACCGTGCAAATCTTTCGGTCGTTTTTTAACCCACTTCCCGTGATCCAATCGAGCTGACATTTTACACACAGACTCGTTGTGCGTGACAATTTATCTTCCACTTTTTAGGAAATTTTTTTCATATTTAATTTAAAATACCAATGTGATAAAAATGAAACTCTTACTCAATATAAACAGAAATGAATAATAAAATAAAACCGATGCCACGCATATAAATGATTTATTAGTGAAAAACTTTGTTTTTACGGGTTAATTTTTTTTACATTTGTAGATTCATGCATGATTATTCACCAATGACTCCGATGTATGATATGATTTGACACGTTTAGAAATCACCTCACGTAGCGCCTGGGACATTGCCAGGTAACCCCCCAGGGGTCCACGTGTGGCACATTAGGAATGGATCACTCTTTTAAGTGTGTCCTTGTGCAGCAAGGGAGTAAAGTGTGGTTCTGTGAAAGTCCTGATGTGCTGTGCAGTGCATCAATGCATGTGCGTACAGCAGCATGTGATGACTGAGACGGGCCTGTAGGTGGCTGGCAGGGTTATTGATTGACCGCGCGGATATACCAGTCACATGGTTAATGGCGGCTCGGGAGCAAGGCTGGTTGTAACACACGTGTTGTTGCATTTTACAGAGTGACGGTGCTGTTCTTCCCAAGATTAATATTAACCACAATAAATAAATGTGCTTGCCCTCGATTTGGAGCACCTACCCACGTCATTCATTTCGAGTGTGCAACACGCGTACCCTCCCAAGTTGAGAGCCACTGCCATCGGCCCTCGTGTTTTGTGGGTCATCCTTTCGGCCCTCCGTTCCACGTTGAAGCAACAGCTGAGCGACAGTGGTGCGGCTATCGGAAATAAAACGAATTGTCTTTGAATCACGATAACATCTTCTTGATTCTTTCGGTAAAGTCACGTAGAAGGGAAGTAATAAAATAATACAAATAAAACGTAATAACATAATAATTTTATTATGTTTTATTTTTATTATTTTAAAATAATAAAAAGAAAACATAATAACATAATAATTTTACTATGTTTTATTTATATTATTTTATTACTAAAAATAAAACATAATAACATAATAATTTATTATGTTTTATTTTTATTATTTTATTACTTCCCTTCTACGTGACTTTACCGAAAGAATCAAGAAGATGAATCACTGCAGTCACGAAAGCTTTAAATCACGATAACATCATTCGTGACTTTGCCACAGATAAAGCTAAGGGGGGGGATATATTGTAAGAAGAAGTTAGTGACATTTGATTAATTTACCTTGACTAGAATACATTTGTAAATTTTACATAGCTAAATAAATGCATACTTTATGTTCGAAATGTTTAGCATACTTCCCGACATGCAACAAACTTGAAATTTGCCGTGTGGGTAGTTTCCAGACTGTACACTATGCAAGAATTATAAAAATAGACTTTTGTATATTTTTTTTGGGGGGTGGGGGCACAATAATGGATATATTTTGCACGCAAGTGAGCAGTGACGTCACATCTGTGTCATGTCACCCGCATGCGGCAGCGTCACGCGGTGTGCCTGCTGACGTCACGCAGTGTGCCTAGTGACGTCACGCAGTGTGCCTGCTGACGTCACCCCCCCCCACCCTCCGCGTAGGCCGTGTGTTTATCCAAGACAAGAATCCAAGTTCTTGGTTCTTTCGGTAAAGTGACGTAGAAGGGAAATAATAAAATAATAAAAATAAAACATAATAAAATAATTCTCACGACGTTTCGGCCACAACGCAAGCAGCCGTCCTCACCTGAGAATTATTTTATTATGTTGTATTATTTTATTATTTCCCTTCTACGTGACTTTACCGAAAGAACCAAGAAGATGAATCCCTGCAGTCACGAAAGCTTTAAATCGAAAAAGAATCCAAGTATCGGGCGAAGCCGGGTAGTAAAGCGAGTAAAGTATAAAATTGGGCCTTTCCCTCCTATTAGCCGTAGGCCCCTCATAATTAATCAGGCGCTGAGTGTCTGTAGAAGCCTCGCAGACAGATGTAGATGATGTCGGCGAGACAGCGGCACTGCCGGTGAGTAGAGACGTTGGTGGAGCATCGGAGACCGTGGGGGAAAGGATAGGGGGGGGGGCGAGGTGGGGGGAGGAGGGGGGAGAAGGAGAGGGGGAGTGGTGGAGGATGGAGAGGGGGGGAGATGAGGGGGAGAAGGGAGGGTGGGGAGAGGTGGGGTGGAGAAGGGAGAGGGGGAGAGGGGGAGTGGTGGAGGATGGAGAGAGGGGGGAAGGAGAGGGTGGGGAGAGGTGGGGGGGGAGGAGGAGGAGAAGGAGAGGGGGAGTGGTGGAGGATGGAGAGGGGGGGGAGATGAGGGGGAGAAGGGGAGGGTGGGGAGAGGTGGGGGTGGAGAAGGGAGAGGGGGAGTGGTGGAGGATGGAGAGAGGGGGGGAAGGAGAGGGTGGGGAGAGGTGGGGGGGGGAGGAGGAGGAGAAGGAGAGGGGAGTGGTGGAGGATGGAGAGGGGGNTGGAGATGAGGGGGGAGAAAGAGAGGGTGGGAGAGGTGGGGGGGAGGAGGGAGAGTGGGGAGAAGGAGAGATGGGAGTGGTAGAGGATGGAGAGGGGGGGGTGAGATGAGGGGGGGAGAAGGGGATGGTGGGGAGAGGTGGGGGTGGAGAAGGGAAATGGGGGAGAGGTGGGGGAGAAAATCAGAGGGGGGCATGTGTGGGGGGGAGAGGTGGAGGGGGAAAGGAGAGGGGGGAGTGGTGGAGGATGAAGAGAGGGGGCAGGTGAGGGGGAGAAAGAGAGGGTGGGGAGAGGTGGGGGAGGAGGAGAGTGGGGAGAAGGAGAGGGGGAGTGGTGGAGGATGGAGAGAGGGGGNTGAGATGAGGGGGGGGAGAAGGAGAGGGTGGGAGAGGTGGGGGTGGAGGAGGGAGAGGGGGAGAGGTGGGGAGAAAATCAGAGGGGGGCAGGTGGGGGGGAGAGGTGGAGGGGGAAAGGAGAGGGGGGAGGGAGGGAGAAGGGGAAATGTGGGAGGCAAAGAAGGAGAGGGGGTGGGGGTTTACCGTTTGTCATCTATATAATGAGCAGGTAACTTGCAATGAGAATATAAGCTTTCCTGCCATAATTATTGTTATAAAAAAATCATAATGTTTAGAAGGAATGCAAGTTAGATGTATTGGACGTGTAATGCGAAAACAAGAGACTGGATATCAATGTTGTTGTGACTGAGAAAATTATAGGTACAACAAGAATCAGAAGACAGTGAATTAAGTGACGTGAGCAATTTCAACAACTGGATGCAACTGGAAGGAGTATCTGAGTAAACATCATGGACAGAGCTGAATGGAAGTAAGGTCGTAATTACCGATGTATTTGAGGAAGGACACGGCACAGAGAGACTGATCTTGCATTTCGACTGACGTTGCATCTGTGAAAAAGACGCTTTTGGGAGAGGACACGGCACGTTGAAAGAAGGCCCCAACAGACCCCTAATGCAGTGGCCACACTTTTGTGATACAAATCATGACAATGTTCGCGTCCAGGACATCTCATCCACACGTCCGACCATTCTAACCAACCGCCAGGGCCAAGCCGTCTCGACTTGTACCCACACCCTCCTCTCTCTTGTGCATCGTTGTCATCCCTCCCATCCCCTTCGCCCCCCCTCCCCCTTCACCTGCCCCCTCCGCCACCATCACCACAGGTGCTGGTGGCGTGCCTGTACGAGGAGGACGAGGACGGCACGCTGGTGCGCGTGCGCGGCTCCTACGTCGAGGTGGCGGACGCCTGCTGCGCCCCGCGCTTCCCGCGCCTGGGCGGTCACGTGGTGAACGGCGCGCAGCTCATCGAGCTCGTCATGACGTGCGTCCTCTACGTGGTGGTCAGCGGCAACCTCATGGTCAACAGCTTCCCCGCGCTCGGCGTCTCGCAGAAGGCCTGGTGCGTGCTCGCCACGGCGGCTCTGCTGCCCTGCGCCTTCCTGCGCAGCCTCAAGGCCGTGTCGCGCTTCAGCATGCTGTGCTCGGCGGCGCACGCGCTCATCACGCTGCTCGTCATGGGCTACTGCCTGAGCAGGGCTCGCGACTGGGCGTGGGACAAGATGAAGTTCTACGTGGACGTCAAGACGTTCCCCGTGTCCGTGGGCATCATCGTGTTCAGCTACACGTCGCAGATCTTCCTGCCGTCGCTCGAGGGCAACATGAGGGACCGCTCGCAGTTCGGCCCCATGATGGACTGGTCGCACATCGCCGCGTGCGCCTGCAAGGGCATCTTCGCCCTCGTCGCCTACCTCACCTGGGCCGACGACACCAAGGAGGTGATCACCGACAATCTTCCGCCCACCTTCCGGGCCGTCGTCAACATCTTCCTGGTGGCCAAGGCGCTGCTCTCGTACCCGCTGCCGTTTTTCGCCGCCGTCGAAGTCCTGGAGACGCTGTTCTCCAAGGCTCCCCCGCGGCCGCCGTCGGCGAGGCGGCCGCGACGCCATCGACGGCGCCGCCGCCGCCGCCGTCGAGTCCGCCGCTCACGCCGTCGGAAGGGTCGCGACTCACCGCCGCCTCCTTCTCCGGCGAGAAGGCCGCGGAGGAAGCCGACGGCGCGGCCGCCTCGGTCGAGGTCCCCGCGGCGGCCGGGCCTCGCCCCGGGCAGCAGGGCCCGTCGTGGACCCTCGGAGCGGGCCCCGCGCACCTGCAGGCCTGGACCCTGGGCATGCGCTGCGCCCTGGTGGTGCTGACTCTGCTCATGGCCGTGTTCATCCCGCACTTCGCCCTCCTCATGGGCCTGACGGGCAGCCTCACGGGAGCGTCGCTCTCCTTCCTGCTGCCCTGCATGTTCCACGTGCGCCTGCTGTGGCGCAAGCTCAAGTGGCACCACGTGCTGTTCGACGCCACCATCTTCGTGGTGGGCGTCGTCGTGAGCATCTCGGGGATGGTGCACTCGCTGCAGGGCCTCGCCGAGGCCTTCCGCACGGGCCGCGAAGACTGACGAGGCGCGTGCAATCAACCGCAACGCGCGCAATCAGCCGCAACGCGCGCAATCAACCGCAACGCGCGCAATCAGCCCCAATGCGCGCAATCAACCGCACGCGTTCAGCCAAGCACACGTGCAAAAAACACCAACATGAACACCTACACCGCACAAACACCTACACCGCACAAACACCTACACGAACACGAACATGGACACATACACTGCACGAATACCTAAACAAACACGAACACCCACACCGCACAAACATGAACACCTACACGAACATGAACACACTACACGCATGGCAATGACCACAGTACAGGCAAACACACACACACACAACACCTACACGACACTCACAATCACACACACACGTGCGGCATACAACGACGACAAGAACAGCAACAACACAAGCCGCCATTCTCCAATCAAGTGACTGTGACGTCACAACAGAGCTCGTGCCAGGAGGCCAGATTCACTTTCAGAGCACGCACAAAGTAGCACACTCACACACACGTGCACACGCACACACGTGCACACGCACACACGTGCACGCGCACACGTGTACACTGACACACTCGCACGGGTACTATACACGCACACAAACACGTAAGCACACTTGAGCCCCATCCAAAACCCACACTTGCAGTATGCGGACACATGGCGCACACGTGACTGGATACACATTCACGCACGAACACGCGCGCACACTCTCGCTCGCCAGACGCACGAAATTCAAACAACAGCGAACAAAGGTGGGGGTGGGTGGGGGGTGGCTCAGGCTAATATAAGGTGTGCACGCATGGCTGTGGTCTGACTGGTTACCGGAGTTGAAGGGTAGTAAGGGCGGGTGCGAGGGTAGCGCTTAGCGAGTGGGTTAGCAGTAAGAATATTGCCCAGCGGCTCATGGACTTGGGACAGGGAGAGGACTACCCATGAAGCATGGAACCACGTGCCAAGGTTGGTCCAAGGTTGGCCCAACGTTGGGCCAACGTTGAACCAACGTTGGCCCAACGTTGAACCAACGTTGGGCCAACGGTTCCAACCAAGATGCCATCGTTGGCCCAACCGACACGTTGACTGGGTAGGCAGCGGCTGGGTTGCCTCTCCTAGTTAGGGATATGACCGGTGGCCTCACTGGGAAGTGCGGCTCGGAGTTTCAAGTTCATGTAATAGGTATAGCCCCGTGAGCCATTCGGCTCTTGAATCGGGTGCAACCACAACAAACAAAAAACAAAAGCATGAACAAGAAAACATCTTAAAGTGACTATGTGCATGGTGGGGGGGGGGGGGTCTGTCTCGTGCTGTCAGGTCCGTGCTATTCGTCGCAAGGCCCGTGGGGGCCCACTGGTGGTCCCTGGTGGCCTTCAGTGCGGCCCCTTCATGTGCGACAAGACACAGAATGTGAACGCAGCCCCCCCCCCCCCCATGGTGCTGTCACACCTCCAATGGTTTCAAATGATGATGTCTTATCAGCGAAAGTGCCCCGCTCTGAAAATGAGTGAAGATCACTGAGTTTGGGGCAACAGCCGATGCTAATTGGTTGTTGATTTGGTTGGTCAGCGTGTTCAATTGGTTAAGGCGAGTGCTGGCGTGACCCCATTGGCTCGCGTGGTTATCGAGGTCGGGCTTACGGCCTGCGCTGACCTTCCCGGTGACCATTCGAACGTTGGGTCGACGTTGGATAATGATTTGGTGATGCTGTGTTGGCAGTGGTGCACGAGCACAAACAACAACAACACAACAACAACAACAAACCAACACATTCGTCAAGTAACACTGTGGCCTTAAACGAGGGAAAAATACATCTAAAAAAATCAGACGACGTTTCGGGAAATGCCCCTTTTCGTCGCAAGACATTTTTAAAAAGGACAATTGCCCAAAAACGTCGCCTATATTTCCCCGTTCGTGGCCACACGGCGTAGTCGTTGTTGACGAATGTGACTGTCGCACATAGACACCGCAGCGTTCAACCTCCGAGCTTCAGACACGAACCCACACCACGGAGATACACGTGGCATTGCTGTACATGCAGTATACAGCATGCTGTGTGTGTGTGTGTATATATAGATACTGGCAGTACTCGTCGGCGCGTCTGGGTTGCTTGGGATGCTGTAGACGCCAGGAAATGAAATGCCAGGAATGAAACTCGGACAAAATCTGACAGAGTGATGGGAGGTGACATGCGGAGCAAACGAACCGATCACGAACCCTATCACCAATCAACTACCCACCCCCCCCCCCTAATTAGCCAACCAATCACGAGCCCTATCCCGAATCTATCACCAATTAACTCGCTACCAATCCCTCACTAATTAGCCAACCAATCACGAGCCCTATCCCACCCTATATCACCAATCAACTGGCTAACCCTCCCTCACCAACTAACATTTTTTAGCGCCGCACGAATAACAAACAAAACCCAACACGCGAGACAATAACGCCGCCTTAAAATAACACAAATATTATAATCGGCGACGTTTCGGGCAATGGCCCTTCTTCACAGCACATCAGCACAGTACCAGCTGTGTCACACCGACTCTGGCTTGACACGTGGCCAATCAAACGCTCACCCTGGCCCCTCACCAACCAGCCACTCGCACATGAGGAATTGGAGCCCGATCACGGACTGCAACCCAAATCCTTCATTCTAAATATTGTAACGAGAGCCAATCAGCGACGAGAACAAGGCTTGGCTCTAACCCCCTGACCTGCAGCGTTTGGCAAGGCCCCCCCTAAAACCCCTTTATCATTTTCGTTCGCTGTTCTATTGTTGGTGTTCACAGCCCCCCCCCCCCTCTCCGTCACCTCGCCTCCTCCCTCGTCACGTTGCAGTGGTCGTGAGATAATGGAGTTCGTAACGAGTGCTCGTGGTCCCTTCATCAACAACCATCGGCAAATCCGCCGGCCCCTCGCCGATGACAAAGACCCATCCCCCACCCACATACCCCCCCCCCACCCCCCCCCCCCAGGTATAAAGATCGCCAGTCACGGACTGATCGCCAGTCAAGTGACTGACTCACTGACCAACGACGACCTCACAGGGCCGACTCGTGAAGGCACCAACAGCTTACGGCAACTTGACTTCAAGTTCAAGTTTCATTGATTAGGTTTTTGCCCTCTTCTTGGTTCTTTCGGTAAAGTCACGTGTCGAATGGACGGCCGCTTGCGTTGCGGCCGAAACGTCGTGAGAATTATTTTATTATGTTTGATTTGTTTTATTATTTTATTATTTCCATTCCACGTGACTTTACCGAAAGAACCAAGAAGATGAATCCCTGCAGTCACGAAAGAAGCTTTAAATCGAGGTTTTGCCCTGTGAGCCATTCGGCTCTTGAGTGTCCGTCCAAGTCGGTCACGGGGCGATTGTGTTCGTCACGGGATGTCGGTCACGCCGTGACCGTCACGGACAGTGGTTAGTCGCGGTGCCGCACGCGGGCACGGTGACCGACTTGTCAGCAGTCACATCGCAGGCCCCCAGTCACGAGCTGACTTGTCACGGGGCCGACAGTCACGGCGAAGGTTCGCGTGCTGCGCGCTTGTGTTTTGCAACAGCTTACTCGGTGTGAATATGGGTGTTCTGCTTGTATAGCTGAGCGCGCGTGTGTGCATGTATATTGTGCACGTGTAGTGTAGGTGTGTGTGTGTGTAGGTCTGAGTGCACGCGTGTGTAGTGTCGGTGTGTGTGTGTAGTGTAGGTGTGTGTGTAGGTGTGAGTGCACGTGTGTGTGTGCATGTATACTGTGCACGTGTGTGTAGTGTGTGTGTGTGAGTTTACGCGTGTGTGTGCATGTATACTGTTCACGTGTGTGTAGTGTCGGTATGTGTGTGTAGGTGTGAGTGCACGTGTGTGTAGTATAGGTGTGTGTGTCGGTGTGTGTGTGTAGTGTAGGTGTGTGTGTAGGTGTGAATGCACGTGTGTGTAGTGTAGGTGTGTGTGTGTAGGTGTGAGTGCACGTGTGTGTGTAGGTGTGTGTGTGTGTGGCGGGGTGAGAAGTGGAGCAGTGGTTTGCACACTGCACTACGAACCCGGCAACCTAGGTTCGACTCCGAGCCACGGCTAACATCAGTGGCACGCAAGGATTATCTGAAACCTGCCCTGGATATCTCACTGCCCCTTCCCTCCCTCCTCCTAGGTCGACTCAGCCTTAAATGAGTACCTGCTGCGGTGTGTAAAAAAATCAGCTCCAGGAAGACAAAGGCAGCCTGGTTTGTTGTTTGTAATGCCGCCTTAATAGGTGCTCGCTAACAGCACTTGCCCCACCCAGTCTACATGGCTACGTGGGGGACCTTTGTGTATTGTGTGTGCATGTAACAGTGCGTGTGTGTGCGTGTCGTGGTGTCGTAATGGTACGAACCCACGGTTCAATTTCCGACCGTGATGAACATCATCATCACCACCACCAGTGAGTGCCACAATCGGTATCCGAGCCTGGCTTGAACCTTCTCTGGATCGACTCGGCAGAAATGGTTGGGTAACCCAGTTGCTGCGTTAGTCATTAACATGATCAATTGCTGTTCTGTTGGGTCTTTCGGTAAAGTCACGTAGATTGGTTCAAATTAATAACAAATAAACAAAAAACTACGACGATTCTGATGACGATCGCTTATGTTGTGATCGAAACGTCGTCGCTTTATTTTATTTGTATTAATTTGAACCTATCTCCGTGACTTTACCGAAAGACCCAGAGAATATAAATTCATGCAGTCCCGAAAGCTTCAAGTCAGGAATTATCAATTGTGTTTTGTTGGATCGAGGCGGGCGTGCGTGTGCGAGATGCAGAGGTCGCAAACGGGTTTGATTCCTTACCCGTACCCGGCCGCACCAGGGTGGCAAATGGGTACCCGGGTAGTGGTACGCTACCCGTACTCGTGCCCTACCCGAAATGAGTGACACACGGTTACTCATCAGTGACTCACGGCCTACCCGTACCCGTACCCGGCCGCACCAGGGTCGCAAACGGGTACCCGTACCCGGCCGGGTACGGGTAGCCGGGTATCGGGTAGGGTACGGTATCGGGTACCCGGTTGCGACCTCTGGCGAGATGCCGATCAGTGGGAGCGGTGGCGCAGTGGTTAGCGCGCTGCAATACAAACCCGGCGACCCGAGTTCCAATTTCTGGCTTCACGATCGTCACATCAGTGACGATTATCTAAACCGGTCCCGGGCCTCCCCTCGGTCGACTCAGCCTCAAATGAAATCCTTATGTATAAATATCACCATTGGGAAGACAAGGCGGTCGGGCGTGGTGTCGGCCACCCCACCCCCCCTCCCTCGTGTGACGTTACGCCCTTCACAGGTGCTCGATAACAGCACTTGCCCAACAGCCTGTAAAGGCTATAGAGGGGATCTTTGTCTTTTGTATGAGTGTAGTGCATGTATATATGTTGTGTGTGTCTTTGTGTTATTCAACGGATTTCTTTATTGTATTGGTGTCCGTGTACGTGTGGGGAGCGGTGGTGCAGTGGTTGGCGCGCTGCGCTACCAACTCGGTCACCCGAGTTCGATTCCAGCTCATGGCCAACAATAGTGACGATTAATCTGAACCGGTCCTGGGCCTCCCCTAGGGCGACTCAACCTCAAATGAGTTTCATTGGGGAGACAAAGGCGGCATCACATGGTTCTGACCATACCAACTCGTGTGCCGTGCCAGCCTTCATAGGTGCTCGCTAACAGCACTTGCCCCAACAGTCTGTTAAGGCTATACAGGGGGTCTTTGTCTCTGTTATAGCTGTGTATGTATACAGTATAGTACATACACCGTTATTATTCAATATTATGTTGCTTAATATTTATTTTAATATCACCACAGTATATATATCACTAGCGTATATTTTTCTTATAATTCTCAAATAGTATTATTGCATTATGATTGCACAACAGTATTATAGTAACAGCCTGATCATTAACAGCTGTTACTAACCATATCATTTATGTTAATTTCCGACGTTAATTATAATTTATGCACATTTTAAGTCGTTTTTTAATTCATCGCAATTGAAAGTGATCAATTTTAGTATACAGTATATTTTAAATAATGACTGCTCGATTATTGAAATCGTTTCCGATGCTCGACCAGTTCATTCGATCAGATGGGTTGGAGGTTTTCGACCGAATAATTTCCTACAGCGACGAACGCAGCCGTCGATAGAAATCGAACCACTCCACGTGGCTCGGAGGATTTTGATTTAAGTCACCAGGTCAGGTCCCTCTGAGCTGTGCAGATCTTTTTCGGAAGCGACCGGCCGCATGTGATTGCTCAAGGAAGTTGGGTTATCATCACTTGGACATTTATAGCAGCCAAATAGTCGAAACGCGTGATGTTGATTCTAAATGTGGAGGGAAAACCGGAGGATCCGGAGATAAAATCAACGCGACCACATGGAGAGAGACACCGCAGACTCCAAATATACAGGAGCAGGCGTCAGGGTCGGGATCGAACCCACGACCTCCTGCATACCAGGCGAGGTAGTTAACATCTCATAGCCACCGTGATGATGATGAGAGAAGAGAGACGCACTCCAAATATACAGCAGCAGGCGTCAGGGTCGGATCGAACCCACGGCCTCCTGCGTACGAGGCGAGGTAGTTAACATCTCCTAGCCACCGTGATGATGATGATGAGAGAAGAGAGACGCACACCAAATATACAGCAGCAGGCGTTAGGGTCGGGATCGAACCCACGGCCTCCTGTATACCAGGCGAGGTAGTTAACATCTCGCCACCACAGTGGTCTGTAGTCAACATCATGCCCGATTTAAGACACGTGTTCTACTCTGAACTATGAATAACATTGACAGCGTTGGATGTTGCATTGCCGCTTGACGTTTTGCGGCTTTGGATTTCAGAAAGAACAAAAAACGCGCCACGTACACATCGATTATAGCTTTTATTCAAATCGCTATATTCATATCACGTGTTTACGTTTGTTTCTATGTAGCGGGTAGCGCGCTGCGCTACGAACGCGGTACCCGAGTTCAATTCCCGCTCACGGCCAACACCAGTGACGAATATCTGAACCGGTCCTGCGCCTCCCCTAGGTCGACTCAGCCTCAAATGAGTACCTGGTGCGGTGTGTAAACATCGTCACTGGTGGTGGCCATCCATCTCCTCGTGTGCCGTGCCAGCCTTCGTAGGTGCTCGCTAACAGCACTTGCCCCAACATTCTGTTAAGGTGTACGGGGATCGTTGTTTTTGATGATGTGTAGCGAATAATCGACTCCTGAAATCAATACTTATTTTGGATTTCAATTGTGTCCACGCTAAAAATCAGAGGCGACTAATATTTTAAACTTATTACCAGGACAGGACAAAACGACTGAATATGATATAGGTAACGAATGTGGTGTGATGATGATAGGAGTACATGGTGGATGGTGAATATATGGTATAATGATGGCTGTGATAAGATGATAATGATTATGGTGGTGATGGGGGTCATGTGGCAATGATAGTGAGGAGAAGATGATAATTTGATGAGGTGTATGATGGCGAGGAATAAGGTGATGATGGTGATATTTGATTTTACGTGGACGATAGTGATTGGAAGATGGTGGATGACGGTGATGATGGTTTGAAGGCGCTTTCTCCATCCTCTCTTGTTGTCAGGACCACATTTTCCGTCTTTGCGGTCACGGATAAAATCGTTGATGTTGATGTGTTAATGACGTTTGATTATGTTAATGATGATGATGTTCATGATGAACACCCCCCCCCCTCTTACCCCCAGCAGCTCACGTGCACGTGCGACATCCCACGAGCGTGGACACGTGCGTGTGTGACTTCGTGTGTGTGTGTNACACTGCGTGTGTGTGTGTGAGAGAGTGTGTGTGTGTGAATGCGTGTGTGTCACTTCGTGTGTGTGTGACTACCTCGTGTGTGTGTACTTCTGCGTGTGTGTGTGTGCATGCGTGTGTGTGTGTGAGAGAGTGTGTGTGTGTGATACCTCTGTGTGTGTGTGTGCCGTGTGTCACCGCGTGTGTGTGTGTGAACTGCGTGTGTGTGTGTNACACCTTGTGTGTGTGGAGACACTTCGTGTGTATGTGACACGGCCAACACCAGGGACAAATATCTAGACCAGTCCTGGGCTTCCCTAGGTCGACTCAGTCTCAAATGAGTACCTGGTTGCGGTGTGTAAACATCGCCACGGTGCTGGCCACCCACCCCTCGTGTGCCGTGCCGGCCTTCATAGGTGCTCGCTGACAGCACTTGCCCCTACAGTCTGTTAAAGGCTGTACGGGGATCTTTGTCTTTGCCCCGTGACCGCCAGCAGCGAGCATTCCACACTTCACGTGACGCCCTTAAAGTGCACCTAGCCTGGCACGAGCACTTATGGGGACGATTTCCCGTCAGCGGCTATCTTCACTGGAGGGTGGTATGATACACGCCCCCGCGATGCGCATCAATACCAGTGGTCATTTAGGTGACCTGGGCTTCCTTTAGGTCGACTCAGTTTGAAATATAACCCGATTCATGCAAAACTCTGGTCAAATCTCCCCCTCGATCAATGTGACCTTAACATGTGTTCGCTGTCCGAGCTTGTGTCTGCACAGTGCTACTTTCAAGGTTATATTGGGGTGGTGTGTGTGTGTGTGTTTATATGTTTGCTGTGCTCATGATACTGCACTGTGTGTACATGCACACAACACACACGCACGCGCCCGTGCGACGGACAGCGCCCAGATCTCGCAAGGCAAGTAGGTTTGAAGCAGGTTATTTAATGATACAACATGTGAGTGACTACCACCACCGTGCATGTATGCATGGCAGGGTGCTGTAGGCTGCCTCGGGGCAGCATGGTTTCGACACATCTATACTTCAATCTTGATTGAAACATTTATTTTGAATAATATTGGTCGCGAAAGGCTGCGTGTTAAAGTGGCAAGAAGTTGGCTTAGGGAGGTCTTCTTGCATTTAGTGTTGAAGAATCTACAGGAATTCGTGGACCTTCGCAATTTGTGCTCGATTAGTTATTGATGTGAGTGCCTCGCTAACATTTTTTCTATTTTGCACTCCGATGGTTTTGTTGGTGTCACTTGCTGACCCGCCCCGACTCAACATCCGTGAAAAGAGAACTTCAGAGTTCTAGATTTGAAACTTTCGTGACTGCAAGGATTCATATTCTTAGGTTTTTTTTTTCGGTAAAGTCACGTAGGTAAATTTTTTTTTAATTAATAAAAGTAAAATAAAAATAAAATAAAACTCACGACGTTTCGGAGGCAACACAAGCTTCCGTCTTCAGGTGGAACCGTCACAGCACGATAGCTGTATCATACATAGCTGTATCATACAGCTATCGTGCTTTTATTAATTTTAAAAAAATTTTACCTACGTGACTTTACCGGAAAAAAACCTAAGAATAAGAGCTTCATAGCTCATCGGATTCCTCCAGTCGATATGAAGATTCTGATTCTTCACCCGGCAGTGGGTTAGATCATGGCTGATGACGACGCTGATGATGATGGAGATCAGAATCAGAAGTTTATTTCCCGACTAATGAGTTGAGTTCGCGTTTTCTCAAAGACTCGGTAGTTCAGTACAACAGAGCTAATCGAATACGCAGGAGGCTTTCACGACAAATATTACACTGGTCAACACACTTTTTCTGGCATAAGGTATTCCAACGTTTAAGGTAATTTCGGGGTGCTGATTCCAAATCTGGCATCAGTTTTTGTCTATCACATCAGGTTTTTGAGATATCAAATATTGCATTTTTTATAAAAACTGCAGAAGAAAAATATTAAATAAATGTGGATATCTACATAAAATTCTATTAACACACTATCCTAAAAATAAGCACCATATTTTAACACTAAAGCAGTCACTGACTCGCAACAACTTGCAATCATAAGTGACAGAGTTGGGTAAAATCAATAAAATGGGGTATGCCGATAACATAAAATGAGATGTGATAGAGCAAATCTGAGATCAGATTTGGAATCAGCACCCTGCAATTAGTCTAAAACAGCTGCAAAAGTCCAGGCCAGAATTTTTTTTTTGTTGACCAGTGTTATCCGAGAAGTTTCTAGATCGCGAATAGTGGAAAGCCACCCGAAGCCTGGTGTTTAGTGTCACTTTAAGTGACAAACGTTTACGTGGAAAACCTTACTAACTGTTCTATCGGGTGGTGGATATTTAACGACACATTTAATTTAGGGGCCGTCCATAAATGCGTCACAGGCGTTACAAAAAGTCAACCCCCCCCCCAAAATTGACGTCACAAAGCTCTGCCCCCCCCCCAAATAAAACATGCTTCAAGCGCTTTAAACTATTGTCATTGTAGTGTCCCGTATTTAATGTGGCACTGCACTCTGATGTTGAGGAGAAACTTTATTAAAAGTAATAATATCGTTTGTTTATTTATTTAAAGTTGCGCATTTTGATGTGACGTCACACAAATCCCTTTTCGATATAACCAAAAAAAACCGCTATGAGGAGGAATCGCTGTAGAGATCCGAATATGATTCTATGTAATTTGACCTATTTCGAATCGCGGACGACGGGAGCAAGGAATTCGAACGAACAGATGTTGGGTGGGTAGGGGGCGGGGCCACGGGGATAGGGGCGGGGCCACGGATAGGGGGCGGGGCGGAACAATCTCACAACTTATTTCGATTTAAAGCTTTCGTGACTGCAGGGATTCATCTTCTTGGTTCTTTCGGTAAAGTCACGTAGAATGGAAATAATAAAATAATAAAANTAAAAAATAAAAATTCTCACGACGTTTCGGCCATTATGTTTTATTTTTATTATTTTATTATTTCAATTCTACGTGACTTTACCGAAAGAACCAAGAAGATAATGCACCCCTTCAGAATATTTGTACTGGAGGAACCACCTGGTTACACCAGCCCACAGGGGATTATTGTGTCCGTCCGTCCGTCGTGCATCAAAAAATGGGAGGGGTGGGGCTGGGTGGAGGGGAGGGTGGGGAGGGGCTGGGTGGGGAGGGTGGGAGGGGTGGGGCTGGGTGGGGAGGGGCTACTGTGGTGGGGGGAGGGGTCACGTGGTGGGGGAGGGGTCACGTGGTGGGGGGAGGGGCTACTGTGGTGGGGGGAGGGGCTACTGTGGTGGGGGAGGGGCTACTGTGGTGGGGGGAGGGGTCACGTGGTGGGGGAGGGGCTACTGTGATGGGGGGGAGGAGCTACTGTGGTGGGGGGAGGGGCTACTGTGATGGGGGGAGGGGCTACTGTGGTGGGGGGAGGGGTCACGTGGTGGGGGAGGGGCTACTGTGATGGGGGGAGGGGCTACTGTGGGGGGGAGGGGCTACTGTGATGGGGGGAGGGGCTACTGTGGTGGGGGGGAGGGTCACGTGGTGGGGGAGGGGCTACTGTGATGGGGGGAGGGGCTACTGTGATGGGGGGGAGGGGTCACGTGGTGGGGGGAGGGGCTACTGTGGTGGGGGGAGGGGCTACTGTGGTGGGGGGAGGGTCACGTGGTGGGGAGGGGCTACTGTGGTGGGGGGAGGGCTACTGTGGTGGGGGGAGGGGCTACTGTGGTGGGGGGAGGGGCTACTGTGGTGGGGGAGGGGCTACTGTGGTGGGGGGAGGGCTACTGTGGTGGGGGGAGGGGCTACTGTGGTGGGGGGAGGGCTACTGTGGTGGGGGAGGGCTACTGTGGTGGGGGGAGGGGCTACTGTGGTGGGGGAGGGGCTACTGTGGTGGGGGGAGGGGCTACTGTGGTGGGGGGAGGGGCTACTGTGGTGGGGGGAGGGGTCACGTGGTGAGGGGCTACTGTGGTGGGGGGAGGGCTACTGTGGTGGGGGAGGGGCTACTGTGGTGGGGGAGGGGCTACTGTGGTGGGGGGAGGGGCTACTGTGGTGGGGGAGGGGCTACTGTGGTGGGGGGAGGTCACGTGGTGGGGGGGAGGGGCTACTGTGGTGGGGGNAGGGGCTACTGTGATGGGGGAGGGGCTACTGTGGTGGGGGGAGGGGTCACGTGGTGGGGGAGGGGCTACTGTGGTGGGGGGAGGTCACGTGGTGGGGGGGAGGGCTACTGTGGTGGGGGAGGGGCTACTGTGGTGGGGGGAGGGGCTACTGTGGTGGGGGAGGGGCTACTGTGGTGGGGGGAGGGCTACTGTGGTGGGGGGAGGGGTTACTGTGGTGGGGGGGACGGGTCACGTGGTGAGAGGGAGGGCTACTGTGATGAGGGGAGGGGAGGGGCTGCGGGGGGGAGACGTGAGTCTGAGGGGCGGGGCTGAGGGTGACGCACAGCTGTTGTTGACGCATGCGCACTGCGCGCCCCTCAAAGTTTTTCGGGGGGTCGTGCGCCCACGAGTTGAGAAGCCCCGGGACCCCCTCTCAACGAAACCCCCGAAACCCCCGACGACTCGGGGGCCTCAACTCCTCGCCTCGCCTCCGAGCGAGACAAGCGAGGTGCGACAAGGACCCGGCCACAGCAACATGGAGTTGGGCGGCGGGGCCGGCGCCGCGGAGAAGCGGTTTCGCGGTTCGGGGACCCCCATCCCGCTGGGGTCCCAGGGTCCTGGCAGCGTCAACACTCGGATCCCTCCGCCTCGGGGATCACCCCGATGGGGTCACGGACCCGGGGGCTTTGACCGCACGGAGCCCCGGGTCGGGTAGCCTCGTCGTGGGGGGAGGAGGAGGGNAGGAGGGGGGACACTGACCCCCGCAGGGACCCCGCGGGGCCGGAGGACCCCCTCGGGACGAGTTCCCCCGCGGCCCGCGGACCTCAAGTTCCAGCTGATCCTCATCGGGAACCGCGGCGTGGGCAAGACGAGCCTCATGGAGAGGTTCACGGACGACGCCTACAGCGACGCGTGCAAGTCCACAGTGGGTGCGTGGGTGATGAGGGGGGCTGGGTGGTGTGCGTGGGTAGTGATGAGGGGGGCTATGAGGGGGAGACACACAGTGGGTGCGTGGTGCCGGGGCTGGGTGATGTGCGTGGGTGATGAGGGGGAGACGCACACTGGGTGGGCGAGGTGCCTGGGGCTGGGTGGTGTGCGTGGGTGATGAGGGGAGACACACACTGGGTGGGCGAGGTGCCGGGGCTGGGTGGTGTGCATGGGTAGAGAGGGGGAGACACAGTGGGTGGGCGAGGTGCCGCGGGCTGGGTGGTGTGCGTGGGTGATGAGAGGGGCTATGAGGGGGAGACACACAGTGGGTGGGCGAGGTGCCGGGGCTGGGTGGTGTGCGTGGGTGATGAGAGGGGCTATGAGGGGGAGACACAGTGGGTGGCGAGGTGCCGGGGGGGNCTGGGTGGTGTGCGTGGGTAGAGAGGGGGAGACACACAGTGGGTGGGCGAGGTGCCGGGCTGGGTGGTGTGCGTGGGCAGAGAGGGGGAGACGCACAGTGGGTGGACGAGGTGCCGGGGCTGGGTGGTGTGCGTGGGTAGAGAGGGGGAGACACACAGTGGGTGCGTGGTGCCGGGGGCTGGGTGGTGTGCGTGGGTGATGAGGGTGGCTATGAGGGGGAGACACACAGTGGGTGCGTGGTGCCGGGGGCTGGGTGGTGTGCGTGGGTGATGAGGGGGGCAGAGAGGGGGAGACGCACAGTGGGTGGGCGAGGTGCTGGGCTGGGTGGTGTGCCTGGGTGATGAGGGGAGAGGGGGAGACACACAGTGGGTGGGCGAGGTGTATGGGAGACGGAGGAGACGTGGATTTATGGGGGCGGGGGACATGGGGAGACGCCAGGAGAGACACGTGGGCATGAGGACATGGAGTTTAGGGACACAAGGAGACACTGGGGAGACGGTGGGTGGGGGGGCATAGGAAACGCACGTGGAGAGGGGGGGCATAGAGGGCATTGTGGATGTGTGGGCATGGGGAGACATGTGGGGCATTGAGAGCATGGGGAGACATTGGGGGGGGGGGGCAGAGGAGACATGTGGGGCATTGAGGGCATGGGGAGACATTGGGGGGGGCAGAGGAGACATGGGGAGACATTGGGGGGGGGCAGAGGAGACATGGGGAGACATGGGGGCATTGAGGGCATGGGGAGACACGGGGGCAGAGGGCATGGGGAGACACGGGGTGTAACAGAGGAGACAGCGGTGCACATGGAGGGGGCATCATAAGCGACGTGGAGACGAGGAGAGAGACGGGGGGCACACACACGGGGACCAGGAGGGACATGAGGATACGGAGAGGAATTGACGCGTGGGAGAGACATCAGGAGGGGTGTGCACATGAAGACGTTGAGTTTAGGACACGATGAGACAGGTATTAGAGAGATACAGGGACACATAGCGGGACAGACGGGGACAGAGGGAAGAGACAGTGGGACACGGTGACAGGGGGACAAGGGGATGCAGGGATGAGAGGAAGGAGCCTTGATGACATGGGCGTGTGGAGGAAACGCGGGGTGGTGCCACTCGGGCACAGGGAGACGCGGAGTGGACAGGAGGGACGTGGGGAACACGGAAACAAGACAGAGGAGGGACATTGGGGCACAATTGGACACGGGGACAGGTGGCATGAGGTTTGCGGACAAAGACAAAGTTCCCCCGTATAGCCTTTGCATATACTGTTGGGCAAGTGCTGTTGGCGAACACCTATAAAGGCCGGTTCGTCGCACAACCACGGCCCGGCCTTCTTTGTCTTTCCCTTTCTAATGATGACACTGCATTAGGTACCTATTTGAGGCCGCACCGACCTAGAGGAGGTCTAGGACCGGTTCAGACGACACTCGCCACTGATGTTATCGATAACCACTGCGCCACCACTCCATCTACTCACACCGCACTCATATCGTCAACAACAGCGCCCATTCGTCACGAACACACCCAGGACAGCGCTTGTGCCAGGCACGGTGCACTTTGAGTTGGAAGAGTGAGAATCACCGGTCGCGCATCCGTCAGTCATCTTGAATCGGCTGATCCATTGCACCTGGGTCTGTCCCCTTGACCTTCCACACTTCACGCGATAGCCGCAAAGTGCACCTAGCCTGGCACAACAGTTAACTTATAACACATGGGTCTGTACCGTAACCTCCAGTTAGCACCAACACATGAACTATCGCATCTATTCACGCTCTGATAACACACACTGTGGCCAGACTCTAAATATACCATGGAATCACACGAGTCAACAACAGCCACAACACGCACAACTAACAACGCAAACACAATACTAACATTAGAACCACAACCAACAACACAACCAACAACACTAACATTAGAACCACACAACCACAACACAAACACAAGACTAACATTAGGACCACGCAACCAACAACACAAACACAGACTAACAGAACCACCAACACAAACACAGACTAACAGAACCACGCAACCAACAACACAAACACAGACTAACAGAACCACGCAACCTACAACACAAACACAGACTAACATTAGGACCACAACCAACAACACAAACACAGACTAACAGAACCACGCAACCTACAACACAAACACAGACTAACAGAACCACGCAACCAACAACACAAACACAGACTAACAGAACCGCGCAACCAACAACACAAACACAGACTAACAGAACCACGCAACCTACAACACAAACACAGACTAACATTAGACCACAACCAACAACACAAACACAGACTAACAGAACCACGCAACCAACAACACAAACACAGACTAACATTAGGACCACAGAACCAACAACACAAACACAACACTAACATTAGGACCACGCAACCACAACACAAACACAGACTAACAGAACCACGCAACCTACAACACAAACACAGACTAACATTAGACCACAGAACCAACAACACAAACACAGACTAACAGAACCACGCAACCTACAACACAAACAAAGACTAACATTAGGACCACAACCAACAACACAAACACAGACTAACAGAACCACGCAACCTACAACACAAACAAAGACTAACATTAGACCACAGAACCAACAACACAAACACAGACTAACAGAACCACGCAACCAACAACACAAACAAAGACTAACATTAGGACCACGAACCAACAACACAACACAGACTAACAGAACCACGCAACCTACAACACAAACACAGACTAACATTAGGACCACGCAACCAACAACACAAACACAGACTAACAGAACCACGCAACCAACAACACAAACACAGACTAACATTAGGACCACAGAACCAACAACACAAACACAGACTAACAGAACCACGCAACCAACAACACAAACACAGACTAACAGAACCACGCAACCTACAACACAAACACAGACTAAAAGGACCACACAATCAACAACACAAACACAGACTAACAGAACCACGCAACCAACAACACAAACACAGACTAACAGAACCACGCAACCAACAACACAAACACAGACTAACATTAGGACCACAGAACCAACAACACAAACACAACACTAACATTAGGACCACAGAACCAACAACACAAACACAGACTAACAAACCACGCAACCAACAACACAAACACAGACTAACAGAACCACCAACCTACAACACAAACACAGACTAATATTAGGACCACACAATCAACAACACAAACACAGACTAACAGAACACGCAACCAACAACACAAACACAGACTAACAGAACCACGCAACCTACAACACAACACAGACTAACATTAGGACCACAGAACCAACAACACAAACACAACACTAACAT
Source organism: Lethenteron camtschaticum (assembly GCA_018977245.1). Lineage (NCBI taxonomy): Eukaryota > Metazoa > Chordata > Hyperoartia > Petromyzontiformes > Petromyzontidae > Lethenteron > Lethenteron camtschaticum. Next base: position 76,472 of record WFAB01001278.1, on the reverse strand, counting down.
TAGGACCACAGAACCAACAACACAAACACAGACTAACAGAACCACGCAACCAACAACACAAACACAGACTAACAGAACCACGCAACAACAACACAAACACAGACTACAGACCACGCAACCTACAACACAAACACAGACTAACATAGACCACAGAACAACAACACAAACACAACACTAACATTAGACACAAACAACAAAAACACAGACTACAGAACACGCAACCAACAACACAAACACAGACTAACAGAACCACGCAACCAACAACACAAACACAGACTAACAGAACCACACAATCAACAACACAAACACAGACTAACAGAACCACACAAAAAAAAAAAAAATCAACAACACAAACACAACTAACAAACCACGCAACCAACAACACAAACACAGACTAACAGAACCACACAATCAACAACACAAACACAGACTAACAGAACCACGCAACCAACAACACAAACACAGACTAATATTAGAACCACAACCAACAACACAAACACTGACTAACAGAACCACGCAACCAACAACACAAACACAGACTAACATTAGGACCACTAAATCAACAACACAAACACAAAACTAACATTAGGGCCACAACCAACAGCACTAACATTGGGACCACACAGCCAATAACACAACACTAACATTAGGGCCACAATAACCAACAATACAAAGACAACACAAGACTGGGAGCACACGGAGCCGTAGTGTTAACTACAAGACACATTAACAAGACGTAGGTCAACACAGGACCGTAAACCTTGAGCAGAAGTGAAAAGAAATAACTTACTTTCTACGTGTTATATATTACTGTCGCTCACTACCAATGGATATCAAAATCAGATCTTTATTTTTCCTGGAAGAATCTGATGAGCTATCAAGCTCTATTCACGGATGTCCAGTAGGGGCGGGTCAGAAAGTTACAACAACAAACAGTTTGAAAACACGATAGGAATGCAAAGTGTAGGAAGGTAAGAAAATGACAATTGTTTTATTTTACCAGGTAAAGCCCACTGAGCTATGAGCTTCTTCAGAAGCGACCTTGCCACAAAGTATAGCTTAAAGAAGTGGCTTATCGTGTGGAAATGTATAGCAGCCAAATATCTAAACAAAATACAAAACCTGTTCTGGGCCACCCCTCGGTCGACTCAGCCTCAAATACGTTCCCTGCTGTGCGTGTAAAAGCATCATAACTGAAGAGACAAAGGCGGCCGGGAGTGGTTTCAGGCCACATCACACCACCAACTCGTGCGCTTTGCCGGGTTTGATTGGTGTTGACTAACAGCACTTTCCCCAACAGTCTATGTAGGCTATACAGGGGATCTTTGTCTATGTACACTTGTATTATGTTCGTATACATGGGGGCAGGGGTAACCTTTGTTATTGGTTAAAGATAAGCAGAACTCTGTACTCTTCTTTGTTTCCACATAAGAGCAATAATATTTATGGTCCACCAGGCTAAATTGGCTTTCCAGGCCAATAATATGAAGCAGGCTATTTTTTAACCATGAATCTCGCTGGCCGCCTTCGCCTTAACGCCGTTCGATACCGCTGGGGTGTGAACAAACGATCCGCACCGTCGCACGCACGTGTTGTGCACGTTTAAGGCCGAGTCTACCTAGAGGTGCACGTAGATTGCCTCACCACCACCCCCCCCCATCCTCCTCCCTCATCCCAAGCGCCGCTATTCGGGGAATAGGGTTAAATATAGACGAGAAGACTTGCCTCTTGGTGCACGGGGAGAGAGACGGGGTAGAGAGGGGACCTCCAAGAGGGAGATGGAATATCTCGTGAAGAAGAGGGAAATCTTTATTTAGACTGGACGAGGAGGAATCCGATGAGCTATGAAGCTTACTCGTAGGTTCTTTCGGTAAAGTCACGTAGGTAAAAAAATAAGAATGAAATAAAATAATAAATGAAAATAACTAAATTAAATCACGACGTTTCAGAAGCAACACAAGCCTCCGTCATCAGGTGTAACTGCTCCAGTAAAAAAACTGCTCCAGTAATTGTAGTTATTTTCATTTTTTATTATTTCATTATTATTTTTACCTACGTGACTTTACCGAAAGAACCTAAGAGTATGAATCTTGCAGTCACGAAAGCTTCAAATCTAGAAGCTATGAAGATCTTCCACCCCCCCCCCCCCAAACACGTCCAGAAAGTTATATCAACAAGCAAAGCAACAACCAAAACCGGTAGAAGAGCAAGATAGAGAAAAAGTAAGCAAGTCGCTAATGATAAATAATATTTTTAAAAGTACAGAAATCAAACTTGCACAACTACATTCATTCATAAAAGAGAATATAAGAGATTAGCGGAGGGAATGAATCAACCAAAGTTCCAGGTTTGGGACTTTAATTCAGCCACCGCGACATTCCAGTGATTGCAGAAGGTCCAAAAGTTTTTGCGAAATCCGAAATTTGGCCCGGGTTTCAAATGTTTTGGCCTCGGCCAAAAGGGAGGCGGGGCTACCTGGGGTAGGGGCGGGGCTACACGGACAGGGGCGGAGCTACCTGGACAAGGGGTGGGGCCAGCTTCAGAAGCAGCGAATCCGCTCACTGTGTGCGGTGCTAGCGGTCGAGTGGGCGTGGCTATGTAAAAGTAGGCGGTGCTACCCACTGACCCATGTGTCCCAGTTGAGCCTCTCGGAAAAAAATCTGCTCTCCATGGCCAAATCACCCCGGAATGCGCGCGAACTTGTCAGAAGCTAAGCAACCTTGAGCCTGGATAGTGCTCGGATTGGTGCCCACACGTGCACAGCAGAAGCGTGCGTTTAAAGTATTTGGCTACTATAAATGTACACGTGACGGCAAGACACTTTCGTTGTGCTATCATTTGTGGCCAGGTCACTTCTGAAAAAAGTTATATAGCTCAATGGGCCTTACCTGGTGAAATAAAAATTGTTTAAAGATAACAGGTTGTTATAGGTGGCTGCAGGGTTTTCGTTAAACTATAAAACTATAAACGACAGTATTTTTTATTTTAGCCGGTAAGGCCCACCGCTGAGTTTTACTGCATTTTTTCTGAAGCGACCTGGCTAGAAATGATAGCTCAACGAAGTGGCTAATGTGGAAATGTATGGAAGCCAAATGCTCTAAACGCGTGCTTATGAATGCGGACGGAAAAACCGGAGGGCCCCGAGAGAAATGCACGTGACCTCGAGGAGAGAGAGAGAACACGCAAACTCCAAATACTGTATACAGGCGTTAGGATCGGGTTTGAACCTATGACCTTTATACCAGGCGAGGTAGTTCGCCACCATGGTGGGTAGCACGTGAATTATGGTCAAATGTTGATTTGAAGCTTTCGTGATTGCAGGAATCCGTACTCTTTGGTTCTTTCGGTACAGTCACGTAGGTAGAAAATAAAAAAATTATTTATGAAATAAAATAATTTATCAAATAACTTCCACGACCCGAGACGGCATGGGCAGGCCCTCATCCAGCAGTGGGTTGACACAATAACACGACGGCTCTAAGAGACGGGGGGCACAGACACAGACGCACCATACGGAGGAGGGAAAGCAGGACAGGGTGGGTGTGAAACATCAGCACTGGGGAGACAAAGGCGGCCACCTGTGGTTCTAGCCACGCCCACCTCGTGTGTCAGCAAGAAAATGTGTGGATTTCACACCTGACGATGATTGCTTGTGTTGCAGTCGAAACGTCGTGAGAATTTGTATTGTTTTATATTTATATTATTTTATTATTTTCCTTCTACGTGACTTTACCGACCGAAAGAACCAAGAATATGAATCCCTGCAGTCACGAAAGCTTTCAATCAAAATCCAACAGAATATGTGTGAGCTAATGTTTGTTGGTGTGTGCATGCCATGGCCAATAACACGCGCCTGTGAGTAACATGGCACTCTGCCGCAACTGTGGCTGTTACGTGATACTAACACACGCCTCTACACAATCACACACACGCGTGCCTCAATACACATGCTATACACAACGACCCTCCCCTTGTAGCCGTTAGCATTCCGATAGGGCAAGTTAGCGCCTATGAAGGCCGGTAATGTAACTGTACACGAGGGGTTGGTTGGCCAGCACATGCCTGCCCGCCTTTGTCTCCCTCGTGGCGATGTTTACCAATCACACCCGGTACACGCCGACCTAGGGGAGGCCCAGGACCGGTTCACCGTGAGCAGGAATACAACTCGGATCGCTAGGTTCATGGAGCAGTGCGCTAACCATTACACACCAGAGGTCGCAAACGGGTTTTGATTCCTTACCCGTACCCGGCCGCACCAGGGTCGCAAATGGGTACCCGTACCCAGCCCGTTCCCTACCCGTACCCGTACCCTACCCGAATGAGTGACAAACAGTTACTCACCAGTGACTCACGGCCTACCCGTACCCGGCCGCACCAGGGTCGCAAACGGGTTTTGATTCCTTACCCGTACCCGGCCGCACCAGGGTCGCTGTACGGGTACCCGTTCCCTACCGTACCCTACCCTAAATGAGTGACAAACAGTTACTCACCAGTGACTCACGGCCTATCCGTACCCGTACCCGGCCGCCCAGGGTCGCAAACGGCTACCCGTACCGTACCCGGCCGGGTACGGGTAGCCGGGTATCGGGTAGGGTACGGGTATCGGGTACCCGGTTGCGACCTCTGTTACACACGCCTGATGTATAATGGACGTGCCCAATGTGTAGTGCACGGTTCTACTCGCACGCACGCCTGTATACACACAGATGCTAGGCTCTAGATACACATGTTTATGCACATGAACTGCTGTGTAAAGACAAAGGTCCCCCATGTAGCCTCAGTAGACTGTTGGGGCAAGTGCTGTTAGCAAGCGCCTATGAAGGCCGGCGCGTCACACGAAGGGGTGGGTGGCCAGCAGCACCACGACCGGCCGCCTTTGTCTCCCCAGTGCTAATGTTGACACTCCGCACTAGGTGTACTCGTTTGCGTCTGAGTGGACCTAGTGGAGGCCCAACACCGGTTCACTGATATTGTTTCGTGAGCGCACTCGTGTCACCGGGTTCGTGGCAAAACGCTCTAGCTCTGCGCCACCGCTCCCCACCACTTGTACACATACGTACTTGCCCTACACACGTAATTCTGTCATACAGTACACACACACACACAGACCTGTGCCCTCGCGGTCTGTAGCCGTGTGTATGTATGTTGAACTTCGTTCGCACCGTACGTAGCCAACTGTGATCATCGGAGAGTTGCGAGGGAAGACAACAAACTAGACGCAACAAATCTGCGTGTGTGGGTATCCACCCTGCGACAGGACTCTGTGGTCTGTGGTGGGTGGTGATGCCAGCATCGGCGTATCTGTGTGTCTCTCTCTCCCTCTCTCTCTCAGGCGTTGATTTTAAAATCAAGACCATCGAGCTGGCGGAAAGAAAATCCGATTGCAGATCTGGTGAGCCTCGAACACGCACACGAAGACAAAGTCTCTCCTGTATAGCGTCTGTAGGCCGTTGGGCTAACTCCTGATCACGCTGCACCTATAACAGCCGGTTCAGTCCACGAGGGCTTTGGTGGCCAACGCCACACCCCTTGGCTTTCTGGAGCTGATGTTTACACACCACACCAGGTGCTCGTTTTATAAGGCTGCTGAGGTGACCTTGAGGAGGCCCAGGATTGGTTCAGATATTTGTCACCGATGTTGGCCGGGTGAGTAATGCAGTGCGCTAACCAATGCGCCACCGCTCCTCTCGAACGCACGCGTACACTGTACGCGTTTCGCAACAGCCGCCGTTCACCACTAAGTGGCCGTGACGTCACAGCAGTGCTTGTGCCAGGATAGATGCATATTGAAACCACGTGAAGTGTGCCAGGGTGGCTGGCAGGACGTCACGGGACAGACCCAGATGCCGTGGGTTGACTGACTGAGATGACTGGCAGATGCAAATTCTGTGCTCCCCACTGTGCAAACTTTGCTTATTTTATACACCTGTTGCTCCGCTCGTTGTTGTTGTGGGCATCGCTCCTCTGCTCTCGGTTGTTGCTGGATGCCAACAGCCTCCAACTGCCCAGTAGCGTCCTTCACGGGCCTCCTCCACAGATGTCGATCTTGACACCGCTGTTACTTGTCATCAGGGAGTCTGCTTAGCTCAGGTTCTCCTGTAACAGCTAATCGCTCTTTTCTGTAGGCCATGCCAAGCCCGTTTAGCCTCCACTATCCAGCCAAACAGCAGCTGCCTGGACATGCGGGATGCATGGCCCAGTGAACACTTCCATTGCTTATGGAAATGTGTCGCGATCTTTCAAGGATATGTGGCTCCTCACGTAACCCAGCTTGATTAAACTCAGGATTGATCATCCTTAAGTTTGCCGAGTGGTGATGGTGCATGTGGCCCGTAATCCAGCACCACTGTGGAAGCAGCAAGGGTTGGCGGATCGCAGAAACGTCATACCCTGGCTCGCCAGCAGAAGGTGGTTCAGTAAATGTGGAGTCAAACTGTTCCATCTATACGGGGATAGAGCGTTGCCCCCTCGCACGTGTGGGCTTTCTCCAGGTGCTTCGTTTTCCGCCAACATGTAAACGCTCATTTATTGTCCAATAAGACTTTATACATAGAGGATTGCAGAGCTTGAGGAGGGGAATTCTTTCACTGGCTGACCGCGTGGGAGTTGCCTTCTGTGCTTGTTTTTGGTTCCTCCTCGTCGTATCGAGAGCAAGCAGACACCGTGCATTATCGGAGCGTTACAAGTTTAAATAATTATTATTGTCATTATCATCATGGGCAGGCCAGGGTGGATCAAAATCTAGCTGTAGGCAGGCCACTGTTGTTAGCATCAAGACGAAGGCTTAAGTGTTGATGTCCGTTCGTCAGTTGCCTAGGCTAGTCGACGGTGCCGACGCCCCCAGCACAGAATCGGTTGCCCGGCTGCAGGATGATAACCCACGTCGGTGGCCTCCCGAAGTTGACCCTGCCGAGTTTGTGCCCCTGGTCAGGGACACGGCTGGGCAGGAGCGCTTCAACAGCATCACGTCGGCCTACTACCGGGGGCGCGCGGAATCCTGCTCGTATACGACCTCACGCGCAGAGACTCCTTCCTCGACCTGCACAAGTGGATGAGCATGGTGGACAAGGTGCGGGGGGGCGTGGCGGGCCCGGTTGATGATGAGGTTGCTTGTGAGATGGGATGTGGATGGCTTAGTGGACGGGATATAGGAGGTGGTGGTTGAGGCCGGGGTGTTGGGCGTATGATGAGGCTGAGATGAAGTGGAAGAGAGAGATGACATGAAGATGGTTGGTTTGGGGTTGAAGAAATGGGTGGTTGAGAGAGTTGAGTGGGTAATGTTGTGGGTGGATGAGGTGGACATGAAAGACACAGATGGTGAGTGTGTAGCATGTGTGGTGCACTGTGTGTGTGTACAGTACATATGGTGTACTCTATATGGTGTGCGCAGTGTGCGTACTTTGTTTTGTGGACTGTGTATGACGGTGTATGTGGTGCGAAGAGTGTGTGTGTGTTTGTACGTTGTGTGTGTATTTGTGGTATGAGTGGGCAGCAATAGTTTGCGTGCTGCGTTATGAACCGGTGACGCGAGTTGGATTCCCGCTCACGGCCAACACCAGTGACGATTATCTGAATCGGTTCTGGACCACCCCTAGGTCGACTCAGCCTCAAATGAGTATCTGGTGCAATATGTGGACATCGCCACTAGGGAGAAAAAGGCGTGTGGTTTTGGCCACCCACCCCTCGTGTGTCATGCCGGACCTTCATAGGTGCTCGCTAACAGCCCTTGCCCCAACAGTCTGTTCAGGTTATAATACGGATATTTGTCTTTGAGTGCGGTTTATGTGTATAATACAGGGTGACCCAAAAAAAACGGGCCCCAACTCTAATAGGCCCGTGTGCACGGGGCCCGTTTTTTTTGGGTCACCCTGTATATGTGTGTGTTATCGTATATGTGTTATATCTGTGTGTGTGTGTGGTATATGGATGTCTGCATAGTATATGTGTTATATCTGTGTGGGTGTGTGTATGGTATATGTATGTCTGCATAGTTTATGTGTGGGGTGCTTGGTAGGTGTGGTACGAGTGTGATGTGTGTGTGCGCTGTATATGGTATGTGTGGTTTGAGTGGTGTGGTGCGTGTACGGTGTGTATAGGGTATGAGTGTCGTGAGTACGGTGTGGTACGAGTGTGATGTGTGTGCGGTGTATATGGTATGTGTGGTTTGAGTGGTGTGGTGCGGTGTACGGTGTGTATATGGAATGAGTGGTTTGAGTGGTGTGGTGCAGTGTACGGTGTGTATATGGTATGAGTGGTTTGAGTGGTGTAGTGCGGTGTACGGTGTGTATATGGAATGAGTGGTTTGAGTGGTGTGGTGCAGTGTACGGTGTGTATATGGTATGAGTGGTTTGAGTGGTGTGGTGCGGTGTACGGTGTGTATATGGAATGAGTGGGTACGGTGTGTATATGGTATGAGTGGTTTGAGTGGTGTGGTGCGGTGTACGGTGTGTATATGGAATGAGTGAGTACGGTGTGTATATGGTATGAGTGGTTTGAGTGTGTGGTGCGGTGTACGGTGGGTATATGGTATGAGTGGTTTGAGTGGTGTGTGCAGTGTACGGTGTGTATATGGTATGAGTGAGTGCGGTGTACGGTGTATATGGTATGAGTGGTTTGAGTGGTGTGGTGCGGTGTACTGTGTGTATATGGTATGAGTGGTTTGAGTGGTGTGGTGCAGTGTACGGTGTGTATATGGTATGTGTGGTTTGAGTGGTGTGGTGCGGTGTACGGTGTATATGGTATGAGTGGTTTGAGTGGTGTGGTGCGGTGTACGGTGTGTATATGGTATGAGTGGTTTGAGTGGTGTGGTGCAGTGTACGGTGTGTATATGGTATGTGTGGTTTGAGTGGTGTGGTGCGGTGTACGGTGTATATGGTATGAGTGGTTTGAGTGGTGTGGTGCGGTGTACGGTGTGTATATGGTATGTGTGGTTTGAGTGGTGTGGTGCGGTGTACGGTGTGTATAGGGTATGAGTGTAGTGAGTACGGTGTGGTACGAGTGTGATGTGTGTGCGCTGTATATGGTATGAGTGGTTTGAGTGGTGTGGTGCAGTGTACGGTGTGTATAGGGTATGAGTGTAGTGAGTACGGTGTGGTACGAGTGTGATGTGTGTGCGCTGTATATGGTATGAGTGGTTTGAGTGGTGTGGTGCGGTGTACGGTGTGTATAGGGTATGAGTGAGTACGGAGGTGAGTGCGGCGTGTGTGCCGTGTGCTCAGTACGCCTCCGAGGACGTGGATTTGCTGCTGGTTGGAAACAAACTCGACCGGGAAGCAGAGAGGGAGGTCACGCGGGAGGAGGGGCTTAAGGTGAAGTCACACGCCCAGGCCGCATACCAAGCACCATACTTCACCACATATTCCTATATGACATCACATACCCCGCCATACGTCATCACATACTTCATCATCACGCATCCCGTACACCATCACGTGCCGTCATACATTATCATGTACCAGCTTACATCACGTACCACCATACATCACGTACCACCAAACAGTATCGTCATAATGGTAGGTTTTTACCCTTTTAACTGGTACAAAACTGACACCTTTATTCAAGGCATCATGTTTGCAATGACTTGAATAAAGGTGTCAGTTTTGTACCAGTTAAAAGGGTAAAAACCTACCATTATATTTTGCCACTGGTAAAAGAGATCTCATAGAGTATCGTCATAATGTATCACCGTACGACATGACGTGCCATTATACATCATCACGTACCTCATCATCGCATACTCCCATACATCATCATCACCACATACCATCATACATCATCATGGACAACCATGGACCACCATACGTCGTCATCACCACATACCATCAAACATCATCATGTACCACCATGGACCACCATACATCATCATCACCACATACCATCAAACATCATCATGTACCACCATGAACCACCATACATCATCATCACCACCACATACCATCAAACGTCATCATGTATCACCATGTACCACCATACATCATCATCACCACATACCAACAAACATCATCATGTACCACCATACATCATCATCACCACATACCATCAAACGTCATCACGTACCACCATGGACCACCATACATCATCATCACGTACCACCATAAACACATCATCATCGTGTCCCGTCAGGCATCGTCACGTGCTATGGACGTGGAAGCACAGAAGTACAGCACTGCCCTCTGCTGCCTTCCACGCTGTCAACGCCAATCCGTGCACCACCACCCTACACCACCAACACCACCACCACCGTATATCACCGTGATCATGTGTGTCATGTTGCAATTGTGGTTTACTGTGGTTGTGTATCATTTACCCTGGTTTACCGTGGTTGGTGTGTATCGTTTACCGTGGTTGGTGTGTATCGTTTACCGTGGTTGGTGTGTATCGTTTACCGTGGTTGGTGTGTATCGTTTACCCTGGTTTACCGTGGTTGGTGTGTATCGTTTACTCTGGTTTACCATGCTTGGTTTGTATCGTTTACCGTGGTTGGTGTGTATCGTTTACTCTGGTTTACCGTGGTCGGTGTGTATCGTTTACTCTGGTTTACCGTGGTCGGTGTGTATCGTTTACCGTGGTTTACCCTGGTCGGTGTGTATCGTTTACTCTGGTTTACCGTGGTCGGTGTGTATCGTTTACCCTGGTTTACCGTGGTCGGTGTGTATCGTTTACCCTGGTTTACCGTGGTCGGTGTGTATCGTTTACCCTGGTTTACCCTGGTTGGTGTGTATCGTTTACCTGGTTTACCGTGGTTGGTGTGTATCGTTTACCCTGGTTTACCGTGGTCGGTGTGTATCGTTTACCTGGTTTACCGTGGTCGGTGTGTATCGTTTACCCTGGTTTACCCTGGTGGTGTGTATCGTTTACCCTGGTTTACCGTGGTTGGTGTGTATCGTTTACCCTGGTTTACCGTGGTCGGTGTGTATCGTTTAGTCTGGTTTACCGTGGTCGGTGTGTATCGTTTACCCTGGTTTACCCTGCTTGGTGTGTATCGTTTACTCTGGTTTACCGTGGTCGGTGTGTATCGTTTACCCTGGTTTACCGTGGTCGGTGTGTATCGTTTACTCTGGTTTACCATGGTGGTGTGTATCGTTTACTCTGGTTTACCGTGGTTGGTGTGTATCGTTTACCCTGGTTTACCGTGGTTGGTGTGTATCGTTTACCCTGGTTTACCGTGGTTGGTGTGTATCGTTTACCGTGGTTGGTGTGTATCGTTTACCTGGTTTACCGTGGTTGGTGTGTATCGTTTACCCTGTTTTACCGTGGTCGGTGTGTATCGTTTACTCTGGTTTACCGTGGTCGGTGTGTATCGTTTACCGTGATCGGTGCGTATCGTTTCCCACGCTGCGCTCAGTTTGCACAGCGGTTTAGCGGCATGCGGTTCTGCGAGGCGAGCGCGCGCGAAAACCGAAACGTGGAGGACATCTTCCTGCGTCTGGTGGAGGACATCGTGCGCAGGGTGAGGCACAGCGACACACGCGGCGACTGTGTCAGCAGCGTCAGGCGCCACACCGAGTGGCACGGTGACTTAGAAACACAACTGTGTTTACACTGGCAGTGTTAACACGGCAGGACGGGACACTTACTACCACGGCAGCAGTGGTAACTGTGTTTAACGGAGGCGGCATGGTACCGTCATGTTCATGGCCTTAGCGTGGTAGCAGTGATCACTTAAACACGTTCCTTCGGAGTGGGCAGGTAGGAACTTGGTTGGACAGCGCATTCGTGCACGACAGACAGACAAATGATCCCTGGTGGTCAGTGTGGAACCTGTTGTTCCTACCTGTATAAGTGTAGTGTCTCGTGTAGTGAGTAGGTTAAACGTTGAGTTTTATAAGGGCACCACGGGGTGACCAGCCCCTCCCCACCGAGCCCCACCCCTCCCACCCCCCACCCAGCTCCTCCCCACCCTCCCTCCCCACCCAGCCCTCCCTCACCACCCAGCCCCTTCCCCACCCTCCCTCTCCACCCACCCCCACCTTCCCCTCCCAATATGCACGACAGACAAATAATCCCTGGTGGGCAGTGTGGAACCTGTTGTTCCTACCTGTATATAAAGTGTGTCGTGGCATTACCGTGGTGACCTTGTTAGCAATGCTGGCGGCGTGTTAACCCGCGTGGGGGGGCGTGTGTTGCCCCGCAGATGCCCATGGAGCCGCTGTCTCGCGACCTCATGACAGGGGTCCTTGCCCTCCCTCGGAGCCCCCGCGCCCGAGCCCCCGACACGCAGGTGCTGCTAGCGGAGGAGTGGAATGGGGAGCAGAGGGAACAGAGGAGGAGGTCAGGGGAGTGGGCGGGGGAGGTGAGATGTGGGAGCGTGAGTGGGACCAGGTCAGATGGGGTCAGGTGAGGTCAGGTGAAGTTGCACGAGGTCAAATCAGATTGGGAGAAGTCCAAAAGGGACCGGCTGTGGCCAGGTCAGTTACGGTATCCACAAGTCGGGTCAGGTCAGGATTATCTTAACCAGGCCAGGAGTTGGCAACAAAAATAACACGAATAGCCATGAATTTCGATTGAGAGCTTGGGGTCAGGTCAGGTCAGGTGAAGTTGCATGAGGTCAAATCAGATTGGGAGAAGTCCAACAGGGACCAGCTGTGGCCAGATCAGTTACGGTATTCACAAGTCGGGTCAGATCGGATCAAGATCAGGGCAGGATTATCTTAACCAGGCCAGGAGTTGGTAACCAAAATAACAAGAATAGCCATGAATTTCGATTTAAAGCTTTCGTGACTGCAGGGATTCATATTCTTGGTTCTTTCGGTAAAGTCACGTAGAAGGGAAATAATACAATTTCCCTTCGACGTGACTTTACCGAAAGAACCAAGAATAAGAATGAGCCATGCGAGTAAGTTCTAGATGGCGCTCCTTAATAAATAGCGTCACGAAGTGGCTGTCGAAGAACCGCATGCGGCTCTGGGGCCACATGTCGCCGACCCCTGAAGCAGCCGAATTGGTCTTCCCTCCACCTCCCTCCTCACCTCCATCACCTCCCTCCTCACCTCCTCCATCGCGAGTCCACGCCACCACCGAGACGCTTCGGACAACACAAAGGCACCCGCCCAGCGTCGCCACCTCGTGCAGTGCAGTCGAGGAGTGCGAGCGAGCGTCGTCTGGCGATAGAGGAGTGTTGTCGCTTGACAAGCGTCAGGACGGTCAGGAGCCGTGTCTGGCGGGGAGGTTTGTACGTCGATGAGCGTCGTGCGATCATGGGGATTTATTTTCCGAGCGTGGTCCGTACTGAGCGTTGCCGTTTGAAGTGTTGTCCGTTGAGTGAGGAGCATTGTCGGCGAGTGCTGTAGGCGGCGAGTATTAATTTGTCAGTGTTAGGAACTTATTGGGTGTTGCCTGTTACGGAGTGTTGTCTGAGTGTTGTTTGGTCAAGAGAGTGTCACGACAGGGAATGTTTGTTGTCCCCTCATCGTTGTACTGCTCATCGTGGTCACAGCGTGGTCACCTCGAGTGTCGCTTGCTAAGGAGTGTGATGCGCTAATGTTGTCTGCCAAGGAATGGTATCTCTTACATCGTTGGGAGGATGACGTCCCAAGCAACGGAACCGATTGTCATCTTGTAGATGAAGTGTATTTGTTTAGCCATGTTTCAAACTCATGAGACCAGGATGAATATAATTGACAGCGTCCCGCCCTGGGCTTGTCTGACGCGGTCCATGTGGCAATGACAGCACCGGCACCGATGTTGACGTTGACGCGCTCGATGGTAAACCTAGAGTCTGATTGGTCGTTAGCCGAGCTTCCTTCGCAAACTCGGTGCGTTGGACAGCCCAGGGCACGCAGCCTCGAGTGGGTAGCAAGTAATTCCATTGAGCAGTCTGTCGGCAGGTCGAGAGACACAGTTCTCTCCACCACGTTGCTCGATCTTGCGTTGCTCTCTTCATTTGTCCGTACGTCCCTGTTGAATATGTTCTCACATCGACGTTCTCTTGCTTCCTCTTGGTCTATTTTCCCAAAGAATCTTCCCTGCGTCACCTCCATCGGCAAAGCTGTGTCGCTACCAGGCCCGTGTTTTAGCCTCTTAGCTACGGATTTCAACTACCCAATTAAACTGAATTAAACTTAACATCCACGCAGTTAAACTAAGCCACTTTGTGCACCGATACGGTAAAATTAAGATGCATTTACTGCGGTTTACCATGGCCGGTTCAGTTTACCGTGGTTCGCCGTGGTTGGTTTACCGTAGTGAGTTCCGTTTGCCCGTGGTTTCGCGAGTGTGTGTGGTGTCGTGAACCCAGGGTCATGCAAACCCATAACTACCACATATACGATCTTGATTTGAAGCTTTTTTGACTGCAGGGAATCCATACTTTTTGGTTCTTTCGGTAAAGTCACGTGGGTAGAAAATGAAATGGATCACGACGTTTCGAACTGCTGACATCAGCAGTGATCCTGCTGTGTTTGTTTCGCCTGATGACGGTTGCTTGTGTTACGATCAAACGTCGCGATCTATTTACTCCATATACGAATCGCGAACTTTGGTTATTGCCCGCGCTGTTCAATGCATGTATCTTGCGCTTAGTAATTTATATGGATCGATGAATTGTTAAATCGTTAACACCGCAACTCAATGAATTAGAAGAAGAAAAAATGATCGATTCTTGAATCAAATCTCAACCCCCGAATCATGACTCGTTAGGACACCAAGTATCTGCTAGAGAAGAGCCACACTTGGTTTGTGTCTTCTTTTAAACTCTGAACATTGGGCTGCATTTGCAGCGCGCTGCCATTCTCTGCTATGCACTGCAAGGGCAACACAGATGGGGAAGCTGCAGGGGTGCGGCAGGGAGATGCGCCGCCGTGCCTGCAGCAGAGGAGTGCAACTTTCTATGGAGAGAAGCAAGAAGCCTTAGAGCAGCGTAAGGGGAAACGCGCTTCCGGACACAAATGCAGCCCCGGTGTTCAGAGGCGCCGAGTCGATGGCAGCGCTGTACAACTCCCACGACGAAAAGCGGACGAGCGCTAAAAGGAGGGTGTGATGGCTTGCGATGGGAAGAAGCGAGCAGTTTTGGGGCAGAGAAAACTATCAAACTACCTGGTAAACATGGAACGTTGGGCCAATGGTTCCAACCGCATAGCACTGTCGGCCCAACGTTGAATGTTTAATGGGTAGCCAACTTAACGCCAACACCCTGCCCTTAGCCCGAACTAACTAGCGAATCAAAAGTTATAGGGAGCTGTACTCGTAACAAATTGGCATATTATGCTTACGTGTCAAACCTTACAAATTGGCTTTGTCGGGTGGTGGCGGGTTTAACGACACATATTTACGTGATCTAACCCAAGAAACCTCTATTGTGGAAAAGTTACGGATCCCAGAGGGATGATGGGCTGAGTCGACCAACCCGCAACCAGGGTTTGAACTCTCAACTTTCTGATTGCGAGCAGTTCACTTGACCGCCGAGCCAGATGCCCAGTAGCCAATCAAACACTTCATAAATAAACTAGCCAATCGGATGATATCCCTATTATGAACCTAATCAACTAGCCGATCATCCACAAGTACTAGCTCTTTCATGACAGCGAACCAACTAGCCACACACCCCTAACGAGCTAACCATGACTAGTATTGTACTAGCTCTCCCATAGAATCTAACTCCGAACTAGCCAATCAAATTCTAGCGCTGACCGACTCGCAAATGATGTAATAGTACTCGGCTTTTTGCTGCGCCGAGCCCACCTACAATAATGTTTCACCAAGGGGCGCATTCAATGAGCAGAGCGCTCCAGAGTGCATTTCTATTCCACGGCCTGTTTGCCCCGAGCTCATTGTCACTGACAGGAGCTGCTTTGAGAGGAGCTGCCTCGTCAACGTGTCAAGATCCGGCCAATCGGAGGCACACCGTACGTTGTTCGACGCAATATGCTGAGGCATCCTGAGGCATACCGTTCGATTAAAGCTAAATTCAATCTCGTATCGCCACGGCAGGCCGCTCTGGCTCATTGAATGCACCGAAGCGCAAACCTTTTACATTTATATTTTTTAGTGTTCGCAGATCTACGCTCCCATTTCGGTCGCCTGTGTCAAAAGAAACACGTGGCATTGTTCAACGACGTCGTTGGGCGGTTGCATAATGGCGCCATTATGACGTCATCGACCAACGTGTGCCCGGTGGGGTTTCTCGTCCATGACGTCACTAAGTCTTGAATTACGCTCCCGGTAACTGTTGCAGTTCATCGATTTAAACATTAACATCGATTCTCACCGCTTGCCGAGCGTGCATCGAATCATGTTGCGTGTAAATGGATTATTATTATTAACAGTTGCGCCATTTTCATTGAGGTTAACAGTTGTAACCATGGTGACGTTGTGAGCCTTAACGCTAAAGAACCGAAAACAGTGACGCCGCGAAGAGATTGTTTCTAAAGTGATGACGTCATTGCCGCCGTTGATTGTGACGTCAACCACCCGTCGCAGGTGACGTAATGACCCCAACGATGTCACGATGGAGCAGTGCTGCCACGTGACCCATTTTACAATTTCGACGCAGCAAAAACAATTCAATATATTCGTCAATAACTCAACCCTTTAGATAAAATATATTTTACGATTTTCTTGGTTCTTTCGGTCAAGTCACGTAGACGGGAAATAATAAAAATAAACATAATATATATTTTTATTATATTATTTAATTATGTTTTATTTTTATTCCTTTATTATTTCCCTTCTACATGACTTTACCGAAAGAACCAAGAAGATGAATCCCGCAGTCACGAAAGCTTTAAATCGAAATATTTTACGATGTTTCGGCCAATGGCCCTTTCGTCAGTTGGCAAAGATAAGAGGTTGATCTCTGCTTTAGTGTAAAGCTTGATCAGAACCTCCGCGATCAGTTGAGGCAAGTACATCCCTGTGGAAGCCGCGAAACTTAATCATCGCCCTCTGCTGCATTGTCCACATGTGAGCGGGTAGTTGCTTTAGTCAGGATCAACCGATCAAATGTGGCAAATGTGCACGCGGTGAAATGCGTAACGGAGACATCACCGAGCAGATCGCTGCCGGAAAGTAGCCTGTCATATCCTGCAAGCAACCAGTTGCGCATCCGCTTGCAACTGGTTGCAGGACCACAGGTGATTCGGTTGCATGCAACCAAGTTTGCGTAACTGATTGCTCAAATGTGGACAAATCTCTGAGCAGATCGTTGCTTGAAAGTCGCCTTTTTTCCCTGCAAGCGACCAGTTGCACAACCCATTGCAGAGGCCACAAGTGACTCGGTTGCATGCAACCAAGTCGGGCAACATCATCGGAAGTTCACCTGGGTTTACGTGACAGGCCAGCGTTATTGACGAATGCGTTGTGTTTTGTTGTTGTTAACAGCAGCAGCAACAGCGTCGCAAACATTTTAATTTTGTTCAAACTTTTTTTTTTATGTGGGATTGCTTTTGCGTTTAACTTTGATAAAATTAAGGTTGTTTGTTTTATTTCCCGCATTCATATTCTCACCCCGCCATGTACTGCACCTTTATCATAGTAATAATGCTGTATGTTATTGTCTGTATGATATTATATGTAAGTATATATAAATATACAACTGACGTGTTACGCCACCGGCCTCGACTAAAAACACACACAGGGCCGAGAAAAACTTAACAAACAAACAAAAAAATCCCATGACCGATTCGTGTGAGCGTTTTTGCGAAATGGTTTCATTATATATAATAATAATAAAAAGAACAACAGAAAAGTAACATTTTGACGCGGCTTCAACTGTGTTTGCACCGATCCTTTTATTGTCAAGTTCGCCGCGATTGTGTAGCTGTGTGCGGGTGAGATGCCATCAGAATCAGAAGTTTATTTCCCGTCGATCGGCGAAGAAGCTCTCTCGCAAGGGCACTCGGCCGGCAAACAACGTCAAAGCATTCCACAATTACAGCATTTTTTAAAAAAACACTTAATTAACGTGCATTGAGAGTATTTGGCTACTATAAATTTCCACATGATGGCAAGCCACTTTGTTGAGCTATCATTTGTGGCCAGGTCGCTTCTGGAAAAGAGCTACAGTATATAGCTCCGTGGGCCTCACCTGGTAAAATTAAAATAATAACAGGTAGTTATAGGCGGTGTAGGGTTTTAGTTAAACTATAAACTACACTATTTTTAAATCCTTTATATTAAGTTCACTTGCTTGCGTGCTTGCTTGCTTGCTTACGACCGTGCAAATCTTTCGGTCGTTTTTTAACCCACTTCCCGTGATCCAATCGAGCTGACATTTTGCACACAGACTCGTTGTGCGGGACAATTAATTTTCGTGAAATTTTTTTCCAAAATTTTACACTTTTTAGGGAAAATTAAATAAATATTTAATTACCTATTGCTTAATGGTGACAGACAATCATCTGACCCATAGGTGGCAGCCATCTCAAGCCAGAGGACGAGAGGACTCTAGCCGCCACGCATATAAAGGATTTATAGTGAAAAACTTTGTTTTTACGGGTATTTTTTTTTTAATTGGTAAGGCCGACTAAGCTCTATTGCGGTTCTTAAGAAGCGACCTGGCCACATGACAGCTCAACGAAGTGGCTGATCGTGTAGTGTAAATCCATAGCAGCCAAATCTACATATATATAAAAGGGAAATTTGTGAATGTGTGTCTGTTCTAAATGTTTAGCATACTTCCCAACATGCAACAAACTTGAAATTGGCATGTGGGTAGCTTCCAGACTGTACACAATGCAAAAGTATAAAAATAGACTTTTGTATTTTGGGGGAGGGGGGNTGCAATAATAGATATATTTTGCACGTCAAGTGAGGGTGACGTCACATCTGTGATGTCACCCGCATGCGGCAGCGTCACGCAGTGTGCCTGCTGACGTCACAAAGTGTGCCTACTGACGTCACGCACCCCCACCACCCTCCGCGTGGATGTTGATTCTAGTTCAAGTTCATGTATTAGGTATATAGCCCTGTGAGCCATTCGGCTCTTGAATCGGGTGCAACCGCAACAAACAAAAACATGAACAAGAAAACATCTTAAAGTGAATATGTGACTAAGTGCAAACAGAAATCCAAGAAAAGACAGCAAAACATTGCAGAAAAATCACCGTACACCAACGCTGTGTGCAAAAATCCCAGTGGATACAAGTCAAACAACCAACAACAACCACAAGACAACTTAGATTAAGGCCATCAGTCTAACTCTGTACTACAACAAACAAACATGGCTACACCAATATACGTTTCGAAATCACCAAAATAAAGCCATGAAAGCAATGAAACAGTGATCATAGGAACTGTGACGGAATTTTCACAATAAATGGCATAAACAACATTCTAAACGTGGGAAGGAAAATCCTGAGGGCCGGAGAAAGATCCACGCGACCACGAGGAGAGAGAGAGAGACACGCAAACTCTAAATGTACAGCAGCAGGCTCAGGGCTCGAGATCGAACCCACGACGACCTCCTTGCACACCAGGCGATGGGGTTAACATCTCCCACAACATCTTGCCCCGATTGAGAGCCGTTTAATGTCGTTGAATTACATCGGCGCGTTCAAACTTGGAAGTTAATTTCGTGAGCCCGAGTCGGTTTCGACGAGGACGGAGATGGCAGCGTGGAGACGCGAAGAGACGAAACGTCGCGGTCCATCGACGCTCGCGCCTGATGACGGTTGCTTGTGTTGCGATCGAAACGTCGCGATCTATTCATTTACTCCATATACGAATCGCAAACTTTGGTATTGCCCGCGCTGTTCAATGCATGTATCGTGCGCTTAGTAATTTATATTAATCGATGAATTGTTAAATCGTTAACACCGCAACTCAATGAACTAGAAGAAAAAAATATCGATTCTTGAAAAAATTATCGATTCTTGAAAAAATTATCGATTCTTGACTCGTTAGAACACCAAGTAGCTACTAGAGAAGTGCTTGCGAGGCCCGGACCTTTATTTTATGGGGTGGGGGGGTTTCTTGTTCCCGCCAAAACTCTGAGGCGATTTAATTTGACAAAATGTATCACTGTTTTTACATCCGAGTACTCTCGCCCCCTTTTGGCTAAAGGGCCGTCCATAAATGACGTCACGCACCTATGGGGGGGGAGGAGTCAGACATTTGTGACGATGTGTGACGAGGTGGCGGGAGTTGAGAAATGTGACGTCACATCAAAATGCGCACTTTAAATAAATATAGACAACACGTTCTACTTAATTAAATAGATTTTTTTTTTATAAATGTTTTCTCCTACAACATCAGAGTGCAGCGCCACATTAAATACGCACTACAATGACAATAGTTTAAAGCGATTTCAAAATGGAAATATGGTTTTGAGGGGGGGGGGCAGAGCTTTGTGACGTCATATTTGAGGGGGGGTCTGACTTTTTGTGACGCCGTGTGACGAGGGGGGGGGGTTCAAAAATCGTCCAAAATCGCGTGACGTCATTTATGGACGGCCCTAACCCTCTATCCTCGTTTGGGCTCGACCACTGGACATCATCACTTTCGAGCCGGCGTCCCAAGTGAACATCTAAATTTCGATTTGAAGCTTTCGGTAAAGTCACGTAGGCATAAAATAAAATTATAAAATAAAATTATACCTACGTGACTTTACCGAAAGAACCAAAGAGTATGCACATCTAAATGTTTGGACCAACGTTGAATGTTTTTTTTTACCTTTTCCTGGGGGTGTCCAGCCCAGACCCGCTAACTTTTCTCAACGAGCAAAACGATTGTCTTTAACACCATTGGAACCTCATTTGCCAGTAACAAAATATGATCATTGTTTTTTTATCCTTTTATCTGGCAACAACACTGACACCTTTTTTACAAGGAGTCATGTTTGCGTTGACCACACACAATACCTGCAGTCGGAATGCAAACAAAAAACACAACTCTGATCATGTTTGCACTGTCCTTGAAATTGATTGGTCCACACCCGAGACAGCTTTCTTTAGAGCCGAGTCTCACATGGTGTTGGACCAGATGACGACAACTTGAGCGTGTTCCTGTCTGACCCGTGTGTTCTCCTCCTGTGTGCATCGTACGGTGCGAAAGAAGTTAAACATATATCTATTATTTTCCATCACGCACCTTTAACCGCGTTTCTTTTGCGGGCTTTTTAGGGTTTGTTCCGTTCCATGTGCTCAGCTGTAAACCCACACGGTTTACCCCGTATTCTTGTACAGGGAATTTTAGTTTTCAGGTCCATACGGGGTACAGCCGCTATTAATACGGGCGTAACAATGTTTTTGTCTATTTGCTTGTGGTTTTCCCTTGTGATGGGACTTTTTAGGATGAATGTGGAGATTTATAAGGGCACGGAGTGACCAATAAGGTCTGAATTGGTATGGAATAAGATAGGCATTGATAAGGGGTTGACAGCTATGCATTTGCGAATATTCACAATCCTGGTCCAAATATCACAGCGGGTGATATAATGTCCGGCTTGTAAACTTTCTTCCTGAGGAACACTGCCACAGTGTGTTGATTTTCCTTCATTAAGTTTTCCTTAGCGAATTTATTCTTCCATTTTGCCCCAGGGCATCCACTCGAAGTGGGTGTGGGCAATTCCAGTGAGGATTGGACCATCACGAAGTTTAAAGGTTTTTAAAACAACAAAAAAATAAGGCCCTACGTTAATAGTGAAATGAAACATTCAACGTATTTTCGCTGGTAAATATAAATCCTTGGCAGTCGTCCGGCAGTTTCCGTTCCAACGATAATTGTGTTAAGACATTTTACAAGCATTGCCTCGTATTTATCATCGCGGCCTTCTCTGTGAAGCTCTTTCGCGACGGCTTTGTATGCGCAGAGACTTGATAATATTGCGGAGTGATTAACTGCTTACCTCGTTCCGAATTTCCGCCCCCGCTTCGTGTCCCGTGAGCTCCCGCAGAGGCAACTCCGTGTCGCCAGGGGCGATGGCGACACGCCCGAAGCCGTTTAAGGAGCGCCGGTGGTGGCGACGGAGGAGATGGATCTGCGTGTGTGGAGCGTGGTTCATCTTCTTCGTTCTTTCGGTAAAGTCACGTAGAAGGGAAGTAATAAAATAATAAAAATAAAACATAATACAATTTATTATTTATTATGTTTTGTATTGTTTATTATTTTTATTCTTTTATTATTTATTACTTCCCTTCTACGTGACTTTACCGAAAGAACCAAGAAGATGAATCCCTGCAGTCACGAAAGCTTTAAATCGAAAAATGGAGCGTGGTTGTTCAGTGGTGTGGAGCGTGGTTCATCTTCTTGGTTCTTTCGGTAAAGTCACGTAGAAGGAAGTAATAAATAATAAAAATAAAACATAATACAATTTTATTATTTTATTATGTTTTTGTATTATTTTATTATTTTTATTATTTTTATTATTTTATTACTTCCCTTCTACGTGACTTTACCGAAAGAACCAAGAAGATGAATCCCTGCAGTCACGAAAGCTTTAAATCGAAAAATGGAGCGTGGTTGTTCAGTGGTGTGGGATGGTGTGTGGTGTGGTGAGTGGATAAGGTGGTTGTCTTGTGAGTGGGATGTGGAGTGTAGTTAAGTGGTGTGGGATGGTGTGTGGTGTGGTGAGTGGGTAAGGTGATTGTCTCGTGAGTGGGATGGGATGTGGATCGTGGTTGTTGAGGGGTGTGTGGTGTGGTGAGTTGGGTGGGTAAGGTGGTTGTCTTGTGTGTGGGATGTGGAGTGTAGTTAAGTGGTGTGGGAGGGTTTGTGGTGTGGTGAGTTTGGTAAGGTGGTTGTCTTGTGAGTGGGATGGGATGTGGAGCGTGGTTGTTGAGGGGTGTGTGGTGTGGTGAGTTGGGTGGGTAAGTTGGTTGTCTGGTGAGTGGGATGTGGAGCGTGGTTGTTGAGGGGTGTGTGGTGTGGTGAGTTGGGTGGGTAAGTTGGTTGTCTTGTGAGCGGGATGTGGATCGTGGTTGTTGAGGGGTGTGTGGTGTGGTGAGTTGGGTGGGTAAGGTGGTTGTCTTGTGTGTGGGATGTGGAGTGTAATTTAATTTCTTTTAATTTATTTAAAAATATTACCTACGTGACTTTACCGAAAAAAAAATGAATCCTTGCAGTCACGAACACTTAAAATCTAGAATTGAGGAGTGTAGTTAAGTGGTGAGGGAGGGTCTGTGGTCTGGTGAGTGGGTAAGGTGGTTGTCTCGTGAGTGGGATGGAACGTGGAGTGTAGTAGTTGCTAAGTGGGGTGTGGGAGGCTGTGTGGTGAGTGGATTGGTGGTTGTGTCGTGAGCGATGTGTGCAGGGTTGTGTTGATGTGAAATGTGGAGTGTGCTTGTCAATGGGTAATATCACGGTGTGTGTGTGTGTGGTGTGTGTGTGTGTTCAGTGGGGTGGTTAAGGAGTGTGGCGTGGTGCGTCGTACGGTGGCTGTGTGGGGAGCGGTAGTGTAGTGGTTCACGTGCTGCGCTACAAACCCATAGACCCGAGTTCCATTCCCGCTTTCGGCCAACACGAGTGATGATTATCTGAACCAGTCCTGGGCCTCCCCTATGTTGACTTAGCCTCTTATGGTGTGGTGTGTAACCACTGGGGAGACAAAGGCGGACGGGCGTGGTGCTGGTCACCCACCCCCTCGTGTGCCGTAACGGCCTTCATAGGTGCTCGCTAACAGGACTTGCCCCAAAAGTCTGTTGAGGCTATACGGGGGATATCAAGCCTTTGTGTGTGGTGATGCGGGGTATGGTGTTTCTTGTTGTTGCTATTGTATTGTTTACAATATTACCTGGAACATCCTCGAGATGAAAACGTCTCGTTTTCCAGGATGTCCGTGATGTCGACTGGCAAACAGGTGAAATGACACGTGCACACATCTTAATTCTAAAACAATCTCCAGTGCGTGGGTTGCGTGGCGAGGGAGCGGTGGAGGGTGGAGATGCGTGGCGAGGAGATTGTGGAAACTTTAACTGGAACCAATCCAAGATGATAATCCGCCTAGTTGGAGGCAGGATGTGAGAGGAGACGGTGAGAGCTTGTGTGCATAGGAGTCAACGGCAACAAAGGTTTTCACTATAAATCCTTTATATGCGTGGCGGCTAGAGTCCTCTCGTCCTCTGGCTTGAGATGGCTGCCACCTATGGGTCAGATGATTGCGTGCCACCATTAAGCAATTGGTAATTAAATATTAAAAAAATTCCTAAAAAGTGTAAAATTTTGGAAAAAAATTTTCACGAAAATAAATTGTCACGCACAACGAGTCTGTGCAAAATGTCAGCTCGATTGGATCACGGGAAGTGGGTTAAAAACGACCGAAAGATTTGCACGGTCGTAAGCGCGCAAGCAAGCAGCAAGTGAACTTAATATAAAGGATTTACTAAAGAGCCTGGAAAAGGGGTCGATATGTAAATCCGGAGATACCTTTGACAGGAGAGATGTTTTGAGAAGCGGCAGTGAGGGCCAGGGGTGGACCAGCACGGGGCTTTCCTGGGAGGATGACAGACCGAGAGGGAGGTGATGCCTACCTCGTGACGGAGACGCTCCAGCAAGACGGAGTGGCCTGCAGTATTCTCGATTTCAAACTCACTTATTTAGGACTGCTCCTTGTTGTGTTTAGTTTGTTGATGTCCCCCGCACCTTCGATTAGCACGGTTGGATAGGTATGGTGTGGAAGAAGTCTCAACATACCGTACATACATCAAAACGAAATGTTACTGGCGACGTTGATGAAACTGGGTAATTTCTGTAGGGGGCCACGGTGGGTAAGCAGGTGAGCAGGTGATGGGGCGGTGAATCTGGGATGAAACAAGACTTGTTTTTGTTCGGTGGGAGGTGATGATGATGATGATGGCAGTGGTGGTGATGTGTATGGTGACAGGCTGAGGAATGTCAAGTGTTCGTGGCGAGGCAGACACGGACGCAGCAGAATGCCATTCCTGATTTTCTTGACCTTTTCATGAATAGATAATAAATAGGACCGTGAGCTGTTCACGCTGTACGACCGACAGGGGTTGGTGGAAGGGATCCGCGGCCCTGTCGTCCTGGGGTGGAGGCAGCTGACAGCGCCGAAGAAAGGGGATTTCGAGTTTCCAGCACAGCTTGCCGGTGGTACCGTATGCATGTACTGTGTGTTGAACTTCTTTCGCTCCCTACGTAGCCAACCCGTGCAAATCGGAGGTGCGGAGGAAGGGCAGCGAATTGGGTGCCACGGTGGCTAGGAGATGTTAACTACCTCGCCTGGTATGCAGGTGGTCGTGGGTCCGATCACGACCCTGACGCCTGCTGTATATTTGGAGTTTGTGTGTGTGTCTCTCTCTCATCATTATCACGGTGGCTAGGAGATGTTAACAACCTCACCTGAGTTTAACACGTAGCAGGCTTTCGCGACCAATATTATTCATTATCAACGTTTTTGGGTTTAGATCGCGTTATTTATAAATGTGTCATAACCCTCCGCCACCCGACACGGCCAATCAGTAAAAAAGTGTCACGTTGACAAAAGACAAATAGTTCACTGCTTTAGCCCACCGGTGTGTTGAAGCGTGAAACCACAACATTTACAATTTGAGTACGACGTTTCGCTGGTAATTGCATCCAGCATCATCGGGCAATTCGCCAGAATAGTGAGGCTCTGCTGTGTCTCCCGTTCTTATATAGAGCAGCAGCAGGGTGACGTCATCACCTGGTATGCAGGAGGTCGTGGATTCGATCCTGGCGCCTGCTGCTGTATATTTGGAGTTCGCGTGTCTCTCTCTCATCATCACCACGGTGGCTAGGATATGTTAACTACCTCGCCTGGTATGCAGGAAGTCGTAGATTACGATCCTGACGCCTGCTGCTGTATATTTGGAGTTCGCGTGTCTCTCATCATCACCACGGTGGCTAGGAGATGTTAACTACCTCGCCTGGTATGCAGGAGGTCGTGGATTCGATCCTGGCGCCTGCTCCNGCTGTATATTTGGAGTTTCGCGTGTTCTCCCAATGGTCGCGTGGATTTTTCCCGGGCCTTCCGGTTATCCCGTCACATTTAGAAACATGCGTTTCAGAGTATTTGGCTGCTATAAAAGTCCACATAAGCCACTTCGTGGCTAGGTCGCTTCTGAAAAAGAGCTATATACAGTAGCTCAGTCGGCCTTATCTGGTCAAATAAAAAGTAGTTAACAAAACACTAAAAGCAGTTTTAAAGCAATGAGTTTTCCAGTCTCATATGGAGAGCTCACTCGAGCTGACTGACAACCTTTGATGCGCGCCTTCCAGATTTGGTCGTGGGTTTCAAGGCCAGATTTCTGTCTCCTAAGTTATTTTGTTTTGCTCACAGCCGTCGGTTGTGTACCAAGGATGGTTTGAGGGAGTGCCTGAGGAGGTTCTAGACGAGGTACAAAGTCTTGAAAGGGTGAGATCATTCGCAGAATTAAATGAGGTGTAATTGTAATGTTTATCTCCGCCAAATTGCCCTTATCTCCCTCCCCTCACCTCCCTCTTTATCGCTCTCCATTTCATCTTTCTCGTGGTCTTCCCACGTAGATGCCTCCACTCATCTCCTTCACTGTCTCTCCACTTTCCTCCCTTAAAGAGGGAGATGAGTGGATTGAAAACGATGGCGCTCCTGTGTGAAATCCTGTTTTTCTGTTTCGTTTTTTGTCCTTTTCCCCGCACCTCTGATGAGCACGGTTGACTACGTAGGGTGCAAAAGAAGTTTAACATACATACATCTCACCTCCCTCCAAGTCTACCACCCTCATTCATCTCCCTCCACATCTCTGTACTCACCTTTCACCCCTCGTCTCAAATGTAAACACACGCTTGTGTCTACCTCCACAGATGTTTCCATCCTCTCTGTTATCTCACACTCCCTCCCCTACCCCAAGTCTATCTTCCCCTCCCTACCCCGCCCTGAATAATCTTCCACATTATCTCCCACCTCCCCATGCATCTCTTATCTCTCCAACCCGCAACCCCCTCTCTCCCCTAATAACAGTAGTATCCTCCAGGAATCTCTTACCACCCCTCCCCTCTCTCCCCCTCCCCTCTACCCCCCTCCCCTCTGTCCCCCCCCTCCCCCCCCCCCTCTATCCCCCCCCTCCCCTCTACCCCCCTCCCCTCTATCCCCCCCCCTCTACCCCCCTCCCCTCTACCCCCCTCCCCTCTACCCCCTCCCCTCTACCCCCCTCCCCTCTACCCCCTCCCCTCTACCCCCCTCCCCTCTATCCCCCTCCCCTCTACCCCCTCCCTCTATCCCCTCCCTCTACCCCCCTCTACCCCCCTCCCCTCTACCCCCTCCCCTCTACCCCCTCCCCTCTACCCCCCCTCTATCCCCCCTCCCCTCTATCCCCCCTCCCTCTACCCCCCCTCTATCCCCTCCCCTCTACCCCCCTCCCTCTACCCCCCTCCCCTCTATCCCCTCCCCTCTACCCCCCTCCCCTCTACCCCCTCCCCTCTATCCCCCCTCCCCTCTATCCCCCTCCCCTCTACCCCCTCCCCTCTATCCCCCCTCCCTCTACCCCCTCCCTCTACCCCCCTCCCCTCTATCCCCCTCCCCTCTACCCCCCTCCCTCTACCCCCCCCTCTATCCCCCTCCCCTCTATCCCCCCTCCCCTCTACCCCCCTCCCTCTACCCCCCTCCCCTCTACCCCCTCCCCTCTATCCCCCNTCCCCTCTACCCCCCTCCCTCTACCCCCCCCCTCTATCCCCTCCCTCTATCCCCCCTCCCCTCTGTGTTTCGCACCTCCTCCTTCCTGAATCTCCCCCCTCCTCCACCCACCGGTCCTCTGCTCCCCATATCATCATCAGCAGCAGCCGCTTCATCTCATCCTCCCGCTGTATCACTCACCTCGCCCTCCACCCCCGGATCCTCCCCCCATCGCCTCCCTCCCTCCATCCCTTCCCCCGTCTCTCCCAGCAGCAGAAGCACCACAATCCCCCTCTATCTTCCACCTCCTGCTCCCCTCTCCATCACCATCCCCCTCCCCTTGTTTCGCCAATCTACTCCGTCTTACCCCCCCCCCTCTCCTCCAATCTCTAATTCCTCGTCTCCCACGACCCTCCCACCTCACAGCCGCCGCTGTAGCAGAACCTCAGTATCTCCCACCGCATCTCCCATCTTAATTTCATTATCTCCCACCTCTTCCTCCCCTCTCCCAATCTCCCCTTCCTTGCATCTCCCACCCGCTTCGTCACACACACCCCTCCCTCCCTCTCTTCCCCCATCCCTCCCGGCATCAGCAGCCGCTACGGATACGTGCCTTCTATCTCCCTCCCATCCTTTCCTGCGTCTCCCACCTCCTCTCGATCTCCCATCTCCCCCCACCACGACCACCCCCCTGCATCTCCCACCCCACCCACACTCGGCCCCCCTCCCGTCTCCCTCCCTCCTCCCCCCGCTCCCTTCCCGCAGCCTCCCCAAACAAAGGCGACATCGGCGACTCGCGGCGCGGCCGCGCCCATCAGGGATGCCGCCGCTGCTGCTGCTGCTGCCATCACCACCATCATCACAAACATCCTCCACATCCCCATCACCACCACCAGCAAGAGCATCATCAACACCAGCACCACCACCGCCATCATCACCATCACCCCATCCTCCTCCAGCCCCCTCCCGCGCCATTGAGAACCGCTGCTCGGCGCCATGGAACCTGGAGGAGGTGGAGGAGGAGGAGGTGGTGCAGGAGGAGGAGGAGGTGGAGGAGGAGCGGCGACCCAGGGCGAGAGGAGAAGAGGTCAACCCCGAGCGCCATCCCCGGCGAGACCCGCGAGGCGCCCGGCTCCAGGCAGCCGAATCAGAAGCCGTCACTGCCCCCGAAGCCATCCCTGCGCGCCGCCGGTTCGGGAGACAATTCATCCCGCCGGGCTGCGCGGGCTACCCCGGGACTACTCATCCTCTCCTCCAAGCCGAGGACGACGGCGACGTCGGCGACGTCGGCGGTGGTGGTGGGATCGCGAGGGGTCCAGGGGTCGGGGTGCAGTCAGGCGTGTCCGCGAGGGGGTCCGCTGCACCCCCTCGCATCGCCTCGCACACGGACAGCAGCAATTCGGATCTGTCCGACTGCGCGTCTGAGCCCCTGTCGGGCCCCGAGGAGGAGGATGACGACGACGCGGGGGCAACTCCAGCGACGACGGCGGCGGCGGTGGCGGGATGGGACCCCCGAGGGGGTGGCCACGTGCGGGGACCCCTGTCCGCCCTGCCCGTCGGGGGNCGCAAGGTCCCCGTGGGCACGGCGGGGTGCGTTGCCCGGGGGGGCGCCGCGCGAGGAGAGAGCCCCCAGGGCCTCGTGTCCGTGGAGACGATGGAGCGGCAGGACCTGATGAGGGAGGCGGAGGAGCTGCGCTCAGAGAACGCCTACCTCAAGGTGTGCGGGGCGGGGGGGGCACCCGAACCAGATGACGGGCAGCCAGACCAGATGACGGGCACCGAACCAGATGACGGGCAGCCAGACCAGATGACGGCAGCCAGACCAGATGACGGGCACCCGAACCAGATGACGGGCACCCGAGCCACGGGCAGACCAGATGACGGCACCCGAACCAGATGACGGGCAGCCGACCCAGATGGGCACCAGACCAGATGACGGGCACCGAACCAGATGACGGGCAGCCGAACCAGATGACGGGCAGCCGAACCAGATGACGGGCAGCCGACCAGAGACGGCAGCCAGACCAGATGACGGGCACCCGAACACCAGATGACGGGCAGCCGAACCAGATGACGGGCAGCCGACCCAGATGACGGGCAGCCAGACCAGATGACGGGCACCCGAACTAGATGACGGGCACCCAAACCAGATGACGGCAACCGAACCAGATGACGGGCACCCGAACCAGATGACCGGCAGCCAAAGCAGAGCACCCAAACCAGATGACGGGCAAACAGATCGTTGAACGGAGGGGCGCCGCGGTGGCTATGAGATGTTATCTCCCTCGCCCGGTATGCAAGGAGTTCGTGGGTTCGATCCAGACCCGACGCCTGCTGCTGTATATTTGGAGTGTGCATGTCTCTCTCTCATCATCATCACGGTGGCTATGAGATGTTAACTACCTCGCCTGGTCTACAGGAGGTCGTGGGTTCGATCCTGACCCTGACGCCTGCTGCTGTATATTTGGAGTTTGCGTGTTTTCTCTCTCTCTCCCCCTGTGGTCGCGTGGATTTTCTCCGGGTCCTCTGGGTTCCCTCCACATCTTAGAGTGAACATCGTTGAGCTATCATTTGTGGGCAGGTCGCTTCTGAAAAAGAGCTATTATATAGCTCAGTGGCCTTACCTGGTAAAATAAAAAATAAATGCTTCGTTTAATAGTTTATAGGATAGGCGAGCAAGATAACTGCTACAAGAACCTATTTGTAACCTATGGACGTCGACCAGATGTATCGTAATCTCGTCGACCAAATGTAGAGCCATGTAACGGACCAGATATGAGATCAGATCGATAATCGGATATACAGTATCGTACAGATAACCAAATATACACGGGCGACCGGAGAGACGAACAGATAAGCAGATGAATGACCGGATATATGATCATCGAGAGAGATGACCATATGTATGATCAGATCGATAACCATATTTAATGATCTACAGATAACGAGATGTACACGTGGGCGATTGGATGGGCATTATAGAAGACGACCAGAGAGTAATTGGATGACCGACCGGACATACGAGCAGATAATTTAATGATTTGGCGATGCTGCTGCTGTTGCTGACAGTACTGTAGTGTACAAGCACGAATAATAGAAACGAAACCTCAACACTTTCGTTAATAACACCGGGGGGCGGGGGGGNCTTAAAAGGATATAAATGTAATCGACGACGTTTCGGGCAATGACCCTTCACCGCACATAGGTCACAGAGTAGCGATCAATAACCAGATGGAGATTTGATATAGGAGCCTTTATATGCCCAGATGGACGAGGCAATAATGTAGACAATCAAACAGAGAGACAGACAGGTGGTTGACGAGATGGACGATGGGCAACCGTGTCGATTTCCCCAGCCATACAAAGACAACGTTTCTCCGTATAGCCTTTACCGGACTGTTGGTGGCAAGTGCTGTTTGCGAGCACCTATGAAGTCCGGCACAGCACACGGACACATCCCACACACACGCACAGCCCTACAGCGAGACGCATATCCGTGCGCACACAGCCACGTCGACGGATATTATCACTCCCGCCCGGGGCCTGCGGACAGACAGCCGAGCAGTCCATTAGCATAATAGTGTAACCCAGCATACGCAGTGCATGCCAAAATAAAACACTCTCTCCTCTGTGAGTGACTGCGGCAATGAACATGGACCACAGAACTTCACATTGCCACAAATGTGAATGAATTAATGCCGTGGGTGAGCTGAGTGGTTGGGTGAGTTGAGTAATTGGGTGGGTGGTGGATGGGTTGAGTGAGTGCAGGAGTGAGTATGTGGATAACTGACTGAATGGGTTGGGGGTGAGCCTTATCTGCAATTCGTCAATTCTCGGACAAAGCGACCGATTGGGCTACATTACTTTGAATCTCTCATAGCTTGCTTTCATTGGCTGTACGAAATCATCATCACAACCAACGATGCAGCAAGAGTCCATATGCACACACTGATAGCCACGCACACAGGCTTAGAGACGTTTTTTTTGTATTATTCCGGGGAAAATCTCGAGCCTTTTCTTTTCAGAGGAAGGTCCTGCCTGTTTTTTGCAGTGGGGGTCGATGGTGCTGCTGTGTGGAAACCCCAATTGAGTAAATTGTAGGGTGATTTTTGAACACTCTGTATGTTTGGCCAATACCAGTCACGTATGTTTATATTCTTAGGTTTTTTCGGTAGGTAAAAAATGAAAATTAATAAAAGTAAAATGAAAAATAAAATAAAAATCACGACGTTTCGGAGGCAACACAAGCTTCCGTCTTCAGGTGGAACCGTCACAGCAGGATAGCTGTATCAAGTGAGAGAAATTCCAAGAAACAGTACTTGTATATATACTGGTTGAGGGTGGGAGGAGCCAAGGTAGGCCTGAATATTATTTTTGTGAGGTTCGGTGCGGCTGAATCACGCTGTTGTGACGACC
Source organism: Lethenteron camtschaticum (assembly GCA_018977245.1). Classification (NCBI taxonomy): domain Eukaryota; kingdom Metazoa; phylum Chordata; class Hyperoartia; order Petromyzontiformes; family Petromyzontidae; genus Lethenteron; species Lethenteron camtschaticum. The sequence goes on along the minus strand of WFAB01001278.1, from coordinate 44,551 downwards.
GAAGACGGAAGCTTGTGTTGCCTCTGAAATGTCGTGATTTTTATTTTATTTTACTTTTATTAATTTAATTTTTTACTTACGTGACTTTACCGAAAAANCCTAGAATATGAATCCTTGCAGTCACGAAAGCTTCAAATCTAGAATCACGTATGTTTGTTTGTGTGTGTTTAACTTTGGGAGAAAATCAATGAACCCAGAGGAAAACCCATGCACAACAGGGTGGTGGTGGGGGGGGGACATACAAACTAGACAGAAATATAGGTGCGACGGTGGGCGAGATAACTACCTCGTGTTGGTGTACGGTGCTTTTTCTGCAATATTTTGCTGCTTTCTTGGGTTTTTGTTTGCACATGTCACTATAATGTTTCGTTCATGTTTTTGTTTTTTGTTTGTTGCGGTTGCACCCGATTCAAGAGCCGAATGGCTCACAGGGCTATACCTCATAAATGAACTTGAAACTTGTATGGTATACAGGAGGTTGTGGGTTCGATCTCCACCCTGACGCCTGTATTTTTGGAGTTTGCATGTTCTCACCGTGGTCGCGTGGATTTTTCTTTGGGTCCTCCGGTTTCCCCCCTCCACATTTAGAATTCACATCACGCGGCTTCGAGTATTTGACTGCTATACATTTCTACGTGATAAGCCCCTTCGTTGAGCCCATAATTTGTGGCTAGGTCGCTTCTGAAACCGAGTTATATAGTTCTAGATTTGAAGCTTTCGTGACTGCAAGGATTCATATTCTTAGGTTTTTTCGGTAAAGTCACGTAGGACGGTTCCACCTGAAGACGGAAGCTTGTGTTGCCTCCGAAACGTCGTGATTTTTATTTTATTTTTATTTTACTTTTTAGATAAAAAATGTTACCTACGTGACTTTACCGAAAAAACCTAAGAATACGAGTTATATAGCTCAGTGGGACTTGCCTCGTAAAATTAATTTTGAAAATTGAAAGTTTGAGTCGGGAATGGAACCCAGGCCCGTCTTGCTGCGAGGCATGAGCGGTTATCGCTGCGAGGCATGAGCGGTTATCACTGCGCCGCTGCTGCCCCCAATTCATGAAGTCCATTAACAACAACAAAATTAACCCGTGAAAACAAAGTTTTTCACTAAATCCTTTATATGCGTGGCGGCTAGAGTCCTCTCGTCCTCTGGCTTGAGATGGCTGCCACCTATGGGTCAGATGATTGTCTGCCAGTATTAAGCAATTGGTAATAAAATATTTAAAAAAATTCCCCTAAACAGTGTAAAATTTGGGAAAAAATTTTTCACGAAAATTAATTGTCACGCACAACGAGTCTGTGTGGAAAATGTCAGCTCGATTGGCTCACGGGAAGTGGGTTAAAAACGACCGAAAGATTTGCACGGTCGTAAGCAAGCAAGCAAGCACGCAAGCAAGCAAGCGAACTTAATATAAAGGATTTAAAAAGAGCTGACCACACAGACACAGCGTTGCGGACATACAGCCACTCAACAATGCATATCGCCAAAGAGTCAAATAGCCAGACGGATACACAGCCCAGCACAGAAACCTGTAATTAATACGACTCCCAGCCATGCAGACACGCAGCTTTACAGACAATTAACAAAAGACAACCACACGCAGCCTTGTAGACATTTATTCAATTAACAATCATGATAGCCACACAGACAGGGCCTTCACAGATAGGACAGGCATGCATTGAGTGAACCATGCAGTTAGCCACGCACATAAAGACAAATATCCCCTGTATAGCCTTCAAGGATTTTTGGGGCAAGAGCTGTGAGCGAGCATGGGGCATTGGTGACCAGCAACACGCTCGGCCGCCTTTGTCTCCGCAGTGACGATGATTACACATCGCACCAGGTATTCATTTGAGGCTGAGTCGACCTGGGGGAAACCCATGACCGGTTCAAATAATCGTCGCTGTTGTTGGCCGTGAGTAGGAATCGAACATGGGCCCCGCTGGGTTAGTGGTGCAGCGCGCTAACCACTACACTACCGCTCCCCACTACAGCTGTACAGACACACAGCCAATGAATGTAGACACGACACTCGGGTAGACGGATATCTACACAGACCGAATGATAGCCGCACACGCACACGGCGGGATTACAGACGGACACGCAGACCGTTACCGAGCGAAATAGCTGCACAAATTCACTGATACAGATCGCGATGAGCACGTAGCTTCACAGCCAGACAGCCGTGAATTTAATGAACCTTGAGTATAGCCACGTAGACATAACACGTACAGACGCACAGCTTTGCAGGCAGATTGACGGGCAGAGAGTTAACAATGGATACCGCTCGCAATAACAACTGGCTGATTCCAGGCTCATGTCTCCACTCATTCATGTGTCTGGCATCTTGGTAGACAATTGTCTGGCTTTTAAGACCGGTCATTACAGCCTCAATCCCTCCTAATCCACACCTCGCCCTATACTCACCCTTCCTCGAACCTCACCCTCCATTCACGCCCCTAATCCTTTTTCCATAATTCTCAGCTCACCCACAGACACCGACTCACTCTCCCCTCACCCTCTCCTCAAACCATGTACCGCTTTCCTTCCATGGATTGCCCTTGGCCTATTCACTTATCCATGTTATCACTCACCTGCTCACCCATCACCACGCTCAACTTCCCCAATTTCAATTGGGCAGCTGAAACCTGGATTCGAACCCAGAATCTCAGCAGCGTCGGCTCTGACCTCTGAACCGCCCGGGTTACCTTTTCCCCAAACTTTCGACTCCCCTCCCTAACCACACTCCTCCCCTCCTCTCCAGCTATGAAGTGTCCTGGTTCTCCTGTGGTTTCACAAAATGTCGGTGCCCCCCCCCTTCCTCGTTTGAAAACTGGGATTTCGTCTCCGGCTTTAACATTTTTGGCCACGTGCTCGACTCGTGATGACGCGGGCAAACGGCCGAGGCTACCTGAGCAGGTGGGCGGGGCTGACAGCTGAGTGGGCGGGGCCTACGAGCGGTGGACGGCTAAGTAGGCGTGGTTATGAGAAAGTGGGTTGGGCTTCATCTTCCTGGTTCTTTCGGTAAAGTCACGTAGAAGGAAAATAATAAAAGAATTCTCACGACGTTTCGGCCACAACGCAAGCAGCCGTCTTCAGGTGGAGAACAGGTCTGTCGAGAAGGCAGAGTCTCCACCTGAAGACGGCTGCTTGGGTTGTGGCCGAAACGTCGTGAGAATTATTTTATGTTTTATTTTTTATTATTTTATTATTTTCCTTCTACGTGACTTTACCGAAAGAACCAAGACGATGAATCCCTGCAGTCACGAAAGCTTTAAATCGAAATTTAACGTCCTCTATACCCAGGAACGTGTCTCCCGAGTCTCATGACAGGGACTTGCATTGGGATGTTTGGTCAATTCCGTTGCTGAGAGTTTGGTTTCGTGTGATAGTATGCAGAACACCACCGTGGATTTGAAGGTATAACCACACTAGAAAATTCCGCACCAATTGATTAAAGATTCAATTGATTCAATAATCAATTGATTCAATAATTATATTATCCATTCTCTTTGGTTCTTTCGGTAAAGTCACGTAGGTAGAACGTTTTAATAAAATAAAAAATATATTTTTTTGTAAAATTTTTCATCCTACGTGACTTTACGGAAAGAACCAAAGAGTGGATTCCTGTAGTCACGAAAGCTTTAAATCGAAATTCTAGTGGGTTGGGCTTAAGGGAAGGGAGGGGGGGCTGCCAGCCTTACCGTGCATCTCGGTTGAGCCTCCCAGGATCGTAACAGCTTCGTCGGAGAGTGCGTGCGAGCAAATAACTCTGAATTGCTCCCCTCCCTCCTGCCCCCTGCGCTGTGCGTCAGGACGAGATGGAGGAGATGAAGGCGGAGATGGAGGAGATGCGTGACTCGTACCTGGAGGAGGACGTGCAGGCCCTGCAGGAGCTGCGTCGCGAGCTCGACCGCACCAACAAGAGCGTGCGCATCCTGCAGTACCGCCTGCGCAAGGCCGAGCGCAAGGGCATGAAGGCGGCGCAGGGCGGCCACCTGGACGGGGAGCTGGTGCGAGCCATGGAGCAGGACCTCAAGGTGGGCACGGCGTGAACCGGCGCCGCTCACGACGGCGCTGGTGGCGGCCCCTGGCAGTAGACCCGGTGCCCGGAGCGTGCGATTGAAACGGAACTTGGAGCGACTCGCACGACGCTGTACCGACCGATGAGATGAATTGACCATCTTCTTGGTTCTTTCGGTAAAGTCACGTAGAATGGAAGTAATAATACAATAATAAAAATAAAACATAATAAAATAATTCTCACGACGTTTCGGCCACAACGCAAGCAGCCGTCCTCAGGTGAAGACCAGGTCTGTCGGGAGACAGCGTCTGAATGGTCTTCACCTGAGGACGACTAGGCTCTAAAGAAAGCTGTCTCGGGTGTGGACCAATCAACTTCAAGGACAGTGCATACATTATCAGAGTTGTGCTTTTTGTTTGCATTATGACTGCAGGTATTGTGGTCTATGCAAACATGACTCCTTGTAAACAAGATGTCAGTTTTTTTGCCAGATAAAAGGGTAAAAAAACAATTATCATATTTTTTCTTCTGGCAAATGAGACTCCAACCGTTGTTATCCTGATGCTGTCCCGAGCAGAACTGGGGACACTCGGCACATTCGCCAATAACACTGCGGACGTGGTTGTCGGCCACACACCTCCGCACGTGCCGTGCCGGCCTTCTTAGGTGCTCGCTAATGGCGCTTGCCCCAACAGTCCATCAAGACGATATGGGGGACTCTGAGTGCATTCTGTGTGTAGGTGCGGAGCGGTGGTGTAGCGGTTAGGGCACCGCGCTACGAAGCTGAGGACCCGAGTTCGATTCCCGCTCGTGGTCAACACCAGGTGACGATTATCTGAACCAGTCCTGAGGCTCCCCTAGGTCGACTCAGCCTCAAATTACTACCTGGTCCTGTGTGTAATTACACTGGTCAACAAAAAAATAACATTTTTTTCTGGCCTGGACTTTTGCAGCTGTTTTAGACTAATTTCAGGGTGCTGATTCCAAATCTGATCTCAGATTTGCTCTATCACATCTCATTTTATGCTATCGGCATACCCCATTTTCATTGATTTTACCCGAAATTAACTCTGTCACTTATGATTGCAAGTTGTTGCGAGTCAGTGACTGCTTTAGTATTAAAATATGGTGCTGTATTTTTAGGATAGTGTGTTTATAATATCATTTATGTAGATATCCACATTTATTTAATATTTTTCTTCTGCAGTTTTTTTTTTTATTGAAAATGCAATATTTGATATCTCAAAAACCTGATGTGATATGCCAGATTTGGAATCAGCACCCCAAAATTACCTTAAAACCGTTGGAATACCTTATGCCAGAAAAAGTGTGTTGACCAGTGTAATCCCCACTGGGTCGTGGTGCTGGCCACCCACCCCCCGTGTGCCGCGCCGGCCTTGACGGGTGCCGCTCGCTCGCAGCACTTGCCCCAACAGTCCGCTAAGGTTACACGGGCGATCTTTGTCTTTGCAGGTGGCCAAGGACGTGTCGGTGCGTCTGCACCGCGAGCTGGAGAGCGTGGAGGAGCGGCGCGCACGCCTCGACGAGGAGAACGACGCGCTGCGCGAGCGGCTCGTCGAGCTGGACACGGCCAGACAGGCGCTCGCCAACGAGGTGGAGCGCACTCGCGAGGTCAGGGGTCAGGGTTTGGGGGGGTCACCGTTACGGGTCGGGGTTAGGGGTGAGGGAAAGGGGGGTCGACACGGAGAGGCACGCGCTCGCTAACGAGGTGGAGCGCACTCGCGAGGTCAGGGTCAGGGTTGGGGGGGGAGGTGGGGGTCACCGTTACGGGTCAGGGTTAGGGGTGAGGGAAAGGGGGGGTCGACACAGAGAGACACGCGCTCGCTAACGAGGTGGAGCGCACTCGCGAGGTCAGGGGTCAGGGGTCAGGGTTGGGGGTGGTGGGGGTCACCGTTACGGGTCGGGGTTAGGGGTGAGGGAAAGGGGGGTCGACACGGAGAGACACGCGCTCGCCAATGAGGTGAGCCATGCCTGTGGAGTCGGGCACTGCCACATACACATTTAATTAGTGGTTAGGGTCAAAGTTAATGGTCGGAGTTAGGGGTTAGAGTTCGGCAGAAAGGAAAGGGGTACAGATAGGAGTACAGTCATGGATAGGGCTAGGGGGAACGGCAGGGAATAGGCGTGAGATGATAGGGGTCGCATTATGGGCCGTGGTAAGTGTAAGGGGATAGGGGTACGGGATAGTGGTTAGGGATAAATGGAAGATGTGGGAAACCTACGGTTCCGGGAAGTGACCTCCTCTAAACTAAACTGCTGACATTTCGATTTAAAGCTTTCGTGACTGCAGGGATTCATCTTCTTGGTTCTTTCGGTAAAGAACAGGTCTGTNCTTCACCTGAGGACGGCTGCTTGCGTTGTGGCCGAAACGTCGTGAGAATTATTTTATTATGTTTTATTTTTATTATTTTATTATTTCCCTTCTACGTGACTTTACCAAAAGAACCAAGAAGAAACTGCTTACTATATATTTTTTTACCAAGTCAGGCCCACTGAGCTACATAGCTCTTTTTCAGAAGCGACCTGGCCACAAATGATCGCTCAACGGAATTGGTTTATCACGTGGACAATTCTCGCAGCCAAATACTCGACATGCGTGGATGTTGATTCTAAACGCGGAAGGGGAAACCGGAGGACCCGGAGAAAAATCCACACCACCCCGAGGAGAGAGAGAGATAGGCACGCAAACTCCAAATATGCAGCAGGCGTCAGGGTCGGGATGGAAACCCACGACCTCCTGTGTACACCGGCGAGGTAGTTAACATCTCCTAGCCACCGTGACGATGATGAGAGAGAGACACACAAACTCCAAATATACAGCAGCAGGCGTCAGGGTCGTGATCGAACCCACGACCTCCTGTATACCAGGCGAGGTAGTTAGCATCTCCTAGCCACCGTGATGATGATGAGAGAGACACGCAAACTCTAAATATACACAGCAGGCGTCAGGGTTGGGCTCGAACCGACGACCGCCTGCGTACCAGGCGAGAGGTAGTTGACATCTCCTAGCCACCGTGGCGCACGGCGGCCACGCGACGTCTGTCCGTTCCCCCCCCCCCCCCTTCGCGAGCATCTTGGCCGCACGGTTCTCTCTCTCTCGCGCTCGCCGCCGTCGATTCTGCCACCGCCAAGGGGCTCCTTGCAGGAAGTGGGCGAGGTGCGCCGCACACGGTGTGGACGTTGTGGATGTTGTGATCGTTGTAGTTGTGGTCGTTGTGGATGTTGTGATCATTGTCGTTGTGGGCGTTGTTGTTGTGATCGTTGTGGATGTTGTCGTTGTAGTTGTGGACGTTGTTGTTGTGGATGTTGTGGACGTTGTTGTTGTGATCGTTGTGGTCGTTGTGGATGTTGTGATCATTGTCGTTGTGGACGTTGTCTTTGTGATCGTTGTGGACGTGGTCGTTGTGGATGTTGTCGTGGTGGATGTTGTGGTCGTTTTGGTCGCCCACCGTGGGTTTTCGTCACAAATCCTATTTGGCCCCTCGGGGTGTCGGGAACAGATTTCCACCCCTGGCGGAGGGCACAGGCGGTTAGAGTGTCAAGAACGAATGAATGAATTGTAATCGATTTACAGCCCGTTGTCAATCCACTGCTGGATGAATGCCTCCCCCCNATACGATGATTATTGATTAAGGTTGTTTTTACCATTCTTAAGTATGCAGGTTCGTGCGGGGTTGGTGAATGGGTGGGTGTACCCAGGACCGATTCAAATATCGCGCACCACTAATGCTACCGAGCTATCACCGTTTTTGTGGTGTGGTGTGTAAAGCACTGCCACTGCTCCACACACACTCCACATACACACATTCCCTACATACACACATTCCCTACACACACATTCCCTACATACACACATTCCCTACACACACACACATTCCCTACACACACATTCTGCACACACTTTCCCTGCACACACTTCCGAAAACACACGTGCCCCCCACACTCGCACACTCACACGTGCCCACCAACGGACACACACACGTGCCCCACCACACCACACACCACCATCACCCCACACCACCATACGCAGCCACACACCACATCCCACCATCACCACCACCATCATCACACCACCACACACGACCACCACCACCATCACCACCACCATCACCACCACCACCATCATCATCACCACCATCACCACACCATTTCAAATCAGACAATCATTATCACCACCATCCCACCATCACCACCATCATCACCACCATCAACCACCACCNTCACCACCATCATCATCACCACCATCACCACCATCACCACCACCATCACCACCACCACCATCACCACCACCACCACCACCACCACCACCACCNTCACCACCACCATCNTCACCACCACCATCATCACCACCACCATCACCACCATCACCACCATCACCATCACCACCATCACCACCACCACCACCACGTTCTCCCCGCTATGGCGACTCGCAGGGCTTCAGAGTCGTGTGTGTCTCAGCGTAGGGTCCGCAATTTGTGTCAAAGTGTGTGGTTTGTGGCAGTGTGGTGTCGGTGTGGTGTCAGTGTAGGGTGTGGTGTGTGATAATGTGGTGTGTGATAGTGTGGTGTCAGAGTGTGGAGTATGGTGTCAGTGTGGGGTGTGTGATAGTGTAGTGTTAGTGTGGAGTGTGGTGTTGGTGATACTTATGTTTCAGAGTGTGGTGTGTGTGCGTGTGTCAGTGGTGTGTGTGTCAGTATGGGCTGTGATAGTGCTATTTGTGTGTGTCGGTGTCGTGTGTGTGTGTCAGTGAGCTGTGTGACAAGAGTGATCTTTGTGCGCGGTGCGATGGAGTGTTTGAGGGTGTGTTTGAAAGGATGGTGTGTGTGTGGGGCTGGTGTTTGACAGTTATGGAAGTGCGAGAGAATGAGTGAGAGTGATAGTGAGCAATGTATTACGTGTATCAATGTACGGTGCACTGTGTGTGACAGAAGGGAGCGTTTGCCATGTGGCTGTGTTTGCATTGGTGTGCGCGTGTGTGTTTGTGAGTCTGTGGTGTGCGTGTGTGTGTTTGTGAGTCTGTGGTGTGCGTGTGTGTGTTTGTGAGTCTGTGGTGTGCGTTGGCGCAGTGGTTAGAGCACTGCCCTCACGAACCCGACGACGCCGGATTTCATTCTCGACCGGTTCCTGGCCCTCCACTAGGTCGACTCAGACTAAAACGAGTGTGTACCTCCTGCGATGTGTAAAACATCGACATCGGGGTGACAAATACGGCCGAGCGTGACAGTTCTGGCCACAACCACCACCTCGTGCGCCATGCTGTGACGGCCTTCATAAGTTTTGCCTAAGAGCACTTGCCCTCGTACTTGGGCTACACGGGGCATCTTTGTCTTTTGTATGAATGTGTACTGCGTCGTGTATATGAATACATTGGCAATCGTAGAGGATTTTGCCCACATCTTACAGGCTTTAGCATCACACTCAATGGAAGGCAACCTACTTTGTTTACCAATTATGGGAATCGTAGATTTTCAGATGTTCAGCATGAGACTGGCAACGATGTTCAACGTTCGGCTGAGGATGCTGTCAGAGTGAAACCCGCGCAACTTACGCACTGTCATTTTTGGGGAACCAAATTGTGGCCGTGTTGGTTTTGGGATGTTTCTAGTTGGAAGCAGATTACAGTATTCATCGCTATGTCTTTCCTACAGTTGAGCTCTCTTAGTCCTTCTGTAAAATCATTGTAATTGAACACACATCAGTCACTCATGCAGACACTGGCTGATTATTAGATGAGAATGTAGCCCTCCGTAATACAATTCTCTTTTTCCCGTCCGACCATTCCCACCCTCCCCAATTGTATTCCAAATGCTCTGGTTGTGCATCGTGTCACGAGACGAAGGAAATTTCGCTCGGAGCTCCGTGCGGCGAGCAGTGTACCACCCTGTGGCAGGGAACGGCGCCGGAAATATAACCCCGAAAAACACATTCCTGCTGCGGAGGGAGCTGGTAGGAACGTTGGGTTGCTCGGTCAATGGCCAGGGTCAACGGCGGCGTGGTGTATTCCGCAAATATGCCCGACTGTGAGGGCGGGCACAAGCCGTCGTGAGTAGGTTAAACGTTGAGTTTTATAAGGGCACCACGGGGTGACCAGCCTCACCCCACCCAGCCCCACCCCTCCCAGCCCCCACCCAGCCCCTCCCCACCCAGTCCCTCCCAACCCCCCACCCAATCCCTCCCCACCCAGTCCCTCCCCACCCAGTCCTCCCCACCCAGCCCCTCCCCACCCTCCCCACCCAGTCCCCACCCTCCCCACCCAGTCCCTCCCCACCCTCCCACCCAATCCCTCCCCACCCTCCCCACCCAGCCCCTCCCCACCCTCCCCACCCAGTCCCTCCCCACCCTCCCCATCCCTCCCCTCCCCACCCAACCCTTCCCACCCTCCCCACCCAGCCCCTCCACACTCTCCGCTCCCCATCCCCTCCCTCCCCACCCAGCCCCTCCCTGCACGACGGACGGACACAATAATCCCCTGTGGGCTGGTGTAACCAGGAGGTTCCTACCAGTGTTACGCAAGTCACTGTATTTCTCTCTCCTCCGTCTACACCTTGGGGCACAACTTCTATGCCCAGCCAACGGTGTTCATTGCATGTCAATCAAAGCGAGTTTTTTTCAGCTCTCGGAGCTGGAATTTATCCAAAGTGGAAAATCCAATTTGAATGTCATTAGGTTTTTGTGTGTGTGTGTGCAGTGACTGGGTTGAGACCATCAACTTACTACAGTCTGCGGGGCCTAGAATCCCCCTGGGGTCTCTATGTGAGTTTATGGGCATCTATTTGCAAGTCTTTCGGCCCCTGTAACGAGACTGCAGGTTTGTAAGTACAGTACGTAATTCAATAGGTCTCGGTGTTAGTTTACGACCTTATTCTTAGGTTTTTTCGGTAAAGTCACGTAGGTAAATTTTTTAATTATAAAAATAAAAAATAATACAGCTATCGTCTTGTTGTTTCGGTCACAAGGGAAATAATAAAATTAAAAAAAACATAGAAATAATTATTTTATTATGTTTTAGTTTTATTATTTTATTACTAAAAATAAAATACGTGACTTTACCGAAAGAACCAAGAAGATGAATCCCTGCAGTCACGAAAGCTTTACATCGAAAAAGCTATCGTGCTGTGACAGTTCCACCTGAAGACGGAGGCTTGCGTTGCCTACGAAACGTCGTGATTTTCATTTTATTTAATTTTACTTTTATTAATTTTAATTTAAAAAAAAAATTACCTATGTGACTTTACCGAAAGAACCTAAGAATATGGATCCTTGCAGTCACGAAAGCTTCAAATCTAGAAAGTTTACGACCTCTTTTTTAATAACTCGTGAATGGGCTGAGCACCGTCCACTCCACTGCACCTGAGGATAGACTGCGGGCGGCTGGATCCTGGATTCAAACCAGAGGTCGCAACCGGGTACCCGATACCCGTACCCTACCCGATACCCGGCTACCCATACCCGGCCGGGTACGGTACGGGTAGCCATTTGCGACCCTGGTGCGGCCGGGTATGGGTAGGCCGTGAGTCACTGTGAGTCACCGTTTGTCACTCATTTCCCAAAGTCTTGTCTCTTGTCACAATTCAAGTTCCTAGAATCAACCCACCCGCGTCTGCAACATGGCTTCATCCCAGAGGTCGCAACCGGGTACCCGATACCCGGCTACCCATACCCGGCCGGCTGGGTACGGGTAGCCATTTGCGACCCTGGTGCGGCCGGGTACGGTAGGCCGTGAGTCACTGTGAGTCACCGTTTGTCACTCATTTCCCAACGTCTTGTCTCTTGTCACAATTCAAGTTCCTAGAATCAACCCACCCGCGTCTGCAACATGGCTTCATTCCAGAGGTCGCAATCAGGTACCCGTACCCTACCCGATACCCGGCTGGGTACGGGTAGCCGGGTGATCGGGTAGGGTACGGGTACCCGTTTGCGACCCTGGTGCGGCCGGGTATGGGTAAGGAATCAAAACCCATTTGCGACCTCTGATTCAAACTCAGGGTCCCGGCAAATGCTGGTTCGTATGTTGAACGTCTTTCGCACCGTACTTAGCCAACCGTGCTAATCAGAGGTGTCGGGGAAAGGACACGCCAAACACACAAAAACGCAGTTAAACCAAATTAGTTTTCAATCCCAGATTTAAAAGTGCATAGCTCCAGCGGTTTCCTAATGTCGGAAGGAAGAGCGTTCCAGACGGCCGTCGAAGCGCATCTGAAAGCGCGCGATGCAGCTGGGGCGGCTGTCTTTGTCCGATGGCTCCGGTGTTTCTCTGACCCACTGTGCCACCCGGCCACCTTCCGAACCAGCACTTGAGAGCGTTTCCGTTGCTCTGTCACTGAGCAGCAACCACGCCTTGTGGCGGTCTTCAACGTGGCCGATCCAAATCGCCCACTCGGACGATGATGTAGAACGCAGTTGCCAGATCCATCTCTCTCCCTCCCTCTCTCTCTCTCTCTCCGCCTCGTGCACTTGTCCACGTCGCTCCGGTCCGCAAGTCGCCCCCCCCCCCCCGTTGGCTTCCCACTCATTCTAGGAACAACTGCAAGATTGGCATTGCTGGTTCCTAAAATCCCGCATGGTCTCTCACATGCCTCGGCCCCCACCCCCTGGCCACCAGCCCCCACCTTACGCATATTCCCCCCACCCCCACCGCACCCTTCCTCTGCTTATCTCACCAATACTGGCCTTGTCATGCCCAGCATTCCAGCAGCCAAGTCCTTCAAATCCTTCAAATCACACCCCCTCTGCCCCCCCCCCCCACGTCGCCCCCCCCCCACGTCCCCCGCCCCACGTCCCCCCTCCATTCAAACTCTCCCTCTTGTAAATTTCGATTTAAAGCTTTCGTGACTGCAGGGATTAATCTTCTTGGTTCTTTCGGTAAAGTCACGTAGAAGGGAAGTAAGACCTGGTCTTCACCTGAGGACGGCTGCTTGCGTTGTGGCCGAAACGTCGTGAGAATTATTTTATTATGTTTTATTTTTATTATTTTATTACTTCCCTTCAACGTGACTTTACCGAAAGAACCAAGAAGATTCTCCCTCTTGTAATTTTCACATTCACATCGCTGACTTAAAAAAAAAAATCCATTAACCTACGGGTGCTCTACTTTATGAGCAATTGTTTAGGCGTTTCAGCCCTTTGTATGTATCCAACCGTGCTAATCGGAGGTACGATTTGTCTTTGTCAATCCATTGGTGGGTGAAGGCATCCATACTTCACCCGGCTGGTCAGTGAAGGTCGGTGAATTTATAAGAGGTGTGGGCGGCCATCCAAGGACCGGTTCGGATACCGCTCGCCGTTCGTTAGCCGCGTCTGGGAATTGGAACTCTGGGTCGACGGGCGAGGGCGTCATTGTGAGCAGAAGAAACGAGTTGCATTTCATGAATCGATCCATCCATCCGTCCATCGCCTGCCATGTGCATTACATAGACGATGGAAAATGGATTGCCTACCGAGAGTGGTGTTGGGACTCGCATGGGCTGCTGAATAAATCCTTGGTTTTGACTGTCAGGACAGCTGCTTTTGAAGGTCAATGTTAGTTTGTCGTGGTTGGTTTGGGTCGGTGTGCAGGAGCAAAGTATCTGCCTGTTTATCGTTTAATCGTAATCATTGTGTTTTGTACGGTGTGTCTGGTTATTCGTTTTCTAGGGTTTTTATTTATTTATTCCGCATCTCTCGATCTTTGCTGGACGTCATCCTCAATGTGTGCGTATTTAGTCTGTCTCTGAATGAAAGTCCTCGTCGCGCGCGCGTGTGCGTGTTGCCTGCGTATGAATGTGTGCGTGTCTGAGTTGTGACCCTGTGTGTGTGTGTGGGAGTGGTGGTGTAGCGGTGGCGCGCTATGAACCCGGCGACCCGAGTTCGATTCCCGCTCACGGCCAACACCAGTGACGATTATCTGAACCGGTCCCGGGCCTCCCCTAGGTCGACTCAGCCTCAAATGAGTACCTGGGGTGTGTAAACATCGCCGCTAGGGAGATGTTGGCCACCCACCCCCTCGTGTGCCGTTCCGGCCTTCATAGGTGCTCGCTAACAGCACTTGCCCCTACAGTCTGTTAAGGCTATATGGGAGATCTTTGTGTGGGGAGTGGTGGCGTAGCGGTTAGCACGCTGACTCAAACCCGGCGACCCGCCTTAGATTCCAACTCGCGGCCAATACCAGTGACGAATATCTGGCCTGGGCCTCCTCGAGGTCGACTCAGCCTCAAATGAATACCTGGTGCGGTCTGTAAATATCGCACTAGGGAGACAAAGGCGGTCGGGCGTGGTGTTGGCCACCCACCCCTCGTGTGCCGTTCCGGGCTTCATAGGTGCTCGCTGACAGCACTTGCCCCAAGTCTGTTCAAGGCTATACGGGGATCTTTGTCTTTGAATGTGTGTATGTGAAGTGTGCGTTCGTGCGTGTGTGTAGACCAACGCATGCATGTGTGTGTGTGATTGTGTACGAGTGTGTGTGTGTGCGTGTGTGAATCAATGGGGAGCGGTTGTCGCATTGCGCTACAAACCCGACGACCCGAGTTTGATCCTCGCTCACAGCCAACGACGCCAGCGACGATTCTATCTGGACTGGTCCTGGACCTCCCCTCGGTCGGTCGACTCGGTCTCAAGCTAGTTACTGGTGCGATGTGTAAACATCGCCACTGGGGAGACAAACGCGTCCGTGCGTGGTTCAGGCCACCCACCTTTTAACACGTGCCGTGCCAGCCTGCTCGCTATAACAGCACTTGCCCCAACAGTCCGCCGAGGCTACACGGGGTTGATCATCGTCGTCTTTTGTAGGAATTGTGTAGCCGACTTGTCGGTGGCATTTATCGGCTCCTCGAATTACCACCGTGTCCCAGCAACGGCCGGAGCGATCAAATGAACCCTAACTGATTTACGTTCATCGGGCAGACATTCGAAAGATGCGTTGCCCAGGATGCAGGGTCTGGGAGGATGAGGAGGGGTGGTCATGCGGTTAGTCCGTGGAAAGCAGTGGTGTCGCGGTTTCGCTGGCACACGCGGGGCCACCTGGGTTCGATTCGTGGTCCGTGAAGGTTGCGAGTGGCGTACACTCTGGCTGAACGATTTTGGGGGAAATATCTACGGTAATTGCGATGTTTCTGCCAGATATTGCCGTTGCGTATTTGATTCGCGATGACGTTTTTTGAAGTCAAGCTTCGGTTCAATATTCACCGTGTAATTGATTTAACACGTGTGATGGAGCATTACCACATGAAACCATCAAAATATGAACTGCTCTAGATATTCTAATGCACGGCTGAGAACTTATAAGATATGAATTGCTTCCAACATGTTCTTATTTAAATGTGTTAATTGAAATAGAACAATCAAACGGAGAACAATTGTTAGGTTAAATAAATAAAGTTATTATAATAAAACATGTTTTAACAATTCCAATAAGAAAATAAAAGCGACTTTTAAAATCGCAAAAAAATCACAGCCTTTCCGATTTGCCAATCGCGTTGTTTCAAATTTCGATTTGAAATCGATTAATCGTTTAGCCGTACACGCACTGTACGTCTGAACCGGTGCTGCACCTTCCCACCTCGGTCGGCTCGGCCTAAAAAGTAGTAGCGGACGTGGCGGTGGTGGCGGCGGTGGTGGCGGTGGTGGCGGTGGTAGCGGCGGTGGTGGTGGTGGCGGTGGTGGCGGTGGTGGCGGCGGCGGTGGTGGTGGTGGTGGCGGTGGTGGTGGCGGTGTTGGCGGCGGTGGTGGCGGTGGTGGTGGCGGTGTTGGCGGCGGTGGTGGCGGTGGTGGTGGCGGTGGTGGCGGTGGTGGCGGTGGTGGTGTGTTTGAAATGCCGGCACACGTGTCGTGTGCTCACAAACATCACTCGCCCCACCACCAGTCTGTACGTCTGTGTAGAGCTGCACGGGCTGGCTGGGGGGGGGAGATGAATGGGGGTGGAGAGGGGGGCCTTTGTGTGCGGGGTGCACTGGTGGGATGGTGGTTAGCGCGATGTGGAACGCTACACGGGTGACCTTTGTCTTTGTGTGCGTGACCCTTTGTGTATGAAACGCGTCACTCTGCATGAATGTGCGCATGTGTGTGTATATGAATGTGTGCATGTGTGTGTATGAATGTGTGAGTGTGTGTGTATATGAATGTGTGAGAGTGTGTGTGCATGAATGTGTACATGTGTGTATATGAATGTGTGAGTGCATGTGTGTATATGAATGTGTGCATGTGTGTATATGAATGTGTGCATGTGTGTATATGCATGTGTGAGAGTGTGTGTATATGAATGTGTGAGAGTGTGTGTGTATGAATGTGTGAGTGTGTGTATGAATGTGTGCATGTGTGTATATGAATGTGTGAGAGTGTGTGTATATGAATGTGTGAGAGTGTGTGTATATGAATGTGTGAGAGTGTGTGTATATGAATGTGTGAGTGTGTGTATATGAATGTGTGCATGTGTGTATATGAATGTATGTATATGAACATGTGAGTCTGTGAACGACTGCGCAGATATGTGTGCATTAATGTCCATGTGACTCTGTATATGAATGCGCAAATGTGTGTGTGTGTACGTGCCTTTGTTCAATTGAGTTTGACAGTTTGCTGCTGTGTGTGATTCCGTTGTGTGTTTGCGTCTTGACCGCGTGTCCCTATGTGTGACTGACTGCCTGTGTGTGTGACTGCGTGTGTGTGTGTGACTGCGTGTGTGTCACTGCGTGTGTGTGTGACTGCACGTGTGCGTGTGTGTCACTGCGTGTGTGTGTGTGTGACTGCGCGTGTGTGTGTGTGACTGCACGTGTGCGTGTGTGTGTCACTGCGTGTGTGTGTGACTGCACGTGTGTGTGTGTCACTGCGTGTGTGNCACTGCGTGTGTGTCACTGCGTGTGTGTGTGTGGATGCACTGCGTGTGTGTGTGTGTGACTGCACGTGTGTGTGTATGTGTGTGTCACTGCGTGTGTGTGTGTATGTGTGTGTCAGCGTGTGTGGGGAGCGATAGTGTAGCGGTTAGCGCGCTGTCTATGAACCTGGCGACACGAGTTCGATTCCCGCTCACGGCCACCGTGACGATTATCTGAACCGGTCCGGGCCTCCCCTAGGTNGACTCAGCCTCAAATGAGTACCTGGTGCGGTGTGTAAACATCGCCACTAGGGAGACAAAGGCGGTCGGGCGTGGTGCTGGACCCACCCCCTCGTGTGCCGTTCCGGCCTTCATAGGTGCTCACTAACAGCACTGCCCTACAGTCTGTTAAGGCTATACGGGGATCTTTGTCTTTGTCACTGCGTGTGTGTGTGGATGCACTGCGTGTGTGTGTGTGTGACTGCACGTGTGTGTGTGCACTGCGAGTGTACGTGTGTGTGTGTGTAACTGCGTGTGTGTGTGTCACTGCGTGTGTGTGTGTACTGCGTGTGTCACTGCGTGTGTCACTGCATGTGTCACTGCGTGTGTGTGTGGACACTGCGTGTGTGTGTGTGTCACTGCGTGTGTGTGTGTGGATGCACTGCGCGTGTGTGTGTGTGTGCACTGCGTGTGTGTGTGACTGCACGTGTGTGTGTGTAGTGTGTGTCACTGCGTGTGTGTGTGTANGTGTGNGTCACTGCGTGTGTGTGTGTGTCACTGCGTGTGTANGGTGTGTGTGGATGCACTGCGTGTGAGTGGTGAANGCACGTGTGTGTGTGTGACTGTACGTGTGTGTGTTTGTGTCACTGCGTGTGTGTGGATGCACTACGTGTGTGTGACTGTGTGTGTGTGTCACTGCGTGTGTGTGAATGACTGTAACGTGACGCCATGGGAGTCTGCGTCTGTTGTGGGGGTTTTCAGGCCGTCTGCGAATGGGGATGGAGCCAGCTGCTGCAAAGCAGATTTGCCGGACAATGACACCCGCTCACTCACACTCGCACAGCCCGAACAGTCGTAGACACGTGCTCGTGTCTGCAGTACATGAAGACAAAGACCCCCCCCCCCCCGTACAGCCTGAACAGACTGTGCAGTACACTCACTCACACTCGCACAGCCCGAACAGTCGGAGACACGTGCTCGTGTCTGCAGTACATGAAGACAAAGACCCCCCCGTACAGCCTGAACAGACTGTGCAGTACACTCACTCACACTCGCACAGCCCGAACAGTCGTAGACACGTGCTCGTGTCTGCAGTACATGAAGACAAAGACCCCCCCCCCCCCGTACAGCCTGAACAGACTGTGCAGTACACTCACTCACACTCGCACATCCCGAACAGTCGGAGACACGTGCTCGTGTCTGCAGTACATGAAGACAAAGACCCCCCCGTACAGCCTGAACAGACTGTGCAGTACACTCATTTACACTCGCACAGCCCGAACAGTCGTAGACACGTGCTCGTGTCTGCAGTACATGAAGACAAAGACCCCCCCCCCCCCCGTACAGCCTGAACAGACTGTGCAGTACACTCATTTACACTCGCACNACTCGATGGCACTCGTTCAGCACTCACGCAGCCAGTGCAGATTGCACTCACATTCAATATTACCCATGCTCATATCATACACACGAGGGGGTGGGTGGCCAACACCACGCCCGGCCGCCTTTGTCTCCCCAGTGGCGATGTTTACACACCAGGTACTCATTTGAGGCCGAGTCGACCTAGGGGATGCCCAGGACCGGTTCAAATAATCGTCACCGGTTGTTGGCCGTGAGCGGCAATCGAGCTCGGGTCGCCGGGTTCGTAGCGCAGCGCGCTAACCACTGCACCACCGCTCCCCATACCACCACGTTCATACACACAGACAACTCACACCCACTCATATTCACACAGCCGTACAGAATGCACTAACACTCATATAACACGTGCTCATATATTTCCACACTCACTCATTCATCCCTCCCGATCACACACAAAGACAAAGAGCATTGTATAGTCTTTGACAGTGTTTGGGGCAAGTGATATTTGTGAACAGGGCACACGATGGGGAGTGGTGACCACACTACGGCCTGGGCCACTTTGTCTCCCCACCACCAGTGCTGATCTTTACGACCAGTGACTCATCAGGCTGAGTAAATGTGGGAGGCCCAGGACCGGGTTCATATTTTCGTTCCCCGATGTTGGCCCTGATCGGTGGAATCAATTAAACTGGGCTCCCGGGATTCGTAGACAGCGCTAACACTGCACCACCGCCGCCCACACACACACTTTGCAACCCTAGCCCTCGTACACTGTGCACACAATAATCGTCCCACTCCTTCAGCACCTACTGACCAAATACAGTGAAGGCGTTAGGGCGTGTGTGGCTGGCAGGGTTAAGGTTTGTGTGTGTGGCTGTGTGTGTGGCTGTGTGTGTCCATAGATCAAGCATGGGTGTGTGTGTCTATGCGGAAAGGTGCGTGGGTATGAGCGTGGAACAGCGGGTGAGTGTGCATGGCCAACCAGTGGATACCGGTTGGCTCTTCAAGGTACTCAGTCGAAGACCCGAGTGTAAGCATCGCTCAGAGACAAAGGCGCCAGCGTGGTTTGTAACCCAACTGGTGCCGTGCCGACCTTCGGTCGGCCAACACACTTTCAAAGTCGGTGAAGGCTTTATGGGGGATCTCGTCTTTGGTGTCTGTGCCTGTGTTTGTGGCATTGAGGTTGGGGATAGTGTATGTGTATGTGGCTGGCTGGCATTTAAGACTTCTGTGTGTGTGTGTTGTGTCTCGATAGCATGTGTGGGGAGCGGTGGCACAATGCTTAGCCCGCTGTGCCATGAACCCGGCGACCCAAATTCATTCCTGCTCATGGCCAACATCCGCGAAAAAATATCGCAAGCGGTTCTGGGGTCCTCGAGATTGACTCGGCCTTAAATGTGTACCTAGCGCAGTGTGCAAACATCGGCATTGGCGGAGGGAGAGAAAGGTGGCTGGGCAATGGTATTGGCAATGTTACCTCCTCGTGCGCCTTGTCGACCGGTCGGTATTAATCCCAACGGTCTGCTCAAAGCTTTACGGGGTATCTTTGTCTTTGTTCTTGGCTGAGTGGCCGCACATGTGACCGTGTGGGGGTAACGGCCGAGAGGGGCCGTTCCCAGCAACGACGGTGCCAAGTTTGACAACAGAGATGACGGCACCGTCACAGCCTGTGTGTTCCCTGTTAGCCCCCCCTCCCCCCACCCTACCCCCACCCTACCCCCACCATCCTGTTTCATAGCTTCGCCCACGTGTCTGCCTCCCCTCAAGACCCTTTTTGCAGGAGGGTTCTTCCAAGTTTATTTTTGTGGGGCCCGATGTTGCCGCTGTGTGTGACCCCCAAATTGTGCAATTTGCAGGTCGTTTTTCAGCACTGTAGACATTTGGCCAATAGCAGATGAATTTCGGGTTAATTTTAGATATGGGGAGGAAATTGGAGAACCAGAAGGGAAAGCCACGCAGGCCGGAGGTGACCCGAGTCATGAATCGAAGCCAGGCCCTTGTTGCTGTGAGGCAGAAGTGTTTATATACCCCCCCCCCGTGGACCTCCTGCCAACCTGCTTGGGCCTTCACAAAACCAACAAACGTGAAGGCCCAAACAGCACGGGGAATGTGAGGGCCTGTGTGCGCAGTTGTGGCGGTGAGACGGCATAAGAAGTCCGTGGGAATTGTGGAGGAAATCTGTCGTCGATTTATTTTTGTCCTCCAGAATTCCCTGCGAAGACGGAGCCGGGAGCCGCAGAAAGCAGACAAGAAGTCCCCAGCACAGGTACGCACAGGGACGCACACAGAGAGAGACACTCAAAGGCACACGGACACATACAGATGAAACAGAGACAGGGAGACGCATGGAGATGTATCCTGACATCCAACACTCACGTCCTGATACTCTGTTACAGTAGGCACGCCTGGCAGACGTGCAGAGAAACGTATAAGCTCGTAGCAAGAACGGAGACGAGATTACACATGAAGACATAATGGAGACAAGTGGAGATGCGTGAATATTTCTGGCGACAATCCGAGATGGATGCACGCGGCAACAGAGACGCATGTTTGTGGAGACGCCACGAAAGCTCACGGAGACACAGAGACACGGGGATATGCACGTCGACCACCTCGCTGCTGCACGTGAGCTGAATTCGTCGCTCCATCTCCACAGCGGTGGTGGTCATCCTCTCGTGCTAGAAGAAACGAGAGGCCCTCCACCAAGGATATGCAGCGGTGAAATCAGCTCGTGGTGCAGGTGGTAGTAGGTGGACTGTCGCATCGCAGTACTTAGTGAGATGGCAAAGCCTTGGGTAGGCCTTCATAGACTGAGATATGGCAATGGTGATTTTGATTTTACCTTCCCAAATCTATCGACATTCGCCAGCCCAGCTGTTAGTAAAAAGTCAAAGGTGCAGCCCTGCAATCGATTGCTCATTGTTGATGACCTTTTACCCTTGGGACATACATTTCAATGCATGCCTGGAGTGTATCTTCACCCCTCCCTCCCCACACACCATGCCACCGCTCACCGATCCTGCCCTCTGCCCCCCCCCCAAATCCCCTCTTCCAACCTCCAACCCTCCCTCCTGCACGCACGCACGCAGGAGGACAGCGCCGACCTGCGGTGCCAGCTGCAGTTCGCCAAGGAGGAGGCGGTGCTGATGCGGCGGAAGTTGGCGCGCGTGGGGAAGGAGCGCGACCGCTCCGAGGGGAGCTGCAGCGCTACCGCGCGCTCTACGGCGAACTCGACGGCCAGCCGGCGCTCGGCGAGGCCGGCGGACCGCCCAGCTCGCGCCAGGCCGAGCTCAAGCTGCGCCTCAAGCTGCTGGAGGAGGAGGCCAATATCCTGGGCCGGAAGATCGTGGAGCTGGAGATCGAGAACCGGGGCCTCAAGGCCGAGCTGGAGGACGCGCGTGCCGGTGTTGGCTGCGGCGGCGGCGGCCTTGCCGGTCCGCCCGGCGAGCGAGACGGCGCCGCCGGGGCCTCCCAGGACGAGATGGCCGTGACCGACGCGGCGCCGCCCGCCCGCGAACGGCGACCTCCGACCCCGACGATCGGCAGCAGCAGCAGCAGCAGCAGCAGCANGGCCGGGGGACGGCACCGGCGGCGGGCGAAGACCGGCGGCCGCAGGGGGACCCGGCCGTGCGGGAGGAGCTGCGCGCCGCACGCCAGCAGCTGAGCGAGCTGAGCGGCGCCGTGCTGCGCCTCCAGCAGGAGAACCGGCTGCTGGCCACCAGCCTGCAGCGGCGCGAAGAGGAGGAGGCGGCGGCGGCGGCGGCGGCGGCCGCGGTGCCGGGCGGGCAGTCGCGGGACGCCACGATCGCGGAGATGGACGGCGACGAAGGCCGCCCCCCGCGCCGCGCTCGCGAAGGCCCCATCGGAGGGGAGAGCGACGCCACCACGGCCGGAGGAGAGAAGCCCCCGGCGTCGACGGCGGCGCCGGGCCCGGCAGCTGCGGCGGCGGTGGCGACGGCGAGGCTGCCGCGACGGCGACGACGGCCGCCGCCGGCGGAGGAGGAGGAGGGGACGGGGAGGCGGCGGCGGGCTCGGAGGTCACGTGCTGCCGCCTGTCCCCGGCGCTGGGCTCGACGTGCTGGCGGCGTACGCGCGCGTGGCCGGGATGCGGCGCGAGGCGGAGCGGCTGGCGCGCACGGTGGACCGCGTCATCGGGGAGGCCGAGCGGCTGGCGGCGCCGGGAGCCGTCGGAGTCGTGGCCGGAGCGGGGCCGGGCCGTGCCGGGAGGCGCAGCTGCTGAGCGCCGTGATGCGCGACTTCCGCAGGGAGCTGCGCACGTTCGCGACGGCGCTGGGAGGGGCGGCCGGAGGGGGGGCGACGGCGCCTCCTCCTCCTCCATGTGGAGGGACGACGATCAGACGCCGCCCTCCGCCATCAACCAGGTGCGGGGAGTGCCGCGTGGCCTGTGCATGTGTCCACGTGGCCGTGTGTGGCCGTGTGTGTGGGGAGAGGTACCGTAGTGGGTTGGCGTGCTGCGCTGCGAACCCGGCGACTCGAGTTCGATTCCCACTCGCGGTCCTGGGCCTCCCCTAGGTCGACTCGGCCTCAAATGAGTGTAAATATCGTCACGAGGGAGATAAAGTTGGCCGGTGTGGTGGTGTTGCCACACCCACCCCCTCGTGTGCTGTGGCGGCCTTCATATGGACACACTAAGAGCACTTGCCCCAACAATCTGTTAAGGCTATACGGTGGATCTTGTCTTCGTAGGTGTGGGGAGAGGTAGTGTCGTGGTTAGCACGCTGCGCTACGAATCCAGTGATCCGAGTTCGATTCTCACCCAAGGTGATAACCATTGACGAGTATGTCAACGAGACCCGGATCATTATCTTGGACATTTGGCCTCCATATGAGTATCTGCTGCGATGTGTAAACATTGTCACTAGGGAACAAAGGCTGCCTGGAATCGTGATTCTGGCCACCCACCCCCTATCGTGCTCTTTTGGCCTTAATAGGTGCAACCCTTTAACAGCACTACCCTGACAGGCTGTTAAAGGCTATACGGGGGGATCTTTGATATTTTCATGGGTGTTTGTGTGCATTTAGATACGTGTGCGTCTCCCCGGAGCGCGTACATGGACGCTCACAGTGGTCGATACAATGAGTTCCACTTTTTTGAAAGTCAACAGTGGTTGTCCCGTTGAATTATTTGTCCCCGCCATAGGAACGTGGAATTTCCAGGGTTATAAATGGGAGATGAACGCTGCCCCACGCTCACTTGAGTGGGAAACCACTTTGACTTTTTGACTTAAGCACCGATGACATCTCAGCCACTCACCCCTCTCCTCCCCACTCCACTCCTCACCTCACTGCTCACTCACTCGGGCTGATGCCTCACCTCACTTTGCACCTGACTTGAGACTTGACCCATCATCTCACTCTTCCCCTCACTCCTCCCCGCACTCCAGATGGGTACTCACCCTGACTGCTCATCTTGTCCATTCACCTGGACTGCCGCTCCTCACCAGAATTTTAACTCGCCAAACCCATCGCTTGGGTCCTTACTTGACCTTGTCACCAGACCGCTCACCTGGCCACTGACAAGACAAATCAATAATTCTCCTAAGTCGGGTTATCACAGACCACTCACCAGATGTCTCACCTGGCCACTCGCCAGACAAATGAGACCCCTTATCTGGGTCATCGCCAGGCCTTTCTTCACTTGGGTCCTCACTCAAACTCTCATCTGACCGTTCACCTGGCCACTCGCCAAACAAATCAATAATTCTCCTAATCCGGGTTATCACAGACCACTCACCAGATGTCTCACCTGGCCACTCGCCAAACAAACCACTAAGACCTCTAATCTAGGTCGTCACCAGACCTCCCGCCAGACCTCTAACCCAAATCCATGGCTCCTTACAGTGACTCACTCGCCACCCTCACCGTGACTCCTCACCTGGGTGTCTCGGGAGCGAGCGAGCGAGTGAGCGAGTGGCGTGCTCACTCACGTCAGCCTCCCATCTGCATGTCCGACATAACTTGGGGCTTCCTTATGTCCCCCTCCCCCTCCTGCCCCTCCTGCCCCTCCCGACCCCGACCTGACCCACAGATGTTCCAGCCCATCATCCTCCTCATCCTCATCCTTGTTCTCTTCTCTTCCCTCTCCTACTCCACCATCTTCAAATTAGTTTTCATTTTCACCCTTTTCTTTGTCCTGTAGCTTTCATTTTTGTTCTTTTTAAATTGCCGTTGATTTTTGCCCATTTTTGTTTTATTTCCTTTGGTTTGTTTTTCTGCCCCCCCCCTCCCTCTCCCCAACCCTTGCACCCCTCCCCTCCCCTCTGCTCCCTTCCCCTCCCCGCTTCCCCCACCCACATTCCGGCCGGAACCCCAAACCCGGATGCCAATTTTGACCCTGAATCCCCACTCATGACCATTAACCCTTGACCCTGACCTTTAAACCCCATGTCTCAACTTTGTACCAATAACCCCCCAAAATGTAACCCTAACCTTGACCTTAAATTGTGGACTCGTAATCACGAGCCTTAAACCTGACCCCAAATTCCGGACCCTCTGGCCCTAAACCTCGCATCCCTGACCCCCAAAACATAAACCCTTGACCCCTAACCACAAATGTGGACTCCTGACCCTTGACCCCCTTCCCTGGCCCTTGAACCCATACCCTGCACTGCTGTCCCCTAACCCGTAACCCTGACCCTACACCCTGCCCCCCCCCAACCCCAAACCCTGTACCTCACCCACACACCCTCCCACCCACCCACACCGGGTTCAACTCCTCGATTCTGGGCCGGTGAGCAGCACCAGGAGAAGCAGCAGCAGCAGCAGCAGTGGCAGCAGCAGGAGAACGGCGTTTGGGATTCTTGGGACCAAAGTGAAACAGACTCGGACGCGACGCGGAGACACTCGGACTCGGCGAGGAGACACTCGGACACAACGCGGAGAGACACGGACACGACGCGGAGACGCACGCATTCGGACAATAGTGGGGACGGGGTGGCGTGGGCGGAGAGGCGGCAGCAGCGAGGTCCGGAGGGACGGGGCCGCGACGGCGGCGGTGACGACAGCGGCGACGACGACGACAACGAGGGGAGGAGGAGGAGGAGGGGGGGACCACTCCAGCCGGGAACTCGGGCCCGAGAGCTGCTCCTGCAGCTCAAGCAGCTGCTGGGCCCACGCAGAGGCAACGTCGCCAACGGGCAGGGCCCCAGGGCCCAGGTACCCTTTACGAGACACCCCCCCCCAATCAACCAACAGGCCCCTTGGAGACTGCTCCATCTCATCTTCCGTTGTCTAGAGTTGTAGTTTCCAACGTTTCTGGACCCGATTTAAAGCTTTCGTGACTGCAGGGATTCATCTTCTTGGTTCTTTCGGTAAAGTCACGTAGAAGGGAAATAATAAAATAATAAAAATTAAACATAATAAAATAATTGCTCACGACGTTTCGGCCACAACGCAAGCAGCCGTCCTCAGGTGAAGACCAGGTCTGTCGGAAAAACACCGTCAGAAGAGGTTTCTGGACCCGTGCGGCAACTGTCGACCCTCAAAGAATGTTTGCGGGCCACCAAACATGTAACTAAAAATGTTTGCCAATTTTTAAATGACTGTTAATATGTAGAACTTTGCGACAGATCCACGGACCACTTCCCCCACGGCCTTCTGGACCATCCGTGGTTCACGGATCACAGTTTGGGAACCAGACTGTGCTAGAGACCTCATCAGAAACCGGTCTTCTGCCTGTCATTGTCTAGAGACCCCCACCGAGACGAGTCTTTCTATTTGTCTAGAGAGCAAATATAGAGACCGGTCTGTCTGTCATTGTCGAGAGAAACCCCATCATGGACAAGGCCCGTGGGCCAATGGCGGCCTCTGTTCGCCTTGAGTGCAACCCCTGACGTTCACCCCCTCCCCACCCCAATAATTCACAAATGTGAAAACACCCCCCGTCATCATCGTGCTGTCACACACTGGTGATGTCTTATCGGCGGGAACGGCGCCCCTCTGAAAATGAGTGAAGAACACTGCCAAATAGAGAGAGAGGGACCGGTCTGCGTGCCGTTGTGTGGAGGCCCCGTGAGAGTGCAGTCTGCGGGTGACAGGGAAGTCCGTGTCAGTCGTCTCACTCAGAACCGGCCCTAGACCTTTGGGGGCCCTAAGCAAAATTTGGTTGGAGGCCCCTTTGATGTATGATTTTTTTCACCCACGAGCTAGCAGTGACTCTAGGGGGCCCTCTGCTGGCCACGGGGCCCTTTGCAAATGCAAGGGTCGCTTAGTGGCTGGGCCGGCTCTGGTCTCACTCCACCCTGAGCAGGTGGAGTTGAGCCGGGGGGACGGGGAAGGCGGCGAGGACCGATCGGACGACTCCCCTGGCACGGAGGACAGCGGAGTTCACTCCCTGAGCGAGAGCTCGCAGGTGTGTACACGCACACTCACTCACAGGTGTGTACACGCACACTCACATTAGAACCACAACCAACAACACAAACACAGACTAACATTAGAATCACAACCAACAACACAAACACTGACTAACAGAACCACGCAACCAACAACACAAACACAGACTAACAGGACCACAACCAACAGCACTAATATTGGGAACAAAGATCCCCCGTATAGCCTTAACAGACTGTTGGAGCAAGCACTGTTAGCGAGGAGCACCTATGAAGGCCGGCACGGCACACGAGGGGGGTGGGTGACCAGCACCACGCCCGGTCGCCTTTGGCTCGCCAGTGGCGATGTTTACACACCGCACCAGGTACTCATTTAAGGCTGAGTCGACCTAGGGGAGGCGCAGGACTGGTTCAGATGATCGTCACTGGTGTTGGCCATCAGCAGGAATCGAACTCTGGTCGCCGGGTTTTTAGCGCAGCGCGCTAACCAGTGCCCTACCGCCCACACTCACTCGCACATACTCACTGGCACTCACCCACAAAGTGTTCACACTTTTATTTCCAGAAAGGGTAATACCTATTCTTATTTTTTCACACTTTGATACGAGCAAAAAGGTCCCATTTTGAAGTGTGCATACACTATCGTAAACTCGCGCACACCCACAGATATCCAGGCTCTCGCACAACTCTCACGTTGTGTGCAAGGTCAAGGTGTAACCCGGCAAACGTCTGGCTCGTGCTACTGCTGGTGTGTGCCACAGGCTGCATGCCCCACACTGGTGGTTGTCTGCAGCCATGTGTGTTTGTGTGTACGTGTGTATGTATGTACAAATGGGGAGCGGTAGTGTAGTGGTTAGCGCGCTGCACTACGAACTTGGCGACTCGGGTTCGATTCCCGCTCATGGCAAACACCAGTGACGATTATCTGAACCGGTCCTGGGCCTCCCCTAGGTCGACTCAGCCTCAAATGAGTACCTGGTGCGGAGTGTAAACATCGCCGCTAGGGAGACAAAGGCGGTCGGGCGTGGTGCTGGCCACCCACGCCCTCGTGTACCGTTCCGGCCTTCATAGGTGCTCGCTAACAGCACTTGCCCCTACAGTCTGTTAAGGCTTTACGGGGGATCTTTTTATCCGTGTGTGCATGTATGTACAAGCGCCGTGGTGACGTCGCCGCTACTGAGTGGGAACGAGGAGCGGTGGCTCAGCGGTTAGCACACTGCGCTACGAGCCAGGCCCCTACTCAAGTTCGAATCCCGCGCACAGCCAACATCAGTGGCGAACATCTGAACCGGCAATGGGACCTCCCCTTCGTTGACTTGAAATGAGTTGCTGGTGCGATGTGGTGACGTCAGCGCTGGGGAGATAAAGTGGCCCGGGCGTGCTCCTGGCTCCACCAGCCGCTCAGGCACCGTACTGGTCTTCGTAGATTTGCCCGCTACCAGAACTCGCCCCAACAACCTGTGTAGGCTACACAGAGGCGTAGTTAGGATATTTTGCGCCCGGGGACGAACTATAAAATTGGCGCCCCCCCCCCCGTTTAATCGCATACCAAAATGTAATTACATGACATGTAGGCTGCAGTGCGGCTCCTGCAATATCTCTCAGGGGGCAAATTCTGATGATTGATAAGATAAGTCCACCCATCAATGATAAATAACAGCTTAAGCATTAAAGCAACTTCACTCTTAATATAATGAAAAATAAAGTGACTCTACAATACATCTTGTTGTTCTATACTCACTATTAAAACAAACCACTCAAGTTCTTTATTAAAGATTACATTAGGTGGCACAAATATATTGTTGATAAACGTGCTTACGTATGATGACGTAACACGTATGATGACGTAAGCACTTAGGCGAGCCTCCAGAAGCCATAGAGAATGCATTGCAGCGCCCCCGTCGAAAAAAACATCTTGAATGTAAGTCTATGGGCCACTCGGGCGATCTCAGCCGAGTGATATCGCCAAAAGAGCGTACTCACAGAACGTGACATGAGCTGATTGGACTATATCCAGAGCTGCAGTGACGGCGAGCGTGACTCTGTGGTTGAATGACATTGGTGGTGCGTCGCCAATCGCCTAATGAAGAAACGCCCTGGTAGGCTGTGTGGCGGATATATAACTTTTAGGTTGAGGTGTAGATTTGTGCAGTAGTTTCGCGCTGCCGCGCCCGCCGCAATAAGTTATAATGTGACGTTGTAAGCCTCATTTTGGCGCCCTTTTACCTTGGCGCCCGGGGACACATGTACCCCCTGCCCCCCCTTAGCTACGCCTCTGAGGCTACACGGGGGATCTATATGTTTTCTCGAGTGTCTGTGTATGTAAGCCCCTGGTGCGATGTGTAAGCATCGCCACTAGGGAGACAAAGGTGGCCGGGCGTGGTGCAGACCCTAGTGCGCCGTGCTGGGCCTTCACGTGCTCGCTAACAGCACTTGCCCCAACAGTCTGTGAAGACTACACAGATGATCGTTGTCCGTGTGCGTGTGCGTGCGTGCGTGCGTGTGTGTGTGCGTGCGTGCGCCGCAGGCTGCGTGTCACGCGCTGGTGGAGTCGCTGCTGGCGGAGCTGAGGAGTCGCGAGCGCCGCACCGCCACCGCCCACGAGCGCAGCACGTCCTGGGAGACGGAGCGCAGACGCCTCCTGTCCTGCCTCGCACAGGTGACGCCACGCGTACACCGCCACGCGCACACCGCACACGCACACGCCGCCACGCGCACACCGCACACCGCACGCGCGCATATACTGGCCGCCCCTTGGACTCATCGTTGTTGTGTGGTGGTGATGCAGGGCCCCTCCCCGAGGTCAACACAACCTCAGATGAATACCTGGTGCGATGTGTAAACATTAGTATTGGGGGGGGGGGGGCGGGGGGAAAACAAAGGTGGACGGGTGTGGAGCTGGCTACCCACCCCCTCGCGCACCATGCCACCCGTCATTAGGTGCTCGCCCAACAGCACATTTTCCCCAAAAGTCAGACGAAGGCTATACTGGTGATCACTGTCCTTTGTGTGTGCTTCTCCCTCCCGCTGCAGTGCGAGTGTGGCTGTGCGTCCCTGTGGCCCGAGGTTGGGGATGTGGTACGGCGAGACCTGGAGGAGGCGGAGGAGCAGGGCAGCGGACTGAGACGGTGGGGCATGCCCACTGCCGTCGCACGCACACACATAAGCACGCCTACATGCACACAAAACACACATCTACATGCACACACATACACGCATACACAAACACGCACACATATGCACACACACACATGCTATCCTTAACCCTGGCTCCTACCAAAACCTTATCCGTGACCATAAAACTGCAACCCCAGCCATAGCTGTAACCCTTTCCCAAATCAGAAACTCTAATCCTAACCATACGTCTGACCATAACCTTGAATCTTGCCTTGGCCCCAACCATAATCAGTACCGATTCCCAGACTCCAACCTGACCTCTGTGCTCATGACTAACCCTGACCCCCCCTCCCCATGACCTCTGTTCATGACCTCTTGACCTCCCTGCCCCCCGCCCGGCTCCGACAGGGCCCGCTCCGTCTCCTCCATGTCCGAGTTCCGCCGCCTCATGGAGAGCTCCCCGTTCCTCCCCGCGGGGGCATGGCGGAGACCCCCACGACCCCCTCCACGGGGGCCCCAGCCCTTCCCCTCCCCCGTCGCCGCCGCCGCCGCCCCCCTCTCCCCGGACGACGTGCGCTTCGTGCACGAGTTCTCGTCGCCCTGGGGGAGGGGTGCCCCCCGCGGGGTGGGGGGGCCCCCCAGGAGGCGGGGGCCCCGGCGAGCCTCGCAGGGGGAGGGGGAGGGGGTGGAGAGCCTCGAACACGGAGAAGGACGAGGAGGAGGACGAGATGGTGGGGGGGAGAGGGAGAAGGAGGAGGAGGAAGGCCAGGAGAGGAGGGTGGTGTGGAGGGGACGTCGAAACGAGGTGGGTGGGGGTGTCTCTGTCGTACGTGGTCTGTTCACTGCTGGGCGAGGACTTCTCCCCACAGCGTGCGGTCATTGGCCGGGGTGGGCGGGGGGCGCTAGTTGACCATATTCTTAGGTTTTTTCGGTAAAGTCACGTAGGTAAAAAAATTAAATTAATCAAAGTAAAATTAAAATAAAATAAAAATCGCGACGTTTCGGAGGCAACACAAGCCTCCGTCTTCAGCTGTATACAGCTATCGTGCTGTGACGGTTCCACCTGAAGACGGAAGCTTGTGTTGCCTCCGAAACGTCGTGATTTTTATTTTACTTTTATTAATTAAATTTTTTACCGACGTGACTTTACCGAAAAAAACCTAAGAATATGAATCCTTGCAGTCACGAAAGCTTCAAATCTAGAATTATTTGACCATACTTCACCACGACGGGTCAGAGTGGTCGCACGGCAGCCTGCGGCACCCGTCGCCCGTCTAAGCGTTCGATGCTGTTGCACGCGCGGTCGTGAACTTTTAAGAATGGATTTGAACCAATGAGCCCGATGCAGCTAAGACACCGGTCATCGACTCGCACACTCGCTGCGTGATAACCGTTGAGTATGGTCGTGGAGGAATATCAGCAACACAAAAAACACGCAGACTTATTACGCATCCTTCACATGTTGGTTTGTGCACGTGCAAAATTACAAAAAAAACGTTTGTTGTTTACACATTCCATCAGTCGCATCGTGGCCTTCTGAGAAAGTGCTTAACTTCATCGGCAATTGGTGAACGGAGCCAAAACTCCTGAACCGGTTTCAACATTTGCGTGTCTCATCGGCCGCCGTCGGGCTTGCTTAGACGAATGCGGGTGAGCTGCTGCTTGGCCTTCCGTGCGTGGCTCGGGATGCAGAGCTTGTGTCTGTGACGTACGCATGTGCGCGCGCACAGACGACAGACTTGCAATCAGACCGGCACGGGCATGTCCGTAACAAACCCCAAAACGGGTGCCCGAAGCCGAGAATGGCAAGCCAAAGCTGGAAGTTGCGCAGAGAAGCGTGGAATTACGCCGAGACAGAAAGAGGAACGCATAAAAAAAAATAAACCTCAACTATTTACAGACGACATTTCACTGTGATGAAAAGTAAGCAGGTGGCTAGAAGGGATGATCTATTGGCGGTCGAGACCAACAATGGAATAGCGGCCAAACAAAACTGAGTAGATGGCCGTCGCAGAGATGGAACGATAAAATCGGCTTTCTGTGTGCACGAGTAGGGATAGATCGCTGCATCGCTGGACCGTGCGATGCAGCGATAATATCAGGCCTGCTGACGACGATGATACCATCATGGCCCCCCCCCNACCCCCGGATGACGCTCGCTTGGCGCAGGCACCCGTGGGGCCAAGAGTGGACCCCGCCGGCGCCACCAACCTCTCGGACGACATGAAGCGCCGCGTCGCGTCCCGCGCCACCGCTCGCCTCTCCTCCTCCTCCTCCGTCGCCACGCAGGTGGACGGCCACGCCGACGGCACCAACGGCGCCGACGTCGGCACCGTCGTCAATCCCGGCGGCGGCCCTCCTGCCCGCCACTCCGTGTCCACGCAAACCTCCGCCTCGGCCTGGGCACCCCGGCGCGGCCCGTCGACCGCGACCCCCGGGGCAGCGCCGGCTCGACCCCGGCGGCGTCCCCGTCGCGCGGGGCCCTGCACGCCCGCCCGCTCTCCACCGCCTCCTCCGCCTCGTTCTCCTCGTCCCGCGCCGATCGACCGTCGTCGGGGACCGCCGGCGCGGCCGCCCGCGGCCTGGCCGGCGCCTCCCCGCGCTCGCTGCGCCGCTCGCCGGGCGGCGGGGGGTCGTCCGGGAGGCTCGACGCGAGGCCGGGGACCGCAGGCGGCGGCGCGGCCGGCGTCAGCGGCCTCTCGCCGTGGGCCCGCTCCACCACGACGCGCGACTCGCCCGTCACGCGCGTCGCCGGGGACGATCGGCCCGGCGGCCTCTTGGGCATCCTCGTTTCTCCGTGGCGACGTCCCCGACGCCGCCGCCGGTACCGCCGCTGCCGCCACTGGTGCCGCCGCCCGAGCGGCCGCGCTCACGCTCGCCGTACCAACGCCAGCGATGGCGGTGGCAGCCGCCGCCAGGGAGCGCTCGCCGAGCCCCAGGCCCGGCGTGGATGGGACGGTGCCGGTGCCGCCTGCCGCTGGCACCGTCAAGGCCGCCGCTGCTCGCGGTGGCGGCGAGCAGCGCGCGGGCGCCAGGCTGAGTGTCGGGGCCCAGAGCACGGAGCTTCGCAGGAGCTGCGATTCGCTGGACGCGGAGTGCGGAGCGGAGGGGAACGGAGACGCTGCGAGGAAGGGAGCAGAGAGCGGGGAGCAGGAGCGGGCAGCTGGAGGAAATGAGGTGCGTGGTGGTGGTGGTGATGATGGTAGTACATGGAATGACACTCGTGAGAACACTCCTAGATGTACACAGGTACACACAGACACTTTTATAGACACACAGACGAGTTCATTTTGTGTCACTAAATGAGAACTCGGAAAGATCAGGATGATGAGCCTCGTTTGCAAGAGTGACCTGGGTCACGCAAAGTGGATGAAGCCAAACAAATTAAGTCAAGTAGAGCAATGCAGAACTCGTAACAAAAACAACTATCACAGACACAGGTACACATGTACACAAACAGGTGCACACATGTGTAAGCACGCAGGTGCACATGGATGCACAGGGGCGCACTCAAACGCCAAAGACAAAGACCCCCGTATAGCCTCAACAGACTGTTGTGGCAAGTGCTGTTAGCGAGCACCTATGACGGCCGGCATGGCACACGGGGGGGAGACGGGTGGCCAGCATCACGCCTGGTGAATGTTTACACACCAGGTACTCATTTGAGGCCGAGTCGACCTAGGGAGGCCGTGAGTGGGAATCGAACTCGGGTCGCTAACCGCTATACACTCCCGCTCACACAGACACACAGACACACACCCAGAAACACCGTTGTCCACGTGCACGCGCACGCCCAGGCACACGCGCGCGCACAACATTTCCACTGCTAGAGAGCGCCGACTTAACGGTCACGCAACGCAGTCGCTACTCATTCAAGGCCAGAGTCGATCTCGGGCGAGGAGGAGGCTCGGTCAAAGGTCGAGGGAGTGCGGTTCTAACCCTGCGTCCACCTCTAACCCCTAACCCCACGCCCTCAGAGGCGCGGTGGCCCCCGTGGCCCCTGGACCCCGTAGGCCCCGGCTGCCCCGTGAGTTCAAGCCCTGCGACCCCTCCCCACCCCCCATGGCTGCCCCACCACGAGCCCCCACTTCCCATCGCTGTCTGGCTCCACCTGCCGTCTACTTGACCCCTGCTTTATTGGTGCTCATCTGACACCCCCTGCCCCCCCCCCCACTGCTTGTCTGACACGGTGCCCCCGCCCCGCACCCCCCCCTTCCCCCCCCCCGACAACCTCAAGGAATTTGAAATCCCACAGGGCCTGCCCGCCATTGGCATCGGAAACAGTGTTTGGCTTGAGTGCAAGACCAGCTTTGCCTGTCTGTCTGTCTCATCCTGCCGCCTGTCTGGCTCTCAGTCAGTCACCCTGTCTGCCTGTCTGGTTCTCAGTCAGTCACCCTGTCTGCCTGTCTGGCTCTCAGTCAGTCATTCTGTCTGCCTGTCCGGCTCTCAGTCAGTCACCCTGTCTGCCTGTCTGGCTCTCAGTCAGTCACCCTGTCTGCCTGTCTGGCTCTCAGTCAGTCATTCTGTCTGCCTGTCCGGCTCTCAGTCAGTCATCCTGTCTGCCTGTCTGGCTCTCAGTCAGTCACCCTGTCTGCCTGTCTGGCTCTCAGTCAGTCACCCTGTCTGCCTGTCCGGCTCTCAGTCAGTCACCCTGTCTGCCTGTCTGGCTCTCAGTCAGTCATTCTGTCTGCCTGTCTGGCTCTCAGTCAGTCGTTCTGTCTGCCTGTCTGGCTCTCAGTCAGTCATCCTGTCTGCCTGTCTGGCTCTCAGTCAGTCATTCTGTCTGCCTGTCTGGCTCTCAGTCAGTCGTTCTGTCTGCCTGTCTGACTTTCAGTCAGTCGTCCTGTCTGCCTGTCTGGCTCTCAGTCAGTCACCCTGTCTACCTGTCTGGCTCTCAGTCAGTCACCCTGTCTGCCTGTCTGGCTCTCAGTCAGTCACCCTGTCTGCCTGTCTGACTTTCAGTCAGTAAGTCTGGCTCTCTGCCTGTTATTCATTCTGTCTGGCTTGGCTATCTGCCTGTCGTCTGGCCGCCTGGCTGACTGGCTGCCTAGCTGCCTGTCGTTCTCTCTGTTTGATTCCATCTCTGCCCATCAGCGACTGCTGCCTTCTCTGTGTTTGCTCGAATTTTTCTTACTCAACGAGGCATTACTCTTCATAAGCGATGCATGACGCATGCACCCACACGCCCCCCCACCACACACACACACACTACCCTCCATGTGTCCTCAATGTACACCACGCACACACACGCACATGACATGCACCATGTGTTTCCTGTACATGTGTGTGTGTATACGCTGGGTGTGCCCATGCGTGCAGGATGTATGTGTGTAGGTGTTGTTTTATTTCGGTCAGTCGACCCGTGGCACCTGGGTCTGCCCCGTGACCTCCTGCCAGCGGGTATTCGACACTTCACGTGGCTTCATCTTCTTGGTTCTTTCGGTAAAGTCACGACCTGTTCTCCACTGAAGACGGCTGCTTGCGTTGTGGCCGAAACGTCGTGAGAATAATTTTATTATGTTTTATTTTTTTTACTTTATTATTTTCCTTCTACGTGACTTTACCGAAAGAACCAAGAAGATGAATCCCTGCAGTCACGAAAGCTTTAAATCGAAACTTCACGTGGCCTCAAGGTGCACTTGGCCTGTCACAAGCGTCGTGGTGACGTCACCGCCACTTAGTGGCGAATGGCGGTTGTTGTTTATTTTTAAACAGCTGCTGAGCGCAGCGCCCAAAGGGCCAAAAACACCAAGCGGCCAGCTACAACCAGCACTGCGGAAGCTGTATACGACGAGAGCGTAACGTGTTGCTTGAATTCGGAATGGTTGTTGTCGTAAGAGCTTGGGGATAAAGGGATGACGCCGTGGGAAGAGGCAATTCTAGAATGGAGCAGTGCAAGGGAAGAAACAGAGAAAAGTTGTTGTAACTTATGGGTGGTGAGCGAGTGGGTGAGCGCGTGGGTGACCAAGTGGGTGACCAAGTGGGTGAGCGAGTGGGTGACCAAGTGGGGTGAGTGGATCAGGACCGAGTCCTCAACGCGGGCGGAGGGGGGGGTCAATGAGTACAGGTCACGGGAACAGTAACCAACCACCAGAGCAGCAGCGATAGAAGAGTAATACGGAGGCGACCTGGGCCATCAGCGAGCGAGTGACTGGAGTGAATCCGTGAGTGCTGGATCATGAATCACCCCGACTGCTCTACCCGGCACTCTATAAAGTACAGCTGTGCGCGTGTGTGCGCGTGCGTGTGTGTGTGTGCACACAGGACCACAGCGAGGGCTGCTGTTCGGCCCTGAACCCCGCGGTACCCTGTGACACGGCCCCAGTGGCGACAACGTAGGGGAGCTCATGGGACCCTGTCGAGAACCCCCATCGGACTACGTGGGTCCTCATAGCCCCCCCCCTGAACGTGTATCACGTGGGGTGGGATGGGGGGGGGGGTCTGGCCCTGCCTGGACCCCTGAGTGAGTGAGTGGGTGTGTAACGCGACCCCTGGGTCCCCGATGGAGTCTCGGAGAAGGGGGTGTGTGATGTGGGCTGTCGGTGCAACTACACACACACACGCCTCGCAGGTACACACGTACGCAGGTACTATATACAAATGTACATACACAAGCACGCGTAAAAATACACGCACGTGCGCGCTACGTAATGTGTACACACATACACACTATAGACTCGGCACTTGTCCCATATCGGGCAAGCGCCCTTAGCGGGTGGTGTGGCCAGAACCACGCCTAGCCACCTTTGTCTCTACAGTGCTGAGGTTTACAACACTGCACTGGGTACTCGTTTAAGGCTGAGTGGACCTAGAGGGGAGGAGCCCAGGACCGGTACATATATTGCTCGCCACTGGGTTAGCAGTGGCTAGGAATCGAGGTGAGGGTGCTGGGTTTGTAGCGCAGTGTGCTAACCACTTTGCCACTGCTCCACACACACGGGTGCTATTGGTACAGTTGTATACACAATTTTTCACACACACATATACGCACTCAATAAACGCCAACACAATGTTTGCACAAACAAGTATTATACACAACTGATACTATACACTACGTGACTTTCCCGAAATAACCATAGAATACGATACTATACACACACACACACNAACGTGGTGTAAAACGTACACACTATTCGCACACGCGTAATCACTGCGACTACATGCACAAGTACACACACACACGTGTGGTGTATATACGAACTACACATACACACATTTCGATTTAAAGCTTTCGTGACTGCAGGGATTCATCTTCTTGGTTCTTTCGGTAAAGTCACGTAGAATGGAAATAATAAAATAATAAAAATAAAACATAATAAAATAATTCTCACGACGTTTCGGCCACAACGCAAGCAGCCGTCCTCAGGCAAGCAGTGACCTGTTCTCCACCTGAGGACGGCTGCTTGCGTTGTGGCCGAAACGTCATGAGAATTATTTTATTATGTTTTATTTTTATTATTTTATTATTTTTATTCTACGTGACTTTACCGAGAGAACCAAGGAGACATACACACATTGTACACATGCACTCTGCATGTGGCAATGCAAAAATTCGTGAAAGTGAAATACATTCTTACACTCACGATAGATACAAGCAAGCATCGAATCGCTGGCAGCAGAACCCCAATGTTTTACGGATGAATACGACCGACGTGCAATCGCCATGCCGCTGTGAACACGTGATAGGCAGACTTTACGGAGCGAACAAAGCGATGCGAATGAGATGAGGGGGAAAAACGATAACTTTTTTGTTATCTCGCTCGACTGCGGGAATGAGACCACAAATCTCGATTGTTGGGTTGAACCCAGACCCCTCCCCCCCCCCCCCCGGGGTCGTGACGATCCACGAGTTTTCTTCTTCACACAGCCTGGCCAGTGTGCGTATCCTCCTGTTTATAGTAGCCCTGCAGAGCCAGTGGGGGAATTCCACGTTCCTATGGCGGGGGCGTGTGTGTCTGTAAAGGGGCAACCACTGTTGACTTCCCACAAAGTGGTACTGATTTTATCGACCCCCCCCCCCCCCAGATGGGATGTGGTTGCGTATTTGCACGACTATTAAATTTTCAACACACGTGATGTATAGAGACACTACAAATAGAAAGATCCCCCGTGTAGCCTTAAAATACACTTTAGGGGCAAGTGCTGTTAGCGAGCACTTATCAAGGCCGTCACAGTGTGCAAGGGGTGTGTGGCCAGCACCACGCCCGGCCACTTTACCTCCCATTACGGATGTGTACACTGTGGCAGGTACTCGTTTAAGGCCGAGTCGACCTAGGGGAGGCCCAGGACCAGTTAAAACATTCACTACTTATTGGTCACGAGCGGGGAAACGAATTTGGGTCGCCGGATTTGTCGCACACTGCGCGAATCACTGCGCCACCCCTTCCTACTTACACACACGTACACTCACGTGTTCTATATCCACGTGTGTATGTTTACACACACACACACACTGGTGCTATTCAGCCATACACAGACATACACCCACACATAAACACACAAGCATGCATACATACCTACGCAACTCATAAGTGTGTGCATATATGTATATACACAAGTACACACACACACACACCCTTGTGAGAACATGTACGCATGGACACACAGACGTACAAACATCGTACACATGTGCAGATGTACTCGTCCCAAGTGCACATACATACAAACGTTTGCACACACATGAAGACATGTACACACGTACAACAACCGCCATTCGTCACTAAGTGGCGGTGACATCACCACGGCGCTTGTGCCAGGCCATGTGCACGTTAAGGCCACGTGAAGTGTCGAACGCCCGCTGGCTGGAGGTCACGGGACAGACCCAGGTGGTGCCATGGGTCGACTGACTGAGATGGCTGACCGATACACCACCTGTGCCCTCTACTGTGCCAACACGTACAAACATTTATACACGCGCACACATGCGCACATGCATGTACACACGCGTACGAATGTGTACAAACGTGCACACACGTACGAACATGCGTGCACGCAGGAAGACGCGTGGGAACGTGTACACGGGCATGTAAACCACACGTGCACACACACATATCAGGAGGGTCCAGTGTTTCAGATCCCAGCAAGAGGGCTCCACCTGGAGCCTCTAAAAGAGATGAGAATTGTGCAGCGTTTCCATGAACCACGCAACTCGAATTACTGCCCACGCCGTCACCTGGCCCCCCACTATACGCCAGAGGTCGCAAACGGGTTTTGATTCCTTACCCGTACCCGGCCGCACCAGGGTCGCAAACGGGTACCCGTACCCGGCCGTACCCGTACCCTACCCGTACCCGGCCGGGGGTATCGGGTACTTGATTGCGACCTCTGGGATGAAGCAATGTTGCAGGTGCGGGTGGGTTGATTCTAGGAACTTGAATTTGGAGAAGAGACAAGACGTTGGGAAATGAGTGACAAACGGTGACTCACCAGTGACTCACGGCCTACCCGTACCCGGCCGCACCAGGGTCGCAAACGGCTACCCGTACCCGTTACCGGCCGGGTACGGGTAGCCGGGTATCGGGTAGGGTACGGGTATCGGGTACCCGGTTGCGACCTCTGCTATACGCACACCGTTTCCAATTTTATCCCGATTGTGATATTTGGTTCCGCGTCACGGGACCGAGAATCCTTTGGGAGGTCTCGGGAGAGCAGCGCAACCTCTCCTGGGAAGCAGGATATCACAGAGCTCGTCTCCGGGATCTCGTCGTCTTTAAGTGACCCCTGGTTCACACATCAGAATCACCATCTTTGTGTAGACTGGAGGAATCCGATGAGCTACGAAGCTCTTTTTCAAACGTCCGGTACAAGCACGCAGTCGAGGGCTGCGCTCCCGCCAACCGTTTTGCCATATGAGAGTGAGGTTCTTCTCGTGCCACCAGTCAAAACCCGTTATTTTAATTCTCACGGCCGGAATTTAGACTGCGATGCGGAATTAAATGCAATGCGACGGTGGTGCCGTTATTTTGTATTTACGTGTACGAACAACTTTGTTGGGATTCCAGAGACCTGCCCATCCGACTCGCGCGGAAATTCTCTTAATAACTTGGAAGGTCGTGGGAAACGCCACCTTTTTATCTGTTGTAACTCTCACGAGTTGTCCACCACGAGTCGAACTCAAGCGCACTTTTGAGTTCCCCCTCGAGTTAGCGGTCCATGGAAACGAGTCGTCCGATACTCGGTAAGCTGGGAGGCGATCGGAGCAGGTGCAGGATGATGACACATTTCGTGGGAGGGAGACGAGATGAGGGTGTGGACGGTGCCAAGACGAAATGTCGTAGTGGAAGAAACGAGTGGTAGCGGAAGACAAGTGCTGTATATTGTAGCAGCTGGGAGATGAGTCCAGATAGGAATTACAACTGGAAATGAGTGGAGATAGGAATGAAAGCGGGAGATGGAGTGCAGACAGGAGTGAAGGTGGGAGATGAGGCCAGATAGGAATGAAAGCGGGAGATGAATGGAGATGGGAATGAAAGCGGGAGATGAGTGGAGATAGGAATGAAAGCGGGAGATGGAGTGCAGACAGGAGTGAAGGTGGGAGATTAGGCCAGATAGGAATGAAAGCGGGAGATGATAGGAGATAGAATGGAAGTGGGAGATGATTGGAGATGGGAATGAAAGCGGGAGATGGAGTGCAGACAGGAATGAAGGTGGGATAGAGGCCAGATAGGAATGAAAGCGGGAGATGGAGTGCAGACAGGAATGAAAGCGGGAGATGATGGCAAATAGGAATTAAATTTGTATGGAGGGGAGCCTTGAGAATTATCCATTCGGTGGGAGGTGGGAGTCGCTGGCTCCTATTTATTTAATTTATTCACCGCGCGCCACTGACACCCGGACGACCCGCTCGGACGAGGGTTCCGGGATGGAGGATTGGGACGGGGACTCGAATGGAGCCCCTCCCCCCGAGGGAGGGATGGAGGGGGAGGGGGCGAGGTGCCCCCCCCCCCCCTTCATGGCCGAGGTGACCGGTTTGATTTGATCCTCGTGTGTGGATATCTGTTGATTCCCCTGTCTTCTTTGAACCTCCGTCTCCGCATCGATCCCCTTGCCATCTCGCGATCACCAAATCTCCCCTTGAATCCTTTGCATTCCTTTCATCCTCTACTGGTTCCCGCAATTCTTCATATCCCAAACTCCTCTTAAACACCCGATATATTCGGTTGATTCACCCCCCCCCCCCACCCACTGTATCTTGTTTGACCCCCTTGTGTTCTCTTGAACTCGGTCTCCTGATCATTTTGTATCATCCTGATCCCATTTCCTATTTAACCCCCCTATCTCATATTGAGCCACGTCCTCCCTCTGGTTCGCTGGTCTTACTGTCGATCCCCCCCCACCCCGCATCTTCTAATTCCCCCAC
This sequence comes from Lethenteron camtschaticum, assembly GCA_018977245.1. Taxonomy (NCBI): domain Eukaryota; kingdom Metazoa; phylum Chordata; class Hyperoartia; order Petromyzontiformes; family Petromyzontidae; genus Lethenteron; species Lethenteron camtschaticum. The sequence continues at coordinate 3,316 of WFAB01001278.1, read as the reverse complement.
TATTCTCTTTATCCCCTATCCCCTCTATCCCCTCTATCCCCTCTTGAGCTGTCGATCCATCCCTCTTATATCTCCGATTGATCCTCTACGCATCTCCCCATCATCCCATCCCGCCCCCACCCGCCCGCCCGCTACTGCTGTGTGCCCTGTATCCGTGTCACGTGATTGTGCTTTAATCAGAAATAAACTTTGGCAGAAGCCACCGCCTGCACGTTACTATGCCGAGGCCGACTCTGTCCGTGTTCATTTAACGCAACTGACGAGCGAGTGGTGATGGTAGAAAAGGCTGCAGGCGGTCGTGGTGGTGATGTGGGCGATGGAGTTGGTGATGGAGTTGGTGATGGAGTTGGTGATGGAGTTGGTGATGTGCTTGGTGTGGGGAACGGTGGCGCAGTGGTTAGCGCAACTGTTATGAACCCACTGACCCAAGTTCGATTCCCACGCACGGCAAACGGCGACTCACCGAGGTCGATTGCGTCTTGAGTGCCTGGTGCGGTGTGTGAGCATCAGCACTGGGGAGACAAAGGCGGCCGGAAGTGGTGATGGCCACCCACCCATTTGTGCACCGTGCTAGCCTTCATAGGTGCTCGCTAACAGCACTTGCCCTACAGTCTCTTGAGGGCTATGGGGCGGGGGGGAGGGTTCTTAGGCTTTGATGCGATCGGTGGTGGTGAAATACGCCGGTGATGGTATTTGTGATGTTCGTGAAGGTGGTGGTGATGGAGATATTGGTGATGGCCGTCACGGAGTCTCAAGACCGATATTCAGGAGGGTCCTTCCATCGACATGTTTGGCCAATTCCATGACAGTGCAATGGGAAAGTGCTGCCCCCTAGGGTCGCGATAAGAGGTCACTTGAAGTGATCTCAGAATCACTTCTGCGGTATCTGCTTCCGTGGACCGTTTTGTATTCTTAAGCCAAAATGCCAACAAGATAATCTGTGTCGTGAGCATAGCATGACGCTTAACTCATCTGAGCCAGTACTGGAAATGCATCATTCTTATGGCGAGTTTCGGTTCATCCGTAGGGCATGTACCGTCGGGTTTTCACAAAGGGATGCACAAATTATCGATCCCATAGGGATGGCGATGAGCCGAGTCATACCCACCCACATATAATGCATTGAAATTACGTTCGTTCATTATTAATGTGGTGATGTGCAATAGCATTACCGTATATGAAGCGGGTTGTTGCCATAGAAACCAGAGGCTCCAGGCTGGACCACTACCCTCGGGGGAGGCGTCTCCATGGAGACGGGAGCCCCCACTCTCATCCCCCCTCTTCCAGACCAAACCATTCACGTGTGGGGGTGCCGTCTCCATGGAGACGGGAGCCCCCACTCTCATCCCCCCTTTTCCAGACCAAACCATTCACGTGTGGGGGTGCCGTCTCCATGGAGACGGGAGCCCCCACTCTCATCCCCCCAGTTCCAGACTAAACCATTCACGTGTGGGGGTGCCGTCTCCATGGAGACGGGAGCCCCCACTCTCATCCCCCCAGTTCCAGACCAAACCATTCACGTGTGGGGGTGCCGTCTCCATGGAGACGGGAGCCCCCACTCTCATCCCCCCTCTTCCAGACCAAACCATTCACGTGTGGGGGTGCCGTCTCCATGGAGACGGGAGCCCCCACTCTCATCCCACTCTACCAGACCAAACCATTCACGTGTGGGGGTGCCGTCTCCATGGAGACGGGAGCCCCCACTCTCATCCCACTCTACCAGACCAAACCATTCACGTGTGGGGGTGGCGTCTCCATGGAGACGGGAGCCCCCACTCTCATCCCCTCAGTTCCAGACCAAACCATTCACGTGTGGGGGTGCCGTCTCCATGGAGACGGGAGCCCCCACTCTCATCCCACTCTTCCAGACCAAACCATTCGTCGATAGGGGTGATGGGCTTCCGTGGAGACGGGAATTCCCATTTCACCCCATATTCTCGCCTCCCGGCGTAGCACGGACTGTACCATTGCATGCAGACGGGAGACTCCACTCACCCCCCCAATAGATCTTCAGTCTAGATTTGGACTGAACCATTATCATGTGGGGAGACGGGGTTAGGGGGTGGGGGGTGTTGCGGCGTTTCCACGGATATGGAAGTTTCCACTGAGTATGCCACACTGCTCTAATATCTAAATTCGGACTGAACCATTATACCGCAGGGATGGGTCTCTATGGAGACGGGATGAGCCGTGGACTGCAGTGAGGCAGTGTGTGCATGGAAACCATGCTCCGAGCCGGCTCAAGTTAAGTCAGCGTGGCGTTTGAGCCAACTCGCCTGAGCCAGAGCCGTGACAAAGAATACGGAGCCGAGGACTCACAGAGCCAAATGATAATGGTTCAGTCCAGATCAGCATCACCATCACCTGGTCGTCATGGTAACGGTAGCGGTGGGGGGTCGCCCAGGTGAGCCTCAGTGCGTGGGGGTACCACGTGGCACGAGTTCGCCCCGCAGCTGCCCGAGCCAGGGTTGGACTCGGGCCCGTGGACTCCTCCTCGCCCCCCCCCCCCGAGTCTCCCCCCCCCCCCCGAGTCTCCCTCCCCCCCGGAGTCTCCCGCCCCCCCCCCCGAGTCTCCCCCCCCCCGAGCCCCCCCCCGAGTCTCCCCCCCCCCGAGTCTCCCCCCCCCCCCGAGTCTCCCCCCCCCGAGTCTCCCCCCCCCCCCGAGTCTCCCCCCCCACCCCCCGAGTCTCCCCCCCCCCCGAGTCTCCCCCCCCCCGAGTCTCCCCCCCCGAGTCTCCCCCCCCCCGAGTCTCCCCCCCCCGGTCTCCCCCCCCCGAGTCTCCCCCCCCCCGAGTCTCCCCCCCCCGAGTCTCCCCCCCCGAGTCTCCCCCCCCGAGCCCCCCCCCGAGTCTCCCCCCCCGAGTCTCCCCCCCCGATCTCCCCCCCCCCGAGTCTCCCCCCCCGAGTCCCCCCCCCCGAGTCTCCCTCCCCCCCGAGTCTCCCCCCCCCGAGTCTCCCCCCCCCCGAGTCTCCCCCCCCCGAGTCTCCCCCGCCCCGAGTCTCCCCCCCCCGAGTCTCCCCCCCCCGAGTCTCCCCCCCCCGAGTCTCCCCCCCCGAGTCTCCCCCCCCCGAGTCTCCCCCCCCCGAGTCTCCCCCCCCCGAGTCTCCCCCCCCCTCCCCCCCGAGTCTCCCCCCCCCGAGTCTCCCCCCCCCGAGTCTCCCCCCCCCGAGTCTCCCCCCCCCCCCGAGTCTCCCCCCCCCGAGTCTCCCCCCCCCCGAGTCTCCCCCCCCCGAGTCTCCCCCCCCGAGTCTCCCCCCCCCCCGAGTCTCCCCCCCCCCGAGTCTCCCCCCCCCCCGAGTCTCCCTCCCCCCGAGT
>MU249701.1:194640-264271 GCA_018977245.1 Lethenteron camtschaticum | reverse complement strand
GGCAAGGAAGAGTGACAGAAGGAATTGGAAATGAGGGGGGGGGCAGAGATAGGGGCACGGAGCGATATAAAATGCAGACAGGCGAGAGACATGCGGTGAACCCAGCGTGGCACGGCTGGAGATGCGGACGATATTTTTTTTCCCCCTCTCCTAAGTTGATATATCGTATTGCATTTCATCCGCGAGAGAAATTGTCTTTAAAGTAATAATACTACTAATAATAGGGTAATGGTCAAGAGAAGTTTCGCGAATTCGGCGCAAAGCTGCTAAACGGCGTTGTTAGAGCACCATCCCCTCGTTTCACAAGCGTCGGGAAAGAAATCACGACCCTCTTCGAAGGCTCAACCCGAGTCTTGGCCCGCAGAACTCGCTCGGCACGTCCACGCGTGGCAGAGGCACCACCGCCGCCGCTATCACGCAGCCACGCACGTCACAAACAGCATCGTCGTCGTCATCGTCGTCGTCATCATTGTCGTCGTCATCATTGTCGTCCGTCATCCATCGTCGTCATCTCGTCCATCATCGTCAACGTCGTCGTCACTCGTGCATGTGTCGTCCGTCGTCGTCATCATCGTCATCGTCGTCATCATCGTCACGTCGCGTCATCGCAGCGTCGTCATCTCATCGCTCATTGTCGCGTCATCGTCGTCATCATCGTCATCATTGTCGTCGTCATCGTCGTCATCATCATCGTCATCATCATCGTCATCATCGTCATCATCAGTCGTCGTCATCGTCGCGTCATCATCTCGCCACGTCATGTCGTCATTGTCTGAGTCGTCGTCCATCATCATCGTCATCATCGCGTCGTCATCGTCGTCGTCATCATCGTCGTCATCGTCGTCGTCATTGTCCGTCATCGTCGTCATCGTCGTCATCGTCTATCGTCGTCATCATCGTCTCGTCGTATCGTATCGTCCATCGTCGATCATNGTCATCGTCATCGTCGTCTGTCGTGTNATCGTCATCGCGTCATNATCTGTCCACGCTCTCGCGTCATNATCGTCGCGTNAATNGTCGTCATGTCGTCGTCCATCATCATCATCGTCATCGCGTCATCATCGTCATCATCATCGTCGTCGTCGTCGTCATTGTCGCATCGTCGTCATCGTCGTCGTCATCTCACGTCCATTGTTCGTCATGCCGCTCGTCATATCGTGCATCGTCACTCCATCATCGTCGTCATCATCGTCGTCACGTCGTCCGTCGCGTCATCATCGTCACGTGTCTCGTTATCGCGTCCTCATCTCGTCATCATCGTACGTCCATCGTGTCATCGTCTCGCCATCTNGTCGTCCGTCGTCTCGTCATCATCGTCATCATCATCATCGTCATCGTCGTCATCGTCGTCATCGTCGTCATCATCGTCGTCATCATCGTCGTCATCGTCGTCGTCATCATCGTCATCGTCGTCATCGTCGTCATCGTCGTCGTCATCATCGTCGTCATCATCGTCGTCATCGTCGTCGTCATCATCGTCGTCATCGTCATCATCGTCGTCGTCGTCGTCGTCGTCATCGTCATCGTCGTCGTCATCATCACCACGGCGCAGATTGCACCGTGGTGCCCACTGCACATTTGTGATTCGCCTTTTGGGGCCGTCCATAATGACGTCACGCACCTGGGGGGGGGGGTTCAGACATTGGTGACGAGGGGGGGGTGAGAAATGTGACGTCACGTAAAATGCGCAACTTTAAATCAATATAGACAACACGTTCTGCTTAATTAAATAGACTTTTAATAAATGTTTTTCCTACAACATCAGAGTGCAGCGCCACATAAATACGCACTACGATGACAATAGTTTAAAGCGATTTGAAGCATGGTTTTGTTTTGGGGGGGCGGGGGGCAGAGCTTTGTGACGTCATATTTGAGGGGGGGTCTGACTTTTTGTGACGCCGTGTGACGATGTGGGGGTGGGGGGTGTCACAAATCGTCAAAAATCGCGTGACGTCATTTATGGACGGCCACCTTCACACTTTCCTCCGTCTCGTCGCCAACATGCTGCGAGTAGTGGTCACATTTTCCCGGCACCGATATCTTCTTTCGGTTGTTGTTTGTGTTTTTTGCCACCACCGGGTTGCCCTGTCTCTGTACCAACGAGGGATCCATTCGATGCTCCCCAATCTTCTCGACATTCTTTGCCACGTGCGAGGCACCGCCGTCACCCGCGTGGCCACCCCAAATCTCTGCTACGTCGCCCACAAAATGCTGACCCACGCCCCTGGCGGGCATCTCTAAAAAATGAATTCGTAAATAAAGAGCTCCCACAGTTCGAACTTGATTTTCAAGTTTCAAGTTTATTTATTTAGGTATAGCCCTGTGAGCCATTCGGCTCTTGAATCGGGTGCAACCGCAACAAACAAAAAACTAAAACATGAACAAAAAAACATCTTAAAGTGAATATGTGAATGATGATTTGAAGCTTTTGTGACTGCAGGATTTAGTCTTTGATTCTTTCGGTGAAGTCACGTCGAAAGAAAATAAATTAAATGATAGAATACGACGTTTCGATTGCAACACAAGCAACCGTCATCAGGTGGAACTAAATTTGAGACAAAACACAGACACGGAGACACACAGACAGACACACAAGCAGAGAGAGACAGAGACACACAGAGAGACACACAGAGACACACACAAAGACACAGAGAGAGACACACAGAGACACAGAGACACACACAACATAGACACACATAGCGAGAGACACACAACATAGACACACAGAGAGAGATACACAGAAACACAGAGAGACACACGACATAGACACACAGAGAGAGACACACAACACAGACACACACAGAGAGACACGCAGAGACAGAGAGAGACAACACAGAGACACAGAAAGACACACACAAAATAGACACACAGAGAGAGACACACAACATAGACACACAGAGAGAGACACAACACAGATACACACAGAGAGAGACAAGACAGAGACACACAGAGAGACACAACACAGGCACACATAGAGAGACACAACACAGACACTCAGAGAGAGAGACACAGCATAGACACACAGAGAAAGAGACAACACAGAGACAGAGAGACACACAACACAGAGACACACAGAGGAGACACAACATAGACCAGAAAGAGAGACACACAACACAGACACACACACAGAGAGACACACAACACAGACACACAGAGACCAATGCCTCTGTCTCGAGGCCTTAAATAGAGAGAGGGGGGGTGCAGAGAGAGAGAGGTGGGTCTGCTGGGGCAGCTGCTGGAGCAGAGAAATTAGCATGTCAATGAGCTTCACAGCTCTTCGGATTTCTCCGGGATAAGGTAAAATATTTCTGGACAAGGCGTTCCGTTCCGCGCAGCAATCCCCGAATCTCGACCGGAGGTTCGCTGAGAGCCCGACGGATGAGGGATGCCCACACGCCGTACCCCCCCTCGTGGTTATCGAGGCGATAGAAAGCCCCCCCCCCATCTCCCATGATCACAGAGCCACCCTTTAATAATGCGCTCTCAAAAGAGACGCTCGCCAGCACCCATCCCATTACCATTGGTAAGAAGGAGGAGGAGGAGGGCGAACGGCAAATCCAATCTCCGACCCTCAGGTCTGTCACGTCTGCAGATTTGCTCTTCGGTTTTTCTTTCACAACCTGGAGCGGCGGGGGGGTGTAGGGGGGCTGGGATTGTCACAGCATCCGTGTGACGTGGAGAGGGTGTGGGGAAGGGAGAGAGCGGGGCGGGGGAAGGGCGGGGCTCACCCTTTGAGGTTTGCAGGACCTCAAAGCAGTGGTTCTTAACCCTTTGCTGCGGCCTTGCGCCGCGTTTGATCTCGATCGTAAAAATAAAAGACGTGTATAATGTGATATAAACAAAAAAGACACGGGTTTTGATGAAACAAAGTGTCGTGCCCCTGCTTAATTTGTGTTTCGATTTTTAACCTTCGAAAAAAAANTCTGGTCCATGTCTCGCACCCCAGAAAGGGCATCTCGCAGCCCCAGCGGGTGGCGCAATGCACCCCAGGTATAAGAAGAAGAATTAGAAGCACCACTGCCCTAGAGCCATTGGGTCGACAAAGCCGAAATAACAAGAAGATGCATATTCTTGGTTTTTCGGTAAAGTCACGTAGAAGGGAAAAATAAAATAATGAAAAATACAACAAAATTCTCACGACGTTTCGATTGCAACACAAGCACTCATCATCAGGTGTGAAAACCACAGCAAGGAAACCGCGCGTACGGTGACTTTCAGGCCGCATTCCATTCTCTTCCTCTCCCCCCTACTCCGTTCCGAGCATAGATGGACTCGTCCGTTTGAACAACCGCCAGTCGCTGTCCGTGGTGCTGACGTTAAGAAAAAACCGCCACTTTTTAAATCCTTTATATTAAGTTCGCTTGCTTGCGCGCTTAGGACCGTGCACATCTTTCGGTCGTTTTTTAACCCACTTCCCGTGATCCAATCGAGCTGCCATTTTGCACACAGACTCGTTGTGCGTGACAATTGTTTTCGTGAAATTTTTTTCCCAAAATTTGACACTTTTTAGGATTTTTTTTATTTAATTACCAATTGCTTAATGGTGGCAGGCAATCATCTGACCCATAGGTGGCAGCCATCTCAAGCCAGAGGACGAGAGGACTCGAGCCGCCCGTTTCAAAGACCAATGTGGGCTGGGTTGTGGCCCATTGAACACGTACTGTAATTATTGTCTTGCTCTTTGTAAGAAACTGAAAACAAGAAAAACAGAAATGAATAATAAAATAAAACCGATGCCACGCATATAAAGGATTTATAGTGAAAAACTTTGTTTTTACGGGTTAATGTTTTTCAAATTTTCTTGCTGTGGTTTTCACGCCTGATGATGATTGCTTGTGTTGCAATCGAAATGTCGTGAGAATGTTAGTTTTATTTTTATTATTGTATTATTGTATTATTTCCATTCTACGTGACTCTACCGAAAGAACCAAGAATATGAATCCCTGCAGTCACGAAAGCTTTAAATCGAAAAAAAAAAAGATGCAATTCATTTTTTTCGAATTCGTCATAGAACTCAATATTTGGAGAGCGCGTGTACACGTGAGAGGCTGGTTCCTCGATGACCAACGTCACGGATCAGCGGTCCTCAATGAGCCGCGCTCTTGAGCAGCGTTCTTCATTGCACCCCAGCTTAAGAACCACACCTCAACGAACGGCAGCAGTCGTCCGCTCCCCCCCCCCCCGTGAGTGGCAGTCTGATGTTGCCACCATCTGCCGAGGAAGTGCCCAGAGCGATCTTGGAGCCTGAGATTGTGAGATTGTCGATTGCGTGGTTGGGTTGGGGGGGGGAGCCGTGATGATTTCCAAATGGAACCGTTCAGGGTGAGTGGTGAATCGTGGGTTTTGTGTGCGCGCCGCTTTGCGTGACATCATCGCCGTCGTGGGGCCACCAGCGGAATGAGGCACCTCGCCTGCTCACTGCGCCTCATCGAACGCTCCGCACGCCGCACAGGAACCTCGCTGTGTGTAATCTGAAAGCCGCCGCGAGCGACGATGCGGTGAGCCTGGGTTGTTCGAGGATCGCCAAAAAAATCTGCTGCTCCTGCTGCTGCTGCTGCTGCTCCGGCGAGGGTGAATGCGTGCGTCGCGCGCGGAGCGGTGGCGCAGCGGTGAGCGCCACCGCGACACCAAAACCTCGGTGACGACGCCAGCTCGATCGACGCTCACGGTCAACATCGGCGGCGAATACCTGAAACTGTTCTTTCGGTGCGCGGTGTGTGTGTGTCGATGTCAACACTTGGGGAGACAAAGGCGGCCGGGCGCTGCGCTTATCACTCAGACCCTCCCAAACAGCCCGTAGGCGTCTCGCTGAGAGCACTTGCCCAAAGGGGCCCGTTTGAAGGCTACGCGGGGGATCTTTGTCTCTTTTTTGTTATTTTTCTCTCTGCGGGCGATTCGCGATGGGTTCTGTGGGGGAGGGGGTCGGCGCGGCATCACGTGACCTCGCGACGATGGCTCGTGAAGAGTGACCGGTAGAGGCGAGCGAGTGACTCGCATCTCACGTCGAGATGCGGTGGGGAGGGGAGGGGAGGCGGCATTGCTGGGCCCCGAGGGTAATAACAACAACATCATCATCATCATATGTCGGGGACGGGCAGATGTGTTTCGGTTATTTGTTCACCCTTCCTGAACTGTTCTCGTGAGTTTTTTGTGTCGTTTTGTTGTGGCAACGTTCTTACCCCGTGCTCCCTACTGGGCATCTGTGATAGAGAGAGAGAGAAAGGCTTTATAGCTTATCGGATTCCTCCAGGATCAATACATTTTCTGATTTTGAATAAAGACCAGATGACTCGCGGGGGCGGGCGGGGGGGGACACGGGAAGAGCCGTGCACTGTGTGGAACAGAATAAACGTCACCATTTACAACTCTAAACATTAAAAGAGAGAAACTAAAGCGATGAAAGCGACGCGAGGGGTAACAGGGAGAGAGAGGAGAGAGAGAGCGAGCGAGCGAGAGATTAGGAAGGAGGCAGACTGGGGGGGGGGGGGGCAGAGATGTGCGCAGATGTACACAGGGAGAAAGGAGGAATGGGGTTAGCCCAGGAGTCGTGACGCGCGCGTGCGATGTAATGGTATTCGCACGCAATTTGCGGGCGCTCTTGAAATATTGAGCGTTTGTAGCGATTTACAAGAAAAATGTCTCTCCTTGTTATTTTTTGGTGCCAAGACCCTCCCCACCCCCCCCCCCCGGGTTAGAGGAAGAGCACACGGCGTAATATGTCAACGCGGTTTTTATTGACGACGTATCCGTTACGCAAACCACGCTGAAATGATTGGATTGAAGAAGAAGAAGAGAGCGAGAGAGCGAGAGAGAGACAGAGAAACGAAAATTTCGGAGAGGGACGGGGGAGCTTCGAGTGGCGTGAAGGAGTTGCCACAGTCTGATGCGCTCTCGAATCAAAACAACGACGACAACAAGAGAGAGAGAGAGAGGGAGGGGGAGGTGGTGGGTGAGAGAGAGAGAGACAATATGAACGGGGAGCAAGGGACAGCAACCGGGAGAGATAACACGCACCCACACACACACACACGCGGCACACACAGAGAGCGAGAGAGAGCGAGCTGGGTGGGGGAAATAAGACAGAGAGAGAGAGATAGAGCGGGGTGCGCGGTGCGGGAGGAGAATAGAGACGAGGTCACAACATCGGGAATGGGAACGGCGCGGGAGCTTAACAGTTCGCGCGCGCACGCGGTTATCTGCACGCGCGCGCGCGCGTGAGCGAGCGCACGCGCGTGGAGCCGCGCGCTCTGTCGCGGTGCTCAGATTTAATTTACTGATAGAGAAGCGGCGGTGGTGGCGGCACGCTGGGCGTTTCGCCTCCTCCTCCTCCGCCTCTGCCTCCGCCTCCTCCTCCGCCACCACCAACCTCGTCGCCGTCGTCGCGAGCCAAGGGTTCAGGCGCCACCCGCGCCTTTCTCTGTGTGTGTGTGATAGTGTGTGTGTGTGATAGTGTGTGTGTGTGATAGTGTGTGCAAAACAACCTCCTACCTCCTCGCGGTGCCGGACGGGCAACACTGTCGTGGGCAGTGCTGTGGGGGAGGGCCAATGCCCATTGGCCTCTCCCCTCATGGCGTCTGTGACCACCACAGTGGCTAAACGGGGCTCTGGACGGATGTGAGGGGCTGGTAACCCCTCCACCTTCAATTAACCACCACTAAACCACGAATTAAACATAAACCTGTAACAAATAAGCTTGTGCCGGAGGCCCCGGGGGTCAGGCTTTTATGACGTCTCCTGGCCAAACCCCATTTGGCGGAGCCAGGAGATTGAATTTTCACCCTCGGGGCTCCTCCAGAAACAACAAAAACCATTGCGGATGGCCACGTGGAATGTTCGAACGCTCACTGCGGAGGAGAGGCTGCCACTCCTCTGTCGGGAGCTGGACCGGTACCGCCTGGATCTCTGTGGCATTCAGGAGGTCCGGTGGACCGGTTCTGGCTCCTGCCACCATGAGGGGTGGACAGTCCTCTACTCGGGGCAGGAGACTGCCAAACAACAGGTGTGGCTCTTCTTCTGAACAAAAGAATGAAGGGGGCGTGGGAGCGTGGCGGTGAGGTGTGGGAAGCTGTAAGCCCCAGGATACTTTGGGCTCGCCTTCCCATCAACCAGAGGCGAGGAGTGGTGATCGTGGTTACTTATGCCCCCACCGAAGACGAACATCCGTGGAGGGATGCAGGCAAAGCCGATGAGTCAGACTCTTTCTATGACCTCCTGTCACAGGTGCTGGCTAAAGTGGCCACTCGGGACAGAGTCATCTTGTTGGGTGACTTCAATGCCCGAGTTGGTCATGATGCTGATACCTGGTCTGGAGTGATTGGAAGGCATGGGCCAGATCAGCTCAATAATAACGGTAGGAGGCTGCTAGATTTTTGTGCAGCCCATGGGCTTGTAATTACCAACACGCTCTTCCGGCATCGGCGCATCCACACAACATCATGGATACATGCCGGGTCCAAGCAAGAACATCTGCTGGACTACATAGTGACGGACCAGCGGATGCGAACCCATGTCCTTGACACCAGGACCTACCGTGGAGCTGATCTGTCCTCTGACCATCGACTAGTCATCTGTAAGATGCGCCTGCCTTTCTTCCACTCCGGTGGTGGGTGTACACCCAGGATCCCATTCCAACCAAAAGTGGCCTGGTCTCAGTTAGCTGATGAAAGTTGCAAGCGAGAATTTCATCATCGCTTGCAGCTGGGTTGGCATCGTCCCCCACTCCACCTGATGTCGAGGGAAATGGGCGAGGTTTAAGACTGTGACTCATGCAGCTGCAATGGCTGCTTTGGGTACGCGGTCCAGACCTCCCAGAAACCCTGGCTGACAGAGGAGGTGTTCAGGTTAATTGAGAAAAAGCGTCAGGCCCACTCTCATCGCCTACAGCATCCCACGTCAGAGAATGAGGTGGTTTACCGCAGCCTTCGCTCGGAAGTTCGGAGAGCCGTAAGGCGCTGTAAGGATGGGTGGTGGTCGCGGGTTGCTGAGGAGATGGAGTCTGCCTCAGTGGCCCGTGATCACAAATCACTATTTAACTCCATCAAAAAAGTAACCTGCAGCGCCACACCTATTACCATCATTAGAGGAAAAACGGTGATCCAATCTCCGACCCCCAGGAACAGGTTTGCAGATTTGCTGAGCATTTCTGTGAGGTCCTGGGGAGGGAAATTCTCTCAGCCAGGAAAACATCATGGCACAAAGTGGTGATAACCCTGCTGAGGCTGCGGTGCCTCAAATATTGGAAGAGGTCACCCCCTGTGAGTGGCTGGCTGAGGTGCCAGCTGTTGAGGAAGTACTGAGGCAATCCGGAGTCTGAGACCAGGGAAGACATCGGCAGAGATGATCTCCCAAGCGAAATGCTGAGGGAGGGTGGCGTTTGTGCACAGACTGCCCTATATGACATCATAACAACAGTCTGGACCACTGGACGGGTTCCGCAGGACTGGAAGGATGCCCTGGTGGTTCCCCTCTTTAAGAAGGGGACCGTACCGACTGTAACAACTACAGGGGCATCTCACTCCTCAGTGTGCCGGGTAAGGTCCTGGCAAGGATTATTCAACATCGCCTTGCTAGGCACGCTGAGGAGAGGCTTGCGGAGCCCCAATGCGGTTTCAGGAAAGGGCGGTCCTGCACAGATGCCATATTTNCTGTCCGTCTGCTACAGCAGAGGTGTAGGGAATTCCAAAAAGACCTACATCTCTGCTTTATTGACCTGGTCAAGGCCTATGATACCATCAGTAGGACTGGGCTCTGGGTTGTTCTTCGTGCTTTCGGAGTCCCTGACCCTCTGCTCACGATCATTAAGGACCTTCATGATGGTGAGCGGGCCCGGGTAAAACTACGTGGCCGGGAGTCGGAGCCTTTCCCTGTACACCTTGGGGTGCGACAGGGATGTCCTCTGGCTCCCACATTATTTAACATCTATTTTGACAGCGTAGTTCGTGAAGCCTTCAATAGCTGTACCGGGGAATTTCCATTTGGTACAGATATAATGGGAGGCTGATCGACGCCCGGGTGCGATCAAGGGATGGCTCCCTATTGGTCAACCACGTTATGTATGCCGATGATTTGGTAATAGCTGCTCATTCAGAAGAGGAGTTGGAGGCGCTGCTGCTGAGACTGGAGCGTGCCACTAAGAGGTGGGGCCTTACCATCAGCCCCACCAAAACTAAGCACCTGCCTGGGTATTTTGTACCATCGGACATTCCACCCCACAACTCCCAATTGGTGATGGGGCAGTTGTGGAGAGAGTGGAGAGTTTCCCATACCTGGGCAGTGTGCTTATGACCGGCTCCAGTCTATCAGCAGAGGTCTCACTCCGAATCAGTCGAGCGGCAATATCTTTTCATCGGTTGCGTAACGCTGTGTGGAAGCTACCTGGTCTGTCGCTCCGCACGAAGCTTCAGGTCTTCTCGGCCACGGTCATTCCTCCCTTCTCTACGCTTGCGAGACGTGGACCCCCCTGGTGGAGCATCTTCGCCGGTTGGAAACATTTAGGCTGGCCTGCCTACGATCCATCCTGGGTTTAACCAGGCTGGATTGTGTGAGGAGCTCACAAATCCTTGAAAGATCTGGGCAAAGTCCCATCAGTGAGCTCCTCCGGCAGGCAAGGCTGCGTTGGCTGGGTCATGTAGCCCGCATGCCCAGCCACCGCATGCCTAAACAGCTTTTGTTCGGCCGGATCGAGGGGCTAGACGGGCGCGGCACGGGCTGGAGAAGAGATGGAGTGATGTGGTACAGGAGGACGTGGAGCTGAGTGGACTTGCCGATGACTGGTACCAGCGGTGTCAAGATCGGCCTCAGTGGAGGAGGCTCGTGAAGGACGCTACTGGGCAGTTGGAGGCAGTCGCCCTCCAACAACAACGGAGGGCGGAGGAGCGACGCTCACAACAACGAGCGGAGCGCCGGGTAGCTAAAGCACAGCAAGTCGGCACAGTAGGGGCACAGGTGGTGCATCAGCCAGTCATCTCGGTCATCTCGGTCAGTCGACCCATGGCACCTGGGTCTGCCCGTGACCTCCTGCCAGCGGGCTTTCGACACTTCACGTGGCCTCAAGGTGCACTTGGCCTGGCACAAGCATCGTGGTGACGTCACCGCCACTTAGTGGCGAATGGCGGTTGTTGTTGTTGTTGTTGTGATGGTGTGTGTGATAGTGTGTGTGTGTNATAGTGTGTGTGTGTGTGGTATGGTGTGTCTGTGTGTGTGTGTGATAGTGTGTCTGTGTGTCTGTGTGTGTGTGTTCTGCAAAACAACCCCTACCTCCTCGTTGGTGCCGGACGGCAACGTTGTGGTGAGCAGTGCCGTGGTGGGGGGAGGGCCAATTTCGATTGGCCATTCCACTCATGGCGTTTGTAACCACCACAGCGGCCAAATGGGGGCTCTGGACGGGTGCGAGGGCTGGTAACCCTCCACCTTCAATTAATTACCACAAACCCACGTCTAAAATATCTAATTAAGCTTGTGGCGGAGGCCTCGGGGGGGGGGGGGGATAGGCGTCTATGACGTCTCCTGGCCAAACCCCATTTGGCGGAGCCAGGAGACTGTATCCTTACCCTCGGGACTCCTCCAGAAACAACAAAAACCACTGCGGGTGACCACGTGGAATGTTCGAATGCTCACTGCGGAGGAGAGGCTGCCACTCTTCTGTCTGGAGCTGGACCGGTACCTCCTGGATCTCTGTGGTATTCAGGAGGTCCGGTGGACCGACTCTGGCTCCTGCCACCACCATGATGGGTGAACAGTCCTCTTCTCGGGCAGGAGACTGCCAAACAACAGGGAGTGGCTCTTTTTCTGAACAAAAAATGAAGGGGGCGTGGAAGCGTGGCGGTGAGGTGTGGGAAGCGGTAAGCCCCAGGCTACTTTGGGCTCGCCTTCCCATTAACCGGAGGCGAGGAGTGGTGGTCGTGGTTACTTATGCCCCACCGAAGACGAACATCCGTGGAGGGATGCAGGCAAGGCCGATGAGTCATATGCCTTCTATGACTCCTGTCACAGGTGCTAGCTAAAGTGGCCCCTCGGATTGAGTCATCTTGTTGGGCGACTTCAATGCCCGAGTGGTCATGATGTTGGCACCTGGTCTGGAGTGATTGGAAGGCATGGGCCAGATCAGCTCAATAACAAGGTTAGGAGGCTGCTAGTTTTTGTGCAGCCCTTGGGCTCGTAATTGCCAACACGCTGTTCTGGCATCGGCGCATCCACACAACATCATCGATGCATGTCGGTTCCAAGCAAAAACATCTGCTGGACTACATAGTGATGGAACAGCGGATGTGGGCCCATGTCCTTGACACCAGGACCTACCGTGGAGCTGATCTGCCCACTGACCATCGACTTGTCATCTGTAAGATGCGCTTGTCATTCTTCCACTCCGGTGGTGGGTGTACACCCAGGATCCATTCAAACACAAAGTGGCCTGGTCTCAGCTAGCTGATGAAAGTTGCAAGTGAGAATTTAATCATCGCTTGCGGTTGGGGTTGGCATCGTCCCCATTCCTCCAAATGTCGAGAAGAAATGGGCGAGATTTAGGACTGTGGCTCATGCAGCTGCAATGGCTGCTTTGGGTACACGGTCCAGACCTCCCCAGAGACCCTGGCTGACAGAGGAGGTGTTCAGGCTGGCTCAGAAAAGCGACAGGCCCACTCTCATCTCGCATCCTGTCAGAGAATGAGGAGGCTTATTGCAGCCGTCGCTCAGAGGTTCGGAGAGCCGTGAGGCATTGTAAGAATGGGTGGTGGTCGCTGGTTGCTGAGAAGATGGAGTCTGCCTCAGTGGCCCGCGATCACAAATCGCTATTTAACTCCATAAAAAAGTAACCTGCAGCGCCACACCTATTAACATCATTAGGGAAAGAATGGTGATCCAATCTCCAACCCCCAGGAACAGGTTTGCAGATTTGCTGAGCATTTCTGTGTGGTCCTGGGGGAGAGGAAATTCCTCAGCCTGGAAAACAGTGGGAAAAGTGGGGATGACCCTGCTGAGGCTGCAGTGTCTCAAATAATGGCAGAAGAAGTCACCCCCTGTGAGTGGCTGGCTGAGGTGCCATCTGTTGAGAAAGTACTGAAGGTAATCCAGAGTCTGAGACCAGGAAAGGCACCGGGCAGAGATGATTCCCTAAGCAAATGCTGAGGGAGGGTGGCGTTTGTGCACAGACTATTCTACATGACATCATAACAACAGTCTGGACCACTGGACGGTTGCCGCAGGATTGGAAGGATGCCCTGGTGGTCCCCCTTTTTTTTAGAAGGGGGACCGCACAGGCTGTAACAACTACAGGGGCATCTCACTCATCAGTGTGCCGGGAAAGGTCCTGGCAAGGATTATTCAAAAACGCCTTGCCAGGTATGCTGAGGAGAGGCTTGCAGAGCCCCAATGCGGTTTCCTGAAACCAATGCGGTTTCAGGAAAGGGCGGTCCTGCACAGATGCCATATTTTATGCCCTTCTGCTACAGCAGAGGTGTATGGAATTCCAACAAAACCTACATCTCTGCTTTATTGACCTGGTCAAGTCATATGGTACCATCAGTAGGCCTGGGCTCTGGGTTATTCTTCATGCTTTCGGAGTCCCTGGCCCTCTGCTCACAATCATTAAGGACTTTCATGATGGTGCGCGGGCCCGGGTACATCTACATGGCCGAGAGTCGGAACCATTCCCTGTTCACCTTGGAGTGCGACCGGGATGTCCTCTGGCTCCCACATTATTTAGCATCTTTTTTGACCACGTAGTTCGTGAAGCCTTCGATGGCTACAGATACAATGGGAGGCTGATTGATGCCCTTGTGTGGTCAAGGGATGGCTCCCTATTGGTCAACCACATTATGTATGCCGATGATCTGGTAATTGCTGCTCACTCAGAGGAGGAGATGGAGGCGCTGCTGCTGAACCTGGAACTTGCCACTAAGAGGTGGGGCCTTACCATCAGCCCCACCAAAACTAAACACCTGCCTGCGTAATTTGTACCATCTGACACTCCACCCCCACAACTTTCAATTGGTGATGGGCAGTTGTGGAGAGAGTGGAGAGTTTCCCATATCTGGGCAGTGTGCTCATGACCGGCTCCGGTTTGACAGCAGAGGTCTCACTCTGAATCAGTCGAGCGGCATTTTCTTTTCATCGGTTGTGTAACACTGTGTGGAAGCTAGCTGGTCTGTCGCTCCGCATGAAGCTTCAGGTCTTCTCGGCCACGGTCATTCCCTCCCTTCTCTACGCTTGCCAAACGTGGACCCCCTAAAGGAACATCTTCGCCGGTTAAAAACATTTAGGCTGGCCTGCCAACGATAAATCCTGGGTTTAACCAGGCTGGATTGTGTGAGGAGCTCACAAATCCTGGGTCTGTCCTGTGACCTCCTGCCAGCGGGCGTTCGACACTTCACGTTGCCTCAACGTGCACATAGCCTGGCACAAGCGTCGTGGTGACGTCACCACCACTTATTGGCGAATGGCGGTTGTTGTTGTGATAGTGTGTGTGTAAGAGAGAGATTGTGTGTGAGAGTGTGATAGTGTGTGTGAGAGATATGTTGTGTGATGGCGTGTGTGAGAGAGATGGTGAGTGATAGTGTGATAGTGTATGTGTTCAGTTGTCGAAAGAGTGGATAAGTTTCCATATCTTGGTAGTGTGCTTGGTTACCAGCTCCGGCTTCACATCAGATATCTCACTCCGAATCAGTCGAGCGGCATTGTATTGTATAAGCTGCATAACGCTGTGTGGAAGCTTCTGGGTCTGTGGCTACATACGAAGCTTTAGGTCTTCTCCGCCACAGTCATGCCCTCCCTTTTCTATGCATGCGGAACGTGGACCCTTTATAATGGAACATCTACACTGGACAGAAAAATTCAGACTGGCCTTCCTGCGATCCATCCTGGGTTTAACCAGGCTGGATTGTGTGAGGAGCTGCGTCTCCTGCTGCTTCCGCTGCCGGAGCCCGAGGAGACACACCGGTCACTCGAATCCCTGTGGGAGCAGGAGGCAGTCAGTGCATGCGTCAACCGATCCGCGATCCGCGAGTGCGTCGACCTCTTATCACCCAGCCGGAGTGATGATGAAGGAGGGGAACATGAGAGTGCATGAGGGGTGGCTCGTCCACAACGTAGCCCTTAAGTCTAGAGGGGTAGAGGATATCCCAAACATATCTACACATGTGTACTAGACACTTCAGAGACACTAATAGTAGGAGGCACACACGTTTAATCTACACTTCCACAGTACAGGGGATAACTACACACGGGTCAGGACACCCGGCACACTGCCTGACCCACAACACCAAGAAAGTGAAGACAGGGACAAAGACTTGCATAGACGACAAGTTCCATTCCCAACGACAGCCCCGACCCAGCGCGGGACCTCCCTTTTATCCTCCCGAGCGTGGCCTGGCTCCGCCCTCGGCCACGACTTTTTCTGGAACCTACCAGAAGGTTCTGGGCTTCACCCCACATGTCCTCTCTGTCACCTTTACCCTACATCCCTTACCCCGGCCTATCACGTGCCCTGCTGGTAGCCCGGGCTACTACACCCACAATCCCGCTCTCTACCAGTAACCAGTGCTATGCGCCCTAGTGGCACATTTTATGTCACTACACGTGCAAAAAACAGCGTGCATTTCGGTGTGTGTGTGTGCGCGAGACAGAGAGAGATTTGTGATAGTTTGAGAGACGGCGCGAATGTGATGTGAATGCATTTCCTGTGATGACTCTTGATTAAAGCCATTTCCAGAATCACCACTCGCACGTGCACGCGCGCGCTCACCCACGCACATGAGTGTGCCCTGTGTATGCATGCCTCCCGTGTGTGTACATGCGAGGAGCAGTGGGGCAATAGGTTGGCGTGCTGTGCAACGAACCTGGTGACCCGGGTTCGATTGCCGCTCACGGCCAGCACCGGTGACGATTATCTGAAACGGTTATGGGCCTCTGCTAGGTCGACTCAGCCTCAAATAGTACCTGGTGCGGTGTGTAGTCATCGTCGCTGGGGGGAGACAAAGGCGGCCGAGCGTGTGCCACAGTGCCGGCCTTCATAAGTTGTTCCCTAACAGCACTTGCCCCAACAGTCTTTTTAAAGGCTACACGGGGGCTCTTTGTCTTTGTGTGCGTGCGTGCGTGTGTATGTGTGTATGTGTAAATGTGATTGCGTGTATTTGTGGGGTTTTTTTCTCCCTTTGCTTTATGAAGAGAACACAATCATCGTCTGGCTCTAATCAACACTTAAAAAAAAACACCCTCAAATTACCACAACAAAATAATCATAAACGACGTACGCTCGTTAGGATGCAATGCGATGCTCCTTGATGTAACACAATTTTTGTTCCTGAGTAGTAAGTGTTATTTGCTAATTGCTTATACCTCAAAAGTATAGAAAATGGCTATTATTCCCCCACAAACTTTGCTTTGTGACCAGGACTTTAAGTGAAGGAATTATACAAATGCACACGTTTTCTCATTGAAAATAGATACAATTAAAAATATCACTGTCCTGGTCACAAAAGCAACGTTTGTGGGGAATAATAGCCATTTTCTGTACCTTTGAAGCATAAGCAATTAGGAAAAAACACTTACTACCCAGGAACAAAATAATTGTTCCACAGTGTTATTAATGGAGTGGATTATTAACTTTCCTTTTGTGTCCTGGTCCCAAAAACAGGTTTGTGTGAAATAATAGACATTTTCTGTACTTTTGAGGCATAATCAACGAGAAAATAACACTTACTACCCGGGAACAAAATGCGTCTCGTCAATGGGCAGAGTGTGGGTGGGGGGAGTCTCCCCACCCTCACCCAAACCAGGCACTGTTATTAATTTATTCTCAGTAGTTTACAAAAAGATTGTAAATGTATTAATTCTGTTCACTAATGTGGGGGACAAATCGAACCCTTGACCCACCCCCACCCTCTCAAATATAGAAGTCAAACACCGCCTACCTATGGACTCTCGTCAGTGTACACGAGGCCCAAAATTGTAGCTCGCGTGGTTCTCAGCAGTCAAATAATGTATTGCGAATATTACAAAGACCTCCATCGAGAATATGTATGTAGGGTAATAGCGCCGGTTGGTGGACAGCAGCGGCAACTGTTGTGGACAGACAGCGCACACGCCGGTAACGGTGTGCTGGCAGAGCGGAGGAAATCTCAGGAAAAGGGTCACAGAGGACCCCATCTGGAGACCCCTGGAACCAGAGGTCGCAACCGGGTACCCGATACCCTTACCCTACCCGTACCCGGCTGGGTACAGGTAGGGTACGGGTACGCGTTTGCGACCCTGGTGCGGCCGGGTATGGTATGGGTAGGCCATGAGTCACTGGTGAGTAACCGTTTGTCACTCATTTCCCAACATCTTGTCTCTTCTCACAATTCAAGTTCCTAGAATCAACCCACCCGCGCCTGCAACATGGCTTCATCCCAGAGGTCGTAATCGGGTACCCGATACCCGTACCCGGCCGGGTACGGGGTAGGGTACGGGTACGGCCGGGTACGGGTACCCGTTTGCGACCCTGGTGCGGCCGGGTATGGGTAAGGAATCAAACCCCGTTTGCGACCTCTGCCTGGAATCTGCTAGTGTGTTCTAGAAGGGAGGCGTGGTCAGGGCGGAGCCAGGTTGCGCTGGGAGCATAAAAGGAGCCCAGAGCAGGGGCTCGAGGTTGCCGGTTCTGGGAATGGACTCGTCTCGCCGTTTCTGTCGTCTCGTCGCCGTCGTCGCTGCTGCCTCCGCTAGATATTGCGCTACAAGATAGTTCTTATTCTTCGTTCTTTCGGTAAAGTCACGTAGAAGGGAAATAATAAAGTAATACAAATAAAACATAATAAAATACAATTCTCACGACGTTTCGGCCACAACGCAATCAGCCGTCAGTGTTAGACGGCTAGTGTTGTGTACAGGCTAGGTTAAGCTACTGTTGAGAGTGTGCGGACGAGACCCAGGAAGTTGTTTAATAAAGAAGGTGCCTCCTACAAACTTTGTATCACTGACACTACATTTACAAGGTAAGGCCCCACTGAGCTGCTATATATTAGTTATTTTTTCAGAAGAGTCCTGGCCACACATTATTTCTCAACGAAGTGGTTCATCGTGTGGAAATGTATAGCAGCCAAATACTCTAAACGCGTGATGTTGATTCTAAATGTGCAGGGGAAAACCCAGAGGACCCGGAGAAAATTCCACGTGACCACGGGTAGAGAGACATGCAAACTCCAATATACAACTGGCGTCAGGGTCGGGATCGAACCCACGATCCCATGTATATCAGGCGAGGGAGTTACCATCCCAGTATAGTGCACGGCTTTCCATCACGCTACGAATTGCCGCATTTACAATCGTACTCCCCTTTCAAATGCAAATTAACTCGTTCCCCACGCTGCACGCGCCCGATGATTGTTAAACACGTGCTCGCGTGACACGCTAAGAAATAAACAGCTGTCTGCGTTAATAGAGAGCCCTTTCAAATTAAGATCGAGGTATCAGATTGGTTGTGTGCGCGCACGTGATCCGCGTGACAGCAGGCAGCGTTAATTGCCTTGGGTGTCACGTGGGGGGGGGGCTCGACAATCATCAGGCGCGTGCAGCGTGTGGGAAGAGTATATATTTTTTACGAATGGGGAGGAGTGAATTGGTAAACGCAGAGAGAGGTAGCGTGGTGATGGCTCGCGTGGGCTGGAGTTTGGGAAATCCTGATTATAGTGTCAAAGGAATGAGGAATCACGCGAGAGATTTATNGGCGAGCCTCATATAGAAGATGTATCGAGGCGAAATAAATACCGAATGGGGCTTCATAGGGGAGCTTTAGAGAATGGAAGCCGTAGCCCCCAGGCTACGGGAATCCGTCAAGGAGGATCCCACTATCTATAATCATAAAATGAAGTCTCACGCTGCAGACGAACAGTCCATATCCAAAGTTCATCATGGGGCCTCATAAAATGTCCATGGGAAGAGGCGTGCGTTGATGATTCATCGCAGCAAAAACACCTGTTGCAATTCCTCATTTCAGAAGGGTGCACGAGGCGTCTCGTGAAGATGATTAAAGGAAATGGATCATCATGCGCGAGCCACCCCAGTGGATGAGTCAACGTTTGGTCAACGCTGACAATGTGGATTACAACACGGGGCTTTGCGACCAATGTTATTCATAATTAAAGGTTTTTGGGTAAGATCGCCAAAGTATGAATGTGTCTTAACCCTCCACCATCCGCCAATGCAGTAATGTTTGTCACGTATACAAAACGTGCAATTGTTACTACTCCAGCCCACCGGTGTGTTGGAGAGTAAATCCACAATGTAAATGTTGTGGATTTACTCTCCAACACACCTGTGGGCTGAAGTAATAACTAATTGACACGTTTTGTTTACGTGACAAACCTTAATGGCTGTGTCGGGTGGTGGAGGGTTACGACACATTTATACTTACGCCCCAAATCCATTATTATGGTTTACAACCGTTCTACCGACAACTTTGACTCGACTCTAGATTTGAAGATTTCGTGACTGCAAGGATTCATACTCTTTGGTTTTTTCGGTAAGGTCACGTAGGTAAAACATTTAAATAAATTAAATACGACGTTTCGGGCGCAACACAAGCTTCCGTCTTCAGGTGGGGACAACTTAGGAAAGCACGCCGCTTAAGCGGTGAAGAACGCTTGTGTTGCGCCCGAAACGTCGTGATTAAAATTTTACCTACGTGACTTTACCAAAAAAACAAAGAGTTTGACTCGACTCTTGTACGTACGTTAAGCGTCTTTCACACGCACGTAGCCAACCGTGCTAATCGGAGGTGCGGAGGTAGGACAACAAACACAAAACACGAAAAAGTTGTTCTGAATCAATCGGAAAATGTATTGTGTACTGGAGGAATCCGATGAGCTATTAAGATATTATTCACACATATCCAGTAGGGGCAGGTCAGAGCGTTACAACAACAAACAATACAAAAAACACGTCAGGGGTGCAACGTTTTGGACAGGTAAACAAATCGCTTAAATATTGGTTCTTTCGGTAAAGTCACGTAGAAGGGAAACAAAAAATAGTAATAAAAATATAAACCAATAAAAATGATCACGACGTTTCGACTGCAACACAAGCAATCATCATCAGGTGTTCTTGCTGTATTTCACACCTGATGATGATTGGCTGAATCCCTGCAGTCACGAAAGCTTCAAATAAAATTTTAATCGCTTAAAATAATATACAAATAAACTAAACTATATACGTGTTTAAAGCTTACTATGTAAAGCCCACCGAGCGACGAGTTTATTTTCCAGAACTGACCTGACTATCACAAATGATAGCCCGACAAAGTGGCTTACCGTGTGTACATTTATAGCAGGGGGAAAAAAAAAAACATCTTAACACCGTGTGTCTAAATGTGCAGGGCGAAAAAAACCGGGTATAAAGTTGACCGGAGAGAACGGCACGTTGCCCAACGTTCCAGCTTTAGCGGGACACGTTGGTCCAAAGAGTCCCTCGACACAAGAGAGAGAGATTGAGGACGCATCCTCAACATATTATTGGGGGCGCCGCGGTGGTGCAGGACTTCGTAGGATCAACCCTCCCCTGACGACTGCTCTATATTTGGAGTTTGCGTGTCTCTCTTCTCTCATCACCATCATCACGGTGGCTAGGAGATGTTAACTACCTCGCCTGGTATGCAGGAGATCGTGGGATCAACCCCATACCCTGACGACTGCTCTATATTTGGAGTTTGCGTGTCTCTCTCTCTCTCATCACCATCATCACGGTGGCTAGGAGATGTTAACTACTCGCCTGGTTGCAGGAGATCGTGGGTTCAACCCCATACCCTGACACCTGCTTTATATTTGGAGTTTGCGTGTCTCTCTCTCTCTCATCACCATCAT
Source organism: Lethenteron camtschaticum (assembly GCA_018977245.1). Classification (NCBI taxonomy): domain Eukaryota; kingdom Metazoa; phylum Chordata; class Hyperoartia; order Petromyzontiformes; family Petromyzontidae; genus Lethenteron; species Lethenteron camtschaticum. The sequence continues at coordinate 243,446 of MU249701.1, read as the reverse complement.
CACGGTGGCTAAGAGATGTTAACTACCTCGCCTGGTTTGCAGGAGATCGTGGGTTCAACCCCATACCCTGACGCCTGCTCTATATTTGGAGTTTGCGTGTCTCTCTCTCTCTCATCACCATCATCACAGTGGCTAGGAGATGTTAACTACCTCGCCTGGTATGAAGGAGATCGTGGGATCAACCCCATACCCTGACACCTGCTTATATTTGGAGTTTGCGTGTCTCTCTCTCTCTCATCACCATCATCACGGTGGCTAAGAGATGTTAACTACCTCGCCTGGTATGCAGGAGATCGTGGGTTCAACCCCATACCCTGACGCCTGCTTTATATTTAGAGTTTACGTGTCTCTCTCTCTCATCACCATCATCACGGTGGCTAGGAGATGTTAACTACTTCGCCTGGTATGCAGGAGGTCGTGGAATAGATCCCGACCCTGATGCCTGCTTTATATTTGGAGTTTGCGTGTCTCTCTCTCTCATCACAATCATCACGGTGGCTAGGAGATGTTAACTACCTCGCCTGGTATGCAGGAGGTCGTGGAATAGATCCAGACCCTGACACCTGCTGTATATTTGGAGTTTGCGTGTCTCTCTCTCTCTCATCACCATCATCACGGTGGCTAGGAGATGTTAACTACCTCGTCTGGTATGCAGGAGGTCGTGGAATAGATCCCGACCCTGACACCTGCTGTATATTTGGAGTTTGCGTGTCTCTCTCTCTCTCTCATCACCATCATCACGGTGGCTAAGAGATGTTAACTACCTCGCCTGGTATGCAGGAGATCGTGGGATCAACCCATACCCTGACACCTGCTGTATAATTGGAGTTTGTGTGTCTCTCTCTCTCATCATCATCATCACGGTGGCTAGGAGATGTTAACTACCTCGCCTGGTATGCAGGAGGTCGTGGAATAGATCCCGACCCTGATGCCTGCTTTATATTTGGAGTTTGCGTGTCTCTCTCTCTCATCACCATCATCACGGTGGCTAGGAGATGTTAACTACCTCGCCTGGTATACAGGAGGTCGTGGAATAGATCCAGACCCTGACACCTGCTGTATAATTGGAGTTTGCGTGTCTCACTCTCTCTCATCACCATCATCACGGTGGCTAGGAGATGTTAACTACTTCGCCTGGTATGCAGGAGGTCGCGGGTTCGATCCCGACCCTGACACCTGCTGCTGTATATTTGGAGTTTGGGTGTCTCTCTCTCTCATCACCATCATCATGGTGGCTAGGAGATGTTAACTACCTCGCCTGATATGTAGGAGGTCGTGGAATAGATCCCGACCCTGATGCCTGCTTTATATTTGGAGTTTGCGTGTCTCTCTCTCTCATCACCATCATCACGGTGGCTAGGAGATGTTAACTACCTCGCCTGGTATACAGGAGGTCGTGGAATAGATCCAGACCCTGACACCTGCTGTATAATTGGAGTTTGCGTGTCTCACTCTCTCTCATCACCATCATCACGGTGGCTAGGAGATGTTAACTACTTCGCCTGGTATGCAGGAGGTCGCGGGTTCGATCCGACCCTGACACCTGCTGCTGTATATTTGGAGTTTGGGTGTCTCTCTCTCTCATCACCATCATCATGGTGGCTAGGAGATGTTAACTACCTCGCCTGTATGTAGGAGGTCGTGGAATAGATCCCGACCCTGACACCTGCTGTATATTTGGAGTTTGCGTGTCTCTCTCTCCCTCATTACCATCATCACGGTGGCTAGGAGATGTTAACTACCTCGCCTGGTATGCAGGAGGTCGTGGAATAGATCCCGACCCTGACGCCTGCTGTATATTTGGAGTTTGCGTGTCTCTCTCTCTATCACCATCATCACGGTGGCTAGGAGATGTTAACTACCTCGCCTGGTATGCAGGAGGTCGTGGAATAGATCCCGACCCTGATGCCTGTTGTATATTTGGAGTTTGCGTGTCTCTCTTTCTCTCTCCCCCGTGGTCGCGTGGATTTTTCTCCAGGTCCTCCGGATTTTTCCCCTCTACATTTTAGAATCAACATCACGCGTTCAGAGTAATATTTGGCCAGCTATAAATTTCGACGTGATTGATGATGACGACGATGAGCCACTTCGGTTGAGCTAGAGTTTGTGATGATCAGGTCGCGACTGGCAAAGAGCGAAATAACACCTCATTGGGGTCTTACCTGGAAACATGAAACAAAATATCTAGTCTCATAGCATAGAAGGCCTCCTCAATCAATCTGGCTCACACACTTGCTTCTAGAAAGGCCCTCTCCCTCCCCCCATAGCTGCTGCTGTTGTTGTTGCTGCTGTTGCTGTCGTTGCTGCTGTTGCTGCTGTCGTAGCTGTTGTTGTTGCTGCTGTTGCTGCTGTTGTTGCTGCTGCTGTTGCTGCTGTTGTTGCTGCTGCTGTTGTTGTTGCTGTTGTTGCTGCTGCTGTTGTTGTTGTTGCTGCTGCTGTCGTTGCTGCTGCTGTTGTGGTTGTTGTTGTTGCTGCTGTTGTTGCTGTTGCTGCTGCTGTTGTTGTTGCTGCTGCTGCTGTTGTTGTTGCTGCTGATGTTGCTGCTGCTGTTGTTGCTGCTGCTGTTGCTGCTGCTGTTGTTGCTGCTGCTGCTGTTGTTGTTGTTGCTGCTGCTGTTGTTGTTGTTGCTGCTGCTGCTGTTGTTGTTGTTGCTGCTGCTGTCGTTGCTGCTGCTGTTGTTGTTTATGTTGTTGTTGCTGTTGCTGCTGCTGCTTAGGAGGCCACGCACACTCCGACACGCCGTCTCCCAGGCCACCATTACAATTACCAGCAAGTCCAATTAGCAGGGTGCAACGTGCAAGGGGGCTCTACGCACCACAAGGCAGACGCGACGAAAATAAGAAACGCGACAAATCCCCCTCCCACCCATTCATCCTCCTCGTTGTAATTAACAAAGTTAAACCGGTGCCACGATGTGTGAGCGCTGGCGGGTGGAGTTTGCCGTTCTTCGTGTGTTTTTTTAAATCCTTTATATTAAGTTCGCGTGCTTGCTTGCGTGCTTGCTTGCTTGCTTACGACCGTGTAAATCTTTCGGTCGTTTTTTAACCCACTTCCCGTGATCCAATCGAGTTGACATTTTCCACACAGACTCGTTGTGCGTGACAATTAATGTTCGTGAAAACTTTTTTCCAAAATTTTACACTTTATAGGACAAAAATATTATATTTCATTACCAATTGTTTAATACTGCAGACAATCATCTGACCCATAGGTGGCAGCCATCTCAAGCCAGAGGACGAGAGGACTCTAGCCGCCACGCATATAAAGGATTTAGAGTGAAAAATTTTTTTTACGGGTTTACTTATTTCCCCCATTAATTCTCGAGGTTATTTTTTAGTTTAGGTGGGATGGGGAGGCAGGGTCGTATTATATTATAGCTCATCAGATTCCTGCGGTGTAAATACATATTGTGATTTTGATTGTGATCCAGGAGGCACAGTGCCTGCGAAAGCTAAAAAGAACCTTTGGGAAGGAAAAAAATGTGACCACGTGTCTTTTGTCGTTTGTTTGATAGAAAACTCGGAACCAGAATATCTTCTTTAGAGGCCGACCAAAATTCGGTTTCGGTTTCTGCGCCGAAAGTTGGCAAATTGTCTCTTTCGGCATAATTTCTGTTTCGGCCGAAGCCAAAAAGTTAACTTTCGGTTTGGCCGAAAGTAAATTTTTCGGTGTCAGTCGAAAGTAAATTTTTCGGTTTCGGCCGGAAGTCAATTTTTTACTTTCGGTCTGGTTTCGTTTTCGGCCAAAACCAGAAATTCAGTTTCGGTCTGCCTCTAATCTTGGTCAATAAATATATTGATATAGCAAGGAAAGGCACGGATGTGTATACAAAGATGGCAGAGTTTCAGATTCCAAAGAACACAGGATGAGATGTTACTATCCTTTGTGCAAGCACTTCCAAGAGTTCATGAACAGTGAGCCTGGTGAAATTTGGGGAGCGCATCGTCAGTAGTGACCCTTTGGTTCCTAGGGTGTTTCGGCCTTTCATACTATACACCCTCCCAAAGGCGGCCAGCGACAGGGTGATCAATCCTACGCTTGCGTCCCATTCCCAATTAGTCATAGGAGTTGCCTTGTTGTTGGTAGCCAACATCCCATGGGACTATGCATGGCAGGGGCGTCCTCCTCCCTGAGTCAAGCATTGTTGACTGCATACCTCCTGGCCCTCTCACTTTGGGGCCCAGCTGGGGTCTTTCCTCTTCATCCAGAGCCACTGACTGCTGCCTTCTGCCGCCTCCGATACAGCTTTGATTGCCGAACGCTGGCTCTGGCCCTTAATTCCCAGGTCTCTAAGCAGTCTGGTTGTAGATGTTGCCACAAACCTCTGCAGCCCACCTCCACTGGTCGGACTTCTGTGTTCCAGCCATAATGCCGTGCTTCGGCAGCTAGATCGGCATAGCGCAGATGTTTTCGCTCATAAGCCTCATCTACTGAGTCCTCCCAGGGTACTGTGAGCTCAATGATGAAGACCTTCTTGAGCGAACGGGACCAGAGCACCATGCCAGGTCTTAGGGTGGTGGTTGCGATCTCCGGAGGAAACACAAGTTGCCGGCCAATGTCAGCTAGCATTTTCCAGTCGCGGGCCAAGCGCAGCTGGTCTCGCTCTATTGGTGTAGAGCCGCTCTTCGGTGGTTTAGCCCCTTCGCGGACAAAGGTCGTCCGTAAGGGGTGTGATGCTGCTGGGGTGGTAGGGAGTTGGTGGCAGCTCGCTTGTCCTCCAGGGCGGACGCAAGGTTTTTAAGGACTTGGTTGTGACGCCAAGTGTAGCGTCCTTGGGTGAGGCTTGTTTTACACCCTGTGAGAATGTGCCTGAGGTTGGCTGGCATGGAACAGAGGGCACAGTCCGGATCTTCACCATACCATTGGTGAAGATTAACTGGTGTTGGAAGGATGTCATATGTTGCTCTGATGGAAAAGCTCAACCGCCTCGCTTCCATGGCCCACAGATCCTTCCAGCTGATCTTCCTCTTCTCCACACTGTCCCATCGAGTCCACTGTCCTTGTTTGGCAAGAGAGACTGCCTTGGCCCACCTTGCAGCCTCCTCCTGATGGCGTACTTCCTGCACTACCATCTTCCGCCGCTCTGGTGCAGTGGCCTTACTCCAAGCAGCATGGCTAGCTAGCCCAAGGCCTCCTCTCCCTTGCTGAACATGACCCACAATGTCACCATGTCTGAGGGCTGCTGTTGCCTCCTGGACTGCTTTTCCTGGCCTCCATTTGCGCCCAGTTGCCAAGGTCGGCGCGTTGTTGCTCACCACTGGGTCTCGAGATTCATTCAGTGTCATCTGGAGCCTGGTTTTGCACACTTGAATTCCTCGGTTAGACTGGTGAGGGGCAGCTTGAGGACACCATCTCCATAGAGGCCTATGGTGGTAAGGCATCGTGGAACTCCGAGCCACTTCTTTAAGTAGCTCGTGGCTCCTCTTTCCATCTTCTCCACTGTTGAGATTGGAACCTCATACACTGCTAGGGGCCACAACACCCGGGGTAGGAGACCAAACTGCAGACACCAGGCCTTTAACTTCCAGGTAGCTGGTGTTGTCGATGGACTGTAGGCTACTACTGATGTCTTTGCGCAGCTGTTGCACCTGGTCTTTGTCCTTCAGGCTTGCATCATACCACCTTCCAAGGCTTTTTACCGGCTGCTCAGACACTGTTGGGATTTGGTCATCTCCGATGAAGAATTTCAGGTCACAGAGTACTCCCTTCACAATCGAGATGCTGCGTGACTTGGATGGTTTAATCTTCATACGGGCCCAGCTGATGTTCTCCTCGAGTTTTCTGAGCAGTCTCCTGATGCATGGGACAGTGGTGGTCAATGTTGTAATGTCGTCCATGTAGGCTCTGAGTGGAGGGAGGCGAAAACCAGAGTCGACTCGCTGTCCACCAGCAACCCATTTTGAGGATCTGATGATAACCTCCATTGCCATTATGAATGCCAATGGAGAAATGGTACATCCCGCCATTATACCTACATTCAGGCATTGCCATGAGGTGGTGAACTCTGAGGTGGTGAAGCAGAACTGCAGATCCTGAAAGTACGACTTCACCAGGGTTGTGATGGTGTCCGGTATGTGGAAAAATCTGAAGGCAGACCACAGGAGTTCATGGGGCACAGAGCCAAATGCATTGGCGAGGTCGAGGAAGACTACATGGAGGTCCCTTTTCTCCACCTTGGCCATTTGGATCTGGTGCCAGATCATGCTGGAATGTTCCAAGCAGCCAGAGAACCCTGATATTCCTGCCTTCTGTACAGATGTATCGACGTACGCATTCCTTTGCAGGTACTCGGCCATCCTCTGGGCAATGATCCTAAAGAAGATTTTACCCTCGACATTCAGTAAGGAGATTGGGCGGAATTGGCTGATATTCACTGCATCCTTCTCCTTAGGGATCAGGACCCTGCCTGCCCTACGCCACACTTTGGGTATTATCTTCTTTTGCCAAGCTGTTCTCATAAGCCTCCAGAGGAACCTCAGGACGTCTGGTGCGTTCTTATACACTTTGTACGGGACTCCATTTGGCCCCGGGGCTGATGCTGTTCTTGCCCTTCAAACTGTGTTTTCCACCTCTTTCCATGCCGGAGGGCTGGTCTCAATATGATGTTCCGGGGGTTCAATGGGTGGGATATCTGATGGGATGGCCAGATGTTCATGTCGCTTTGAGTCAAAGTTTGTTGTTCTCAGGTGCTCTTCTAGGTCTTTCTTTGTTGTTTTTAGAACTCCACTTTTTTCCTTCGTGAAGAGACTTTTAAGGAACTTGAAGGGATCTTTATAGAATCGAGATCTAGTTTGTTCTTTCTTCCTTCTGCGCTTCCGTAGGTTCTCTGCTCTACGGAGGGATGCCAACCGGGTTTTGATGTCAGCCTGAAGTGCCTCTATGCCCTCCTTTTCCACTTCCGAGGCTTTCTTCCACTGTTTCTTAAGCTGTCTCCTTTCTTGAACGAGGCGCTTGATTTCTTGTTGCCTCCTGGAAACTGGTGGGGTTGGAACCTTTCTCCCGCCTTTTGCCTCTTGCACTCCAAAGCTTTCTGCCCCGTACTCATAGATGATGTCCCCCATCCTCTCCAACTTCTTCTCCACAGTGCCTCGAAGTTTCTCGAGGGTCAAGGTAAGGTCAGTATTCACTGTGTCCCACAACTTCTTGTCACTGGCGCCAGGCCACTTCACATACGGTCTGTGCCCTGGTAGTCTCCTCTCGATTGCAGGTCTCGGAGGCTGGGTGAGTTCCACTCCTGTTGTTGGTTCCACCTCACTTGTTGCTTCGGTGCTTGAGTTTACGTCCTCCATGACAGTGGTACTGATGCACTGCAAACTATGGTTTGCGTCCAGTTGCTGTGCTTCATTCGACTGATTTGATGTCTTTCGCAGAAAGTAATCAATGCGAGAGAGAAATTAACCACCTTAGATTAACTTTTCGAGATTCATTTCTCATTTGCAAAATTAGCAATTGAACATCTTCAAATGGTGTTTTGTTTATTTGTTCGCACAGTCTCGTTCTCGATAGAGAGTGGCAGTGCAAGTGAAGACAAGGCGGTGGCGTTGTGGTCATATTGTCGTCGCCGTCGACCCATACGGTTTATAACTTCGTCTGATTGTACAGGGACATTGAGTTTTCAGAATCAGAATCAGAAAGGGTTTTATTCGCCATGAAAGTTTGCACAGACAAGGAATTTACTATGGCAGGTCCATACGCAGTACAGCCGTTTTAATACTGGCAAAAAATGGTTTTCTATTTCTTTGTGTTTCTTCCTCGTGATGGGACTTTGTAGGATGAACGTTGATATTTATAAGGGGCACGGGGTGACCAATAAGATCTGAATTGCTCTTGTAATAAGGTAGTGCACTGATAAGAGGTTGACGGGTGTGTATTGTTGATCGGAGACAGTTTTATTAGTCAGCTTTAGCGAGTGACAGCGGCTGTGGTTGTCGTGGTAACATTGAGCAGCAGCAGCAGTAACAAACTGTAGAGAGTTGCCACTGAAGGCCCTAACGAAACAGAGGTGCCTAGGTATGAAAAAATAATAATAGGTGTTACTCTTTCTGGCAATGAAACACTTGTTAAGATGGTCAAACAACAATTGGAAACCTTTGGCAAGGATTTAAAGCTTTCGTGACTGCAGGGATTCATCTTCTTGGTTCTTTCGGTGACTTTACCGAAAGAACCAAGAAGACTTTGGCAAGTAATCTAGCAGTGCATTGCCCTTGTCCTGTTCGCCTTTTGGCGTTCTCTGGTCTGACACTGGTTGAGACGAGGCCACGAAGAAGGCTGTCTCTGGTGTAGACCAAGCACTTTCAAAGACAATGCCATACATATTACAAGAGAATGTTTGTTTGCATGCTCACCACAAGCAGCGCGAGTGGTTAACGCGAACTTGATTCGTTGCGAAAGGTTTCTGTTTGGCGTTTGAACATCTTAACCCCTCTTTTATTGCCAGGAAAGGGTTAAAAAAATTTATTATACTTTGATACTGCCAAAAAGTTCCCGTTTTGTAGAAGGTGCCTTAGGGTCTACAACAGGGATGGGGAACCTTTTTTTCTGCCAAGGGCCAATTTTATATTTTTAACATCATTCACGGGCCATACAAAATTATCAACTTAAAAATTAGCCTGTTATATTTGGTCAAACATTTCATTAACTCGCCCCTAATGCGATGGCTGGAACTGCTTCTCTTTGGCGAGGCGTGTGAAGGTGTTAGCTGGTATTGATGATGTTGCTGCTACTCGCAACTGCTTTTCCAGGTTTGCTCCTAGAGATTTGTTGAATTTCGAGTCCCGCCTGCAGTTGCCTTGGCAGGGCCACACCAAATTGGCAGGGCCACACCAAATTGGCAGGGCCACACCAAATTGGCAGAGCCACACCAAATTGGCAGGGCCACACCAAATTGGCAGGGCCACACCAAATTGGCAGGGCCACACCAAATTGGAGAGCCACACCAAATTGGCAGGGCCACACCAAATTGGCAGAGCCACACCAAATTGGCAGGGCCACACCAAATTGGCAGAGCCACACCAAATTGGCAGAGCCACACCAAATTGGCAGGGCCACACCAAATTGGCAGGGCCACACCAAATTGGCAGGGCCACACCAAATTGGCAGAGCCACACCAAATTGGCAGGGCCACACCAAATTGGCAGGGCCACACCAAATTGGCAGGGCCACACCAAATTGGCAGGCCACACCAAATTGGCAGAGCCACACCAAATTGGCAGGGCCACACCAAATTGGCAGGGCCACACCAAATTGGCAGGGCCACACCAAATTGGCAGAGCCACACCAAATTGGCAGGGCCACACCAAATTGGCAGGGCCACACCAAATGATTTCGTGGGCCTCGTACGGCCCACGGGCCGGACGTTCCCCACTCCTGGTCTACAAGAACCTTCCTTCATCCGACCCTGGTTCGGGTCCACGGATGATGTTGATGATAATGATGATAACGAGACGACATTAGTGGTGGTGGTGTTTGTGTTTGTGGGGCGACATGCCCACAAAGTGAACGTGATAGAGAGGCGGTTGAAAGAGGGTCTCTCGCGTGTGGAGGATTCAGTTGTTAAAACAACAACAAACAAATCAACGGACTCGACATTAAATGAGGTTTATTTTTATTGTTCAGCCTCCCCAGCCCCCCGGGGAGATCCCGATGCAATTAATTTGTAATGAATTTGATTAATTATAATTGTTGCAATAAAACACAATAATGGTTTGCGTCGCCGTAGCGATATTAATAACGACGTTTAAAGAAATACGCGCAATATATTTCGGGCCGATAAATGAGGATGATGATGATGATGAAATGGGTAACGTGTATATAGCTAGCGGGTGATGTTTAACACGACGTTAACAGTTACTGCGAGGGAGAATGGCGGGTGTGTTGTGGGGTTGGTTTCGTATAGAAAGTCTTGCTGTAGGGCTTTTGTAAACATAGAAGTTGCAGGAGGGTGGGTGACGCGGTTATAGGCGCCGATTGGGAATCAACGTAACTACGCCTGGCACAAGAGTCGGGGGCAAGTTACGCACGCTTCGTGAGGTAAAATGTCTACGGTTTGTGTCGAAGAGCGACATTGGCGAGCAACACATTTAACGGGATAATATTTTTAAATTCTGGGGGTTTCGTTTTGTCGACGGCGTCGAGGCGGTTTTTTTTGGCGGGAGAGGGGCGCCGCTATCCGCTGTGCGATTTTCAAAGGGGAGTCGCGTCACAGTGACCGACGATTGTAATTCGTAGACCGGATAAGCGGCGGGGGGGGGGGGGAGCAACAGACGATTCGAACCGACAGAGAACGTCGCTTCGTTCTTGCGAAAGGATGGGGACGACGTTCTATTGTTGGCAGGAACACCTCGCCAGGGTGTCGACAATAAAGACCGGCAGATTACTACGGAACTCAAACTGTAAACGCATTCTCTTTGGTTCTTTCGGTAAAGTCACGTTGACGAAAAATAAAAAGAATTAAAAAAATAAGAAAATGAAAATAAGTAAATTAAATCACGACGTTTCGGAAGCAACACAAGCTTCCGTCATCAGGTGGAACAGCCTGTTCCACCTAATGACGGAAGATTGTGTTGCTTCCGAAACGTCGTGATTTAATTGAGTTATTTTATTCTTTTGTATTATTATTTTATTTTTCACCTACGTGACTTTACCGAAAGAACCAAAGAGTATCGATCCTTGCAGTCACGAAAACTTCAAATCTAGAATGTAAACACATTTTTTAAAATATATATTAACCGGGTAAGGCCCACTGAGCTATCTAAGTAGCTCTTGCTGTTCAGAAGCGGCCCTGGCCACAAATGATAGCTCAACGAAGTGTCCTATGATAATTGTTTTTTACCCTTTTATCTGACAACAAAACTGACACCTTTTTTTACAAGGAGTCATGTTTGCATTGACCACAATACCTGCAGTCGGAATACAAACAAAAAACACAACTCTGATAATGTATGCACTGTCCTTGAAATTGATTGGTACACACCCGAGACAGCTTTCCTTAGAGTATAGTCTCACATGGTGTTGGACCAGATGACGCCAAAAGGCGCACGACTCAAAGACAATGCACCATCAGAGTATGAGAGCTCGGGTAAGCATTTACTCCATTGGAACCTCCTTTGCCAGTAGCCAGTAGTTTTGTTGCCAGATAAAATGGTAAAAAAACAATTATATTTTGCTACTGCCAAATGAGGTTCCAATGGTGGTGAAGTGTCTTATCATCATCACGTAGAAATGTAGAGCAGCCAAATACTATAAACGCCTGCATCGAAGTGTGGAGGGACCCGGAGAAAAATCCACCACTGGGAGAACGTGCAAATTCCAAATTTCCAGGCGGAATTAAGCACATGATCTCATGTATACCAGGCGAGGTAGTTAACATCTCGCCACCACGGCGCCCGATTGGCCGGGTCTGGAGAGGCTCATCCCTTGCTCATGGACGTTACACTCAGAAGGTGTTCAGCCGAAGTTGTAAGACGTGTTCAGAAGACCTCGCACACATAGGCTGCTTCGGCCGCTGCGCAAAACGCCGGGACGAAACAGCTTCTCAAGTAAATGTGGAACGTTGGACCAACGTTGGACCAACCACGTGCTAATGTTGGACTAACCGCGTGCTAACGTTGGACCAACCGCGTGCTAACGTTGGCCCAACGTTGAACTAACCACGTGCTAACGTTGGACCAACCGCGTGCTAACGTTGGACCAACCGCGTGATAACGTTGGCAACGTTGAACTAACCACGTGCTAACGTTGGACCAACCGCGTGCTAACGTTGGACCAACCGCGTGCTAACGTTGGCATGTGTACTAGCCCCTGTTTAGGTCTCGTCACCAGGGAGTGATCGCCACTGGACGTTTTGGTTTTCAGATCTCGGGACCTTGATGGCCTCAGCCAGAGAAAGGTTTATTTGTTTTTGCACGAGGGCCTTCTACGGTCACCGGGTCTCTGCGGGCTCTTGCTCTCTGGACTATGAAACGTGTTACACCCGAGATGTGCTTTGGCCACATTATAGCCCACTGTTCTTCACTGCAAGGCCGTGGGCCCGCTGGAGGCTCCCCTGGTGGCCTTAGTGCGGCCCCCTGATGTGCGGCCTCCCCGACGATACACAACACCTCTCGTCACCTCCATCATCATCATCATGTGCAGCTGTCAAACACAACAGTGATTTCAAATGTGTGGCGGTCCCCTCACACTGATTTTCAGTTTCATTTATTTGGTATAGCCCTGTGAGCCATTCGGCTCTTGAATCGGGTGCAATTGCAACAACAAAAAATGAACAAGAAACATCTTAAAGTGACTATGTGCAAACAGAAAATCCAGGAAAAAACAGCAAAATATTCCAGAAAAAGCACCGTGCACCAACGCTGTGTACAAAATCCCAGTGGGATGCAAGTCAAACAACAACAAGACAACTTAATTAAGGCCATCAGTCTAACTCGTACGACAACAAACAAACATGGCCAAACCAAAAAACGTTGTCTTATCGCGAAAGAACCCCTCCACCACCCCCGCTATGAAAATTTGTGAACAACAGTGGCATGGCTTGTTGGAGTCAAGCTCGGAATCGCACTCTATACGGTTCGTTGCTTCAGCGATGGGATACGACCGTTGTGAACATTTAGTGCCGGAGTCAGAGCCACCCAGGCAGCGCGTCTCGTTATACACCGTCTCAGTGGACCATTGACTCTCTGCTAAAACGTGCGAGGTCTCCGCTGTAGCCAGCCAGGGCCAGGGGTCGGCCTCATTGATCGCTCAATGTTCAGATTTGGTGGTCGGCGCACATCGGCGATAGTTGGCGGTGCGGAGCGTTGATTGATGGTGTGTGTGGCGGGGGGGGGGGGGATGGAGGTTAGGATTGATTTGGATTTAATTTACAAATTTCACTGCCACGAAGGATGCTGTGCCACGTGTTACTCTCTCTATCTCTCTCCCTTACTCCGGCACTCGCTTCATCTGGTCGCCCCCCGCCCCCCCCCCCCCCCCCCACTGTTCACTCCCTCTCTCCCGACGCTAATGTCCTTGCAATTAGGGTCGCCGTGGTATAATCTCTCGCGATTCGACGCTATACGTGTATTTGTCCCGAGATACAGTCTGACAATGACTGAGATATCGGTTACCCGTTATATTTATTGTTGCGTTTCAGTGTGTATATGTGCGCGTGAGTCGTTTGTATAGTTGCGATACCTTGATATTCCTCCCCGAAGACACTGGTGGCGTCACCGTCAACAGCTCATCGAAAACATCAACAGGCTCGATGGCACCATCTTCTTAATTGGAATTGTAAATTTCGATTTAAAGCTTCTTTCGTGACTGCAGGGATTCATCTTCTTGGTTCTTTCGGTAAAGTCACGTAGAATGGAAATAATAAAATTAATAAAATATAATTAAATTTCGATTTAAAGTTTCGTGACTGCAGGGATTCATCTTCTTGGTTCTTTCGGTAAAGTCGCGTAGAATGGAAATAATAAAATAATAAAATTCAACATAATACATTATTTTATTTTGTTTTATTTTTAATAAATTATTTTTAATAAATTATTTATATTGTTTATTATTATTTTATTATTTCCATTCTACGTGACTTTACCAAAAGAACCAAGAAGATGGAATTGTAAAGGCACGAGCGCTGTGGTGCGACTTGTGGCCATGCAACCCGAGCCATGGACCCACACCGTGTCTGTAAACCCACAGAGACACATTGCGATATACGGGGACTCAGAGATTCGTTAAATGCAAGCCGCAGTAGTGCGCCTGTGCCATGCAACCCAAACCATGACCATATAGTAAACCCATAGAGACGCAGATACACAGAGAGACCGTATTGATAACATTACAGACACAAGCCACAGGAGTAAGATTGTGGCAATGCAACCCAAACCCACACAGTAAACGTAGCAAAACGACACTAACTCTGTCTCTCTCTCTCTCTCNGCTGCAGCCTCTCGTCGCTGTCATCAGATCTCGACATTGGCATCTGGCTCCTGAAGCACATTGCCCCGACAAGCGAGAATATAACTTGCCTGTACTGTGCTCAAAGCGCAAATATTATAAAGCTGTCTTGGAAGTCATTCAACGCAGTTTGGCGAGCGCTCTCAATTATTGCAACTTTGCAAGCGTGCCGCACTTACCGTCATTTTTTTTGCAGCGACAGATACTCATATACATGAACGCCTAAACCCATCAATGCCATCATTTTCTCGGGAAAAAAACATTTAGCGAAGTGCCAGTTTAACGGCGACTGCAATTACTGCCGTTGGCGTTTGCGCCAAAGCCGATCGCTGAAGGTAATAATGGTTCGCAGAGACGGGCATGTTCAGCCGGTAGGAATCCGGGTTTTCTCTACCCTGTTCCGCGTATGCAAAGCGCCTGCCCGCGTTGGATCTCTTCGCAAACCGTGTCTGCGATGGGCGTCCCACATACCGTCATGTCCACCCAACGCCTGTGGGTGTCAACTATCTGTCAAGCTTTTGGCTCAGCCACCGAACAAAGACGGTGGTGGACACCGCATCATCATCATCATCATCGCGCGCTTCCAGATGCGCTTCTGCGGCCGTCCGGAACTGCTCTTCCCTCCAATGTTCGGAAGCAACTTGAGCCATGCATTTCGATTTAAAGCTTTCGTGACTGCAGGGATTCATCTTCTTGGTTCTTTCGGTAAAGTCACGTAGTATGGAAATAATAAAATAATAAAAATAAAACATAATTGGGTACCGTTTCTTTTATTTTATTTCACCACCCCAATGCCCGCACGAGGAGCTACGGTCGCTCTTTATTCAGAAGCGTCCTGGCCACAAATGATAGAAGGGAAATAATAAAATAATAAAAATAAAAATAATAAAATAATTCTCGCGACGTTTCGGCCACAACGCAAGCAGCCGTCCTCAGGTGAAGAACAGGTCTGTCGGAAAGACAGCGTCTTTTATTATGTTTTATTTTTATTGTTTTATTATTTCCCTTCGACGTGACTTTACCGAAAGAACCAAGAAGTTGAGCCATGCACTTTTAAATCATCATGTAGGTTGAAAACTAATTTCTCTAGCACTGCGTTTTTGTACTTCTCCCCACACCTCCGGTTAGCACGGTTGGCTACGTACGGTGCGAAAGAAGTTCAGCATGACACCGCGGTGTAAAGTGCGATCTACCCACTCTCCCTCTCTTCACTCCCTACCCTAACAATCTTATAATCATCGTCTTCACCATCTCCCTTCTATTGCCCCTCTCCTGTCTCTTTCCATCCCTCCCCTCACAATCTCATCATCTCCCTTCTACTCTCCCTCTCTCTCCTCTCTCTTTTGTTTATGATCAGTGGAAGCAAGAAGATGATCGGTGTATTCGGCACTTTGCTTCGTTCATCATTTCGTAATTTTTTTTTACTTTGTTTATGTAAACCCCCACCTCTCGCTCACTCTCTCGCTCACTCTCTCGTTCTGCACGCAGCCCTTCTCGCAGTCCGACTGCCTCCGACGGGTAGCTCATATCAGCATGCAGAGCTCCCCGTCATCTGCCACCGAGCACACGGCCTCCTCCATCGCCCACTGCTCCTTGAACACTCCCTCCCTCCCGACGTAGCTACCGGCCAATCGCGTACGGGCGTTGGCTGCTGTGGTAGGTTAGGAAGGACGGAAGAGAGGAGAGCTTCTCTAACTCTACCCTTACAGTGGCCACGGTGGCTAGGAGATGTTACTGGTAGGAACCCACTGGTTCCACCAGCCCACAGGGGATTATTGTGTCCGTCCGTCGTCTCGGGAGGGGCTGGGTGGGGAGGAGGGCTGGGTGGGGAGGGTGGGAGGGGCTGGGTGGGAGGGTGGGGAGGGGCTGGGTGGGGAGGGTGGGGAGGGACTGGGTGGGAGGGTGGGGCTGGGTGGGGGTGGGAGGGGTGGGCTGGGTGGGGAGGGGCTGGTCACCCCGTGGTGCCCTTATAAACTCAACGTTTAACCTACTCACGCTGGCTTGTGCCCGCCCTCACAGTCGGGCATATTTGCGGAATACACTTCGCCGCCGTTGACCCTGCCCATTGACCGAGCAACCCAACGTTCCTACCAGCTCCCTCCGCAGGAATGTGTTAACGACCTCGCCTGGTATGAAGGAGGTCGTGGGTTCGATCCCGACCGTGACGCCTGCTGCTGTATATTTGCATGTTCTCTCTCTCTCCCCGTGGTCTAGTAGATTTTTCTCCGGGTCTTCCGATTTATTCCCTCCACATTTAGAATCAACGTCACGCGTTTAAACCTTTTTGGCTGCTCTAAATTTCCACGTGATAAGCCACTTCGTTGGGTTATCATTTGTGGCCAGGTCGCTTCTGAAAAGAGCTGTATGCTTCGCTCAGTGGTGCCTTACCAGGTAAAGTAAAATAATGAAATCGTTTAAAACAAGAATAGTTTAATCTCACAATATTAATCATCTCCCTCCTGTATGTGTATTTGTTGAACTTACTTCGCACCGTACGTAGCCCAACCGCGCTAAACGCAGGTGCGGGGCAGGACAACAAACTAAAGACATCTCTCTCCTCCCCTACCATTAGCACTCCTCGTATCACCATCTCTTCACCCTACCGCCGCCGCCGTGAACTCCCTCCCTGCTGTTACTCCCTCCCCATTCTCCAACTTCGCACACTTCCCATCACCCTCTTACACCCCCCGCCGCCGCCCGCCCACCCGCCCGATGTATTGATCGTCTGAGTCTTGACGCTGAGCCAGCCCCGATTATTGCAGTAGCCGCATCACACGCAGAGAGAGAGAGAGACGCAATCGAGAGACAAGAACATGCGGAGGGAAACGTCGAGGGAGCGCGATGGAGAATGTCAATTCATTAGCGGCGGTTTTCTTCATTGCGAGGCCCTGTGGGCCACTGCCCCCCCCCCATCTCTGGTGGCCTTCAGTGCGGCCCCTGATGTGCGTCCATAACCCCCCATCATCATCATCATCATCGTCGTCGTGCTACTGTTAAACCCCAACGATGGTCTCAAAATGTCTCATCGGCGAAAGTGTCCTCCAAGTGCCCCCCTCTGAAAATTATCAGAAAAAGATATCGAAGTCTAATTTTCGACTTAAAGCTTCCGTGACTGCAGGGATTCATCTTCTTGGTTCTTTCGGTAAAGTCACGTAGAAGGAAAATAATAAAATAATAAAAGAAAACATAGTAAAATACTTATGTTTTATTTTTATTATTTTATTTCATTCTCGCTCACTCGTTTTATTATTTTATTATTTTCCTTCTACGTGACTTTAGCGAAAGAACCAAGAAGATATCGAAGTCTGTCCCCCGTTCTGCTTAAAGACCCTCTACCTCGTCCTGATTGGACAGAATCTACCGGCCCTGATTGGCTTGTACACCTTGTCACGCGTTTACTCGTGCCCATTTGTCAGGCTCATATTAATTTGTTCGTGCCAATTGCCGTGGCCATCTTCATATTGTCCATTATGGTGGTGTCTGGGTTTATGGGTCAGATCGCGCCACGGTGGCGAGATGGTAACTATCTCGCCTGGGATACAAGAGGCTGTGGCTTCGATTCCGACCCCGATGATGCCTGTGTATTGGGAGTTGTGGCTTCGATTCCGACCCTGATGATGCCTGTATATTGGGAGTTGTGGCTTCGATTCCGACCCCGATGATGCCTGTGTATTGGGAGTTGTGGCTTCGATTCCGACCCTGATGATGCCTGTATATTGGGAGTTGTGGCTTCGATTCCGACCCGATGATGCCTGTATATTGGGAGTTGTGGCTTCGATTCCGACCCGATGATCCTGTGTATTGGGAGTTGTGGCTTCGATTCCGACCCTGATGATGCCTGTATATTGGGAGTTGTGGCTTCCATCCCGACCCTGATGATGCCTGTATATTGGGAGTTGTGGCTTCGATTCCGACCCGATGATGCCTGTATATTGGAGTTGTGGCTTCGATTCCGACCCGATGATGCCTGTGTATTGGGAGTTGTGGCTTCGATTCCGACCCGATGATGCCTGTATATTGGGAGTTGTGGCTTCGATTCCGACCCGATGATGCCTGTATATTGGGAGTTGTGGCTTCGATCCGACCTGATGATGCCTGTATATTGAAGACACTTCGTTGAGCTATCATTTGTCGCCAGCTCGCCTCTGAAATAACAAACTAAACACAAAAAGCAGTTCTAAACAGAGGGAATGAATCAAAAGCGCAGTGAGAGATAGAGAGTGAAAAACGAGATGAACAAGCGATAATGAGTGAGCGAGAATGAGAGATGTAGGAAGGATTGCAAGACAAGTGAGAGGTAGAGACAGAGAGAGAGGGTGGTAAGTGAACGTGCGTGACGAGAGAGAGTTAAGAGGAGAGAGAGAGAGAGTGAGAAGGTAGAGCGTAATCTGGCTGCCACGTGTCATCCATATCGCGAGACCTAGAAAGTTTGGCTCTGCCAAGTTCAGGCGTTCGCTTCCAATCTCGCTGATGGATCACTTGCTCGACTCGTCTCGTGCGTGCGCACGCGCCCTGGCTGTGTGGTACACGCGCTCAGATGATGATGATGTTGCTCCTGCAGCAGCACACCCGGTTCGTACGCACACAGCGCCGAAGTTATAGGTATCTCACTCGACCCCAAGGCACCGACATCCTTAACGCTCGATGCCGGGAAGACGCTCCGTGTAGTGGAAACTACAAACCGTGCTTTTCTTTTTAATCGGGTAAGGGCCACTGAGCTGCATAGTAGCTCTTTTCAGAAGTGACCTGGCCACAAATGATAGCTCAACAAAGTGGCTTATACTGGTAGGAACCTCCTGGTTGCACCAGCCCACAGGGGATTATTGTGTCCGTCCGTCCGTCGTGCATCCAAAAATGGGAGGGGTGGGGCTGGGTGGAGAGGGGAGGGTGAGGAGGGCTGGGTGGGGAGGGTGGGGAGGGGCTGGGTGGGGAGTGGAGGGTGGGGAGGGCCTGGGTGGGAGGGTGGGGCTGGGTGGGTGGAGGGTTGGGGCTGGGTGGGGAGGGGCTGGTCACCCCGTGGTGCCCTTATAAAACTCAACGTTTAACCTACTCACGCCGGCTTGTGCCCACCCTCACAGTCGGGCATATCTGCGGAATACACCACGCCGCCGTTGACCCTGGCCATTGACCGAGCAACCCAACGTTCCTACCAGCTCCATCCGCAGGAATGTGTTCATGTGGAAATGTATAGCCCAAATGCTCTAAACGCGTGATGTTGATTCTAAATGTGGAGGGAAAAACTAGAGGACCCAGAGAAGAATACCCCGTGACCACTGGGAGAGAGAAAGACACGCAAACTCCAAATATACAGCAGCAGGCGTCAGGGTCGGGATCGAACACACGACCTCTTGTATACCCGACGACACTCATTTCGATCGGATCATTGGGGTTTATTAATAATAAATCGGCATTTTGCGACCACCACTGCCACTGTGCAGCATATTATTACGTGCCAGGGACTCTATGAGATGATAGGACAATAGTCTGAGTCCATAATTGGCAAAAAGTAATGGCAAAGCGGTTATAAGTGACTCACAGAATTGTGCGGAGTTGCATATACAGTACACGACTTCCCTGAAGGCATTCACCTTCAGCGAGCGCGATGCCAATCACACACAGTTCGAATTCTACCCTCGATCGATGGCTGCGCCATCGCCGCACACGCGTCGAATAAAAAGCAAGGGACAAGTCCTTACTGCTGAAGGGGTTGCCCCACTACTTGAAAATCCTGGCTCCGCCATTGCCCGGCGAGGTAGTTAACATCCCGCCACCATGGCGCGTAGCCTTTCGCGACTAATGTTACATTTCATAATTGATGTTTGGGTTAGGTCAGGTCGCGTAATAGTAAACTGTGTGTCGTACACCCTCCCCCACCCGACACAGCAAAACAAATGAAGTTGTCATGTGAACAGTTGTGCTAATTTGCTACTGCTTTCAGCACCCGGTAACGTTGGAGAGCAATCCTAAGCAGTTGTAAAAATTCTGACACCTCCCCAATGATGCTGGTTGTAGCTACCAGCTAAACGTCGTATACAGCCCTCCCCCCTCCACTCACACCTCTCCCCCCATCAGCTCCACCTCCTCTCCCCCACACCCCTGCCCCATCAGCTCCGCTCAGAGAACCATGGGCCAGAACAGAAGTCTAAGGTAGTAAAAATCTACCCGTAACCATTAATGCGTGTGTCTCATAAGAGTAAATCACGTGACAGCTCCACCCATCTCCCGTTGTTATCACGTCATTCACTGTCATTGGCCTCGTTAACAAATTGAAATGTAATGCCACCGGTAAATTTGATGCCACCTCGGGTGGTACCGACGACGAGATATTTTGGGCTCATGGCCCCTCTATCAACGTCGCCTTCTTGCCGCCCGTCCTTCCTCCATGAACGCCGTCACGGTGCGGCGGCTAGAATTCGACTCGGAGAGTGCCCATTCATTTGCTGTCTCATTTATGTATTTTGTGTGTCTGTGTGCGCGCGCGCGTGCGCTTTGTTTATTTGCACCGCCTTGTTTTGCGCTTCTCTTTCTTTCCAATTACTCCGAGTGTGTCACTGCGCATCATCCGCATACGACGCATACAAAATAATTAGATGCGAGCATCGCGAATGTTGTAATGGATTCCTAAATGGTTAATCTGTTACCACTGATTGGACGTTTCTTGACTATTTGTGCCCATATGCCCGCTTCTATTCCGTCTCCCGCAGGCTTTGAAGAGGAGGAGGAGTAGTGGGGGAAGGAGGGAGGGAGGGAAGGGGGAGACACTGGGTCCCCGAGCCTCGTGGGCCCGCGGGGCGGCGGCAACTGGCCTCCCCCGCGAGGATAATGCGCTGTGCCGGAGATGATGCCTCGGGCCGCACACAGCAAGAGGACCTCGCAGACTCGTGACGTCAGCAGGAGGAGGAGCTTGCAGGCTCGTGACGTCACCAAAAGGAGCAACTCGCATTGTTGTGACGTCGGCGAGAGGAGCACTTGGCGTGCTCGTGACGTCAGCAGGAGGAGCTCGCTGAATCGTGACGTCGACGGGAGCTCGCCGACTCGTGACGTCGACGGGAGGAATTCGAAAGCCCGTGACGTCGGCGAGAGCAGCTCGCGGGCCCGCGACGTCGTCGTCGGCGGCGGCGGGAGAAGTTTGCGGGACCGTGACGTCAGTGGGAGGAGTTTGCGGGCCCATGACGTCGGCGGGAGGAGGAGCTTGTGGGCCAGTGACGTCGGCGCGTGGTCGCGGCCAACCCCGCCAATCCCCGTCGACGCCTCTGCCCGACGGGGACGCCGCTCGCGCTGCCTTGGTCGCACCTGTGGTGGCGGCGGCGGCCGTGGCCACTGCAGCAGCTGAGACGGTTAAAGGCCCGGGACTGGACCCGTCACTTGCGGCAGCGCTACCGGCCTCGGCTGCTGAGTCAACGGTGTCGGGTGCAGCAGGCTGACCAACCACTGGAGCAGCAGCAGCATCTGCACCGACATCAGCGGCGACTGCGACGGTTGAAACAACGCTGCCATCAGGGGCAGCGGTTGAAAGCTTCGCGGCGATCCAGGAGGCCACGTGGGCGCGTAGACGGCCGTCGGGTGTCAAGCCAATGGGCGACTCCATTTGAAGGACAACGCCGTTGGCAGCCTCGGCAAGAGCAGCCCGCACGTGCGCGTCATCATCTTGAGCAGGAGGAGCAAATTCAGCTTTGTCATCATCGGCATCATCATCAGCAGCAGCCGGAAGGGCAGCAAAAGCAGCAGCATCATCATCAGCAAGGGGATGTGACGGCTGCCGAGGCCTGTCGGGCCCGTGGGCCATCAGGGCTGAACCCGGAGCCACGGCCCCACTGCCCAGAGGGCCCTCCCGCCTCTCCTCACACACGGGGCCTCTGCCCCTGGAGACAGGAGGGCAGCTCGCCCTCGACGATCATCATCACCACAACCGTCATTATCATCATCATCGTCATCACACGTCCAAGGTGGGGGGTCATCATCACCCTCATTGCCTGCGTCGCGATGCTGCCGGCAATGTCAGCGGCTCAGCAAGAAGGCTTCGGGGTGCCTGGGGACCCGGGGTGGGGGGCGCGACGGGAGTGGGCTCCGGCCAGCCGATGTGCCCGGCCATGTGCTCGTGCAGCCAGCAGTTCAGCAAGGTCCAGTGCACGCGGAGGTCACTGCGGGAGGTCCCGGAGGGGGTGTCCAGCAACACACGCTACCTGAACCTGCAGGAGAACGCGATACAGGTGCGTGGGTAGTCGTGGTGCGTAGGTAGCCGGGGAACATGGGATCCGTGATGCAAGGGGAGCTGGGGCGCACGGGAGCCGTGGTGCATGGGAGCCGTGATGCAAGGGGAGCTGGGCACACGGGAGCCGTGGTGCATGGAGCCGTGGTGCAAGGGGAGCTGGGGCACACGGGAGCCGTGGTGCATGGGAGCCGTGGTGCAAGGGGAGCTGGGGCGCACGGGAGCCGTGCTGCATTGAAGCCGGGGCGTGTTGAGTTATCATTTTGTGGTAGCCAGATCGCTTCCTGAAAAAGAGCTGTGTAGCTCAGTGGGGCCTTACCTGCTAAAACACAAAAAATGTTTGCAGTTTAGTTTAACAGATTGGCCTTTGTTTGTGGAGACTTGGGGATGAGGTTAAAAGGAGTTGGGGAGAGGCGGGGAGGGCTTGTGTGGGGGCTTTGTTAAGAGCCCCCCGCATGAAGGGAACTCTCTTTGGGGTTTTGCTAGAGGCACCCTATGAAGGGGCCTCGCTTACTGGGCTGTTCCAGGCACGGTTGAGATGAAGCCCGTTGGTCGTTCGGCTCCCGGTGTGAAGAGTCGACCCACGCACCTCACACTCCCCCCCTGCCCCCCCCCCCCNGAGCACGAGACTTAGAGGACGACCGAAACTGAGTTTCTTGTTTCGGCCAAAACCGAAAGCAAAAAATTACTTTCGACCGAAACCGAACGTAAACCGAAATTTTACTTTTTGGCTTCGGCAGAAACAGAAACTCTGCCGAAAGAGGCCATTTGCCAACTTTCGGCGCCGAAACTGAAACCGATTTGGTCGGCCTCTAGACGCGTCACAGACTCGCACGCACGCACACCCAACCCCCTCCTGCTGTGTGGAACCCATGTGGAGGAGGTGGGTGGGATGGGGTGGTGGGAGGGTTGAATTGGATCATTGAGGGTGGGTGGGTTGGTGTGTGTGTGGCTGGTAGGCAGATGAGTGAGTGAGTGTGCGCGCACACTGTTGGCATCAGCACGCTGCTATAATCTGCTCAGTGTGCTGTGCGTGCGCGCGTCTGTGCGCTGTGCGTGCCCCCACTTGTGTGTGTGTGGTGCGTGCCTCGAGCTGTCCGTGAGAGCCCAGCCTCTGAGCCGCTCAAACAAAAGTGCTCCTGGTGGACTGCTGCTGCTGCGAGTGCTGGCTACGTGTATGCTGCTTGCTGCTGCTGCTCGCTAGTTATCCCCCCCACCCAAACCGGCCCTAGACCTTTGGGGGCCCTAAGCAAAATTTAGTTTGAGGCCCCTTTGATGTATGATTTTTTTCACCCACTAGCTAGCAGTGACTCTAGGGGGCCCTCTGCTGGCCACGGGGCCCTTTGCAATTGCAAGGGTCGCTTAGTGGCTGGAATGGCTCTGCCCCCACCACCACCACAACCCTCTCACCCCCATCCTTGCTTGAGTGTGCGTGTGTGCGCTGCTTGCGATCGCCGGAGAGAGTGAGGAGTGTCTGCCATCAACCACCGCCACTGCTGCCCGGAGTCGCATGCGCGCGTGTAGTTTAGAGGCCGACCAAAAACTGAATTTCTGGTTTCGGCCAAAAACGAAACGAGACCGAAAGTAAAAAAAAATACTTTCAACCGAAACCGAAAGTAAACCGAAAGAAATTTTTTTATTTTCTCCTGAAACTGAAACTATGCCGAAAGAGGCCATTTGCCAACTTTTGGCGCCAAAACCGAAACCGAATTTCGGTCTGCCTCTAACGAGATCGAGCCGCCGGGTGACGGCAGTGCGATGGGGCAGGCAGATGTCCGCAGGGTTGCGAGTGATAGCATCCCTTCTGTCGGTCCAGCTCTCACAGCTTATCCATTCACTTCGGATCTCGACGTTGGCAAGCCAGCCTCTGGTGTTGAGGTCACGATGCAGGGGATGTTTGCATTCTCCTTAGCTGCGCGATTCATCGATTCGTTGTCGTCTTCATTTTGACATTGGCACCGGTAATTCCTCGTTTTGACGCAGTAGTAGTAGATGATGCATTCCTGGACAGTGAACAACTATTTGCCCATAAATAACAACGATAACGTTTGGCGACGGCGAGCGATGACAAAGACGGCAGCGAGGACGAGGACCACGACGAGACGACCCCGATTCCCATGGACAGCCTCGAGCTTCTCCCCTTTTATCCTTCCTGGGGGCCCGACCATGCCCTGGCCACGCCCCCCTTCTGGAAACATCTAGCTGCTTCTGGAGTCACAGCTGGATCCCTTCCACGACCCTTGGCCCACTTATTCCCTTCTTCGACCCTCCCCAGATCTTCCCTTTGGGTGGATACACCCGTAATTACTACCCCTAGTCGCCAGTTGGCGCTGCTACACTACACATACCTTTAAGAATGAACGATTATCCACAAATCTGCTGTCCCTGATGATGCTGGCTGTATTACTGGCCAACGTTACTCGAATTGTAAATGTTGTGGATTTGCTCTCCAACACACGTGTGCTGAACTAGTAACCAATTGACATGTTCAGTTTACGTGACAAACCTTACTAATTGGCTGTGTCAGGTGGTGGCGGGTTTAACGACACATTTATATTTACGCGATCTAACCCTAAAAAAAATTATTACGGACATCATGATCGAGTCTAAT
This sequence comes from Lethenteron camtschaticum, assembly GCA_018977245.1. Lineage (NCBI taxonomy): Eukaryota > Metazoa > Chordata > Hyperoartia > Petromyzontiformes > Petromyzontidae > Lethenteron > Lethenteron camtschaticum. The sequence continues at coordinate 218,691 of MU249701.1, read as the reverse complement.
TAACCACGCGCGCTGCGGTGAAAATCGCAATCAAACATGTTTGTAATGTGCGCATTGTCTTTGTGTAGAATAAAGTCTAATACCATGTCTTTGCGGTGGGGTGGGGGCACTGGGGGGGGGTGTGGGGGCATGAGAAATCGACAAGTCCCTGCAGGATCCTGGGACATTCTAATTGGGCAATGAATAGTTTCATTGACGCGGCAGCATATGTGTCACCAAAAAATAAAAAAGTGTATTGGCAAAAACTGCAAAGATGTGAAAGTCAAACATTGATCTGTGGTTTCTAGAGGGGACAAGCTTAGCCTTTAATTTAGCTGAAAGTATGGGACAGCGGGCTTTTGTGGTNGTGGGTGGCTATCTCCAGCCCGGCGAGTTTGATTCCCCACGGCCAACGATGACGATATACCAGTCCTGGGCCTCCTCTAGGCCCACTCACCTCAATGGAGTACCTGGTCAGTGTGTTTAAACATCACCACTGGGAGAGGCCGGGCGTGGTGCTGGCCCCCACCTCCTCGCGTGCCATGCGTCATCTGCCAAGGAGATGTTATTTCCCTCGCCTGGTATACAGGCGGTCGTGGGTTCGATCCCGACCCTGACTTCTAGATATTTGGAGTTTGCATGTTCTCCTGTGGTCGCGTGAATTTTTCTCCAGGTCCTCCAGGTTTTCCCTCCACATTTATAAACATGCGTTTTGAGTATTTGGCCACATTGATAAGCCACTTCGTTGGGCTATCATTTGTGATAGCCAGGTAGCCACTGAAAAATAGCTATATAGCTCAGTGGCCTTACCTGGTAAAATAGTTTATTTGAAAGGTGCTCGCTAACAGCACTTGCTTCAATAATCCGTTAAGGCTACATGGGGAATCTTTGTCTTTGTCCACCTACAGAGAAAAGCTACACATGGAGCACTCTTGAGGCCCAGCGAGTGATAGATGCGATGCCCAACTTTTTGCCCAATTATTATCAAAGAAGCAACCCAGAAATCAATTGCTCAATTGTTACCTTTCATTATTAGACTAGGTATAACTACGTGTGTATGTATATTCATATCGATCTGTGGCAAAAAGTTGCAATTGAAATCTGCTTTCTGTAAAAAAGAAAAAACCCTATTCATTCACCGGTCAAATCATAGCTACGGAGCAGTTTACTGCCGTAAGGAATTTTTAACCCTCCCCCCCGATTCTGCAACTATCCCTCTGAATTGCGTCAGGCATCGTGATGTAGAATGGGGGCGGGGGGGGGGTTCATTGAGCTCCTCGCGGCTTGCGATTGGATGCCGGAGGGGCTCCGGGCTTGTCTGTGGGTTTAGCGTTGAGGCTGCACGGATGGCCGACTTCCTCCTGCAGTGCAGCAGTAATGTACGAATGAAGTCTAAGGGGGCGAGGGGCAGAGGTCGCAATCGGGTACCCGATACCCGGCTACTCGTACCCGGCCGGGTACGGGTACCCGTTTGCGACCCTGGTGCGGCCGGTACGGGTAAGGATAGCCGCACCTGACTCACCCCAACCAATGAGTGAGAAGGCCGTGAGTCACTGGTGAGTCACCGTTTGTCACTCATTTCCCAACGTATTGTCTCTTCTCACAATTCAAGTTCCTAGAATCAACCCACCCACGCCTGCAACATGGCTTCATCCCAGAGGTCGCAACCGGGAACCCGATACCCGTACCCTACCCCATACCCGGCTACCTGTACCTGGCCGGGTACAGGTGTACGGGTACCCGTTTTCGACCCTGGTGGGCCGGGTACGGGTACGGGTAAGGAATCAAAACCCGTTTGCGACCTCTGGCGAGGGGTGGACGAGGGAGGGGGGGGGTGGGTGTCAATGATATCCATCAAAATTCTCCCACATCTACGTACATGGGCGCTGTAATACGATAAAATCGTACACCCGCAAAATCACCCATCAGCGCTGTGGTCACAATCTAAGCGGACTGTGACGGAATCACCGATCTCGCTGAGAGAAGTCAACCAGATGAAGGGGCGTGGGGGGGGGCGTTCCTGCCACATCATTACTCAATCCATGGATCGATTGGCAATTTAATCGACGCAGCGATTAACCCTTAGGTTATGATTAACCCCGGTATATTTGTTTATTGCAGCTCGACTGAGCGGAATGGATGCAATTAATCTCGTCTTAACGACCCGCAATGACCATGCATGGGGGGCAAATCTCTGATCGGTGATTTTGTCGGGTGTACTGCTTTATCGTATTACAGAGCCACAGTGGCTAAGAGATGTTAACTACCTCGCCGGGTATGCAGTGAGGCCATTGGTTCCATACTGACTCTGACGCCTGTTGTATATGTGGAGTTTGCATCTCTCTCTCTGTTTCTCTCCCCGTGGTTGCGTGGGCTTTTCTCCGGGTGCTCCGTTTTTTTTTACCTTCCACATTTAGAATCCAAATCACGCTTTTGGAGTATTTTGGCTGCTGCTATACATTTCCAAGTGACAAGCCACTTCGTTGAGCTATCGTTTGCGATAACCAGGTGGCTTCTGAAAAACAGCCGTATAGCTCAGCGGGCCTTGGCTGGTAAAAGAAAAAGTAGTCTTCTTGGTTCTTTCGGTAAAGTCACGTAGAAGGGAAGTAATAAAATAATAAAAATTAAACATAATAAAATAAATCTCACGACTTTTCGGCCACAACGCAAGCAGCCGTCCTCAGCTTGCGTTGTGGCCGAAACGTCGTGAGAATTATTTTATTATGTTTAATTTTTATTATTTTATTACTTCCCTTCTACGTGACTTTACCGAAAGAACCAAGGAGATGAATCCCCACGAAAGATTTAAATCGAAAAATAAAAAGTAGTGTTTTTAAATCGTTTATATAAACGTACACACGCACATAGTCGCATTTGCCTGGCCAGTACACGCCTCCACTTAGTAATGTTTGCCGTACAACGTTTATTGAGGACGGTCAATCACGGCAGTGGAATCCCGTGGCCTCTGAAGTATTTAAAGATGATCCATTGTTCTTCTTGGTTCTTTCGGTAAAGTCACGTAGAAGGAAATAATAAAATAATAAAAATAAAACATAATAAAATAATTCTCACGACGTTTCGGCCACAACGCAAGCAGCCGTCCTCAGTGAAGAACAGGTCTGTCGGGAAGACAGCGTCTGAATGAAACACCACCACGCTTGGAGCATATATGTTTTATTTTTATTATTTTATTATTTCCCTTCTACGTGACTTTACCGAAAGAACCAAGAAGATGAATCCCTGCAGTCACGAAAGCTTTAAATCGAAATATATGATCCATTGTGTGGACCCCTGTTGTGACCTTTGACCTGAACCTCACGTGTCATCGCATTGATTGGGCGCGTGCCCCCTGCTGGATCTGACGCCTCGTGACCGCGACCAGACAGAAGCGTCATATTCCAACCTCACTCTGCAGCACCCGGCAATCTCGAGATAGCAGCTCGATCCTTGACGCCAGTCCGATTCTCAAACTCATTGCTGTAACATCTCCACGTGATGATCATAAGCCATACTCTTAGGTCACGTAGGTAAAAAATAAAATTAATAAAAGTTGTATAAAAAAATAATTTAAAAATCCCGACGTTTCGGAGGCAACACAAGCTTCCGTCTTCAGGTGGAACCGTCACAGCACGATTGCTGTATCAAGTAAAAAGAAATTATTATGGTAAACCTTACCTTAATAATAAAAAAACTCCGATCCAGGGGCCTACCCTGGCTCCTCCCCCTCAACCAGTATATATACAAGGTCGGGTCTCTTGGAATTTCTTTTACTTGATACAGCTATCGTGCTGTGACGGTTCCACCTGAAGACGGAAGCTTGTGTTGCTCCGAAACGTCGTGATTTTTTATTTATTTTATTAATTTTTATTTTTACCTACGTGACTTTACCGAAAAAACCTAAGAGTATGAATCCTTGCAGTCACGAAAGCTTCAAATCTAGGATCATGAGCCCCTTTGTTGAGCTGTCGCTTGTGATGGCTAGGTTCACTTCTGAAAAAAATGAGTTCACACCTCACGAGGCTTTTCCTTGTTAGGATGGGATGGTTTAGTTTTGTTTGTATGTTTTTGTGTGATTTGTATACCGTTCCTCCTCGACGTTGCACTCTGATCGTGTTTGCGCATTGTGTTTGTTGTTGTAACGTGCTGACCCCATGCCTCGACTGAACATCTGCGATTAAAAGAGCTTCATAGCTCATCGGATTTCTCCAATAAATATTCTGACATATATATATACGTGCGTACGACAACAGCGATTGGAGATCTACAGGCCGAAATTGGCATCTGAGGGTGACGAAATATAAAATGCGTCACGTTGGCAGCACAAGGCGAACGCGGACGAAGAGATGGGCACGCGCGTGAAATACCTCGCGGACTGCCAGACGCCTGCTGTGACAGGCCCGTGCACCACGGGTGGCGAGTAGGGGGGTGGCCCACACAGATTCTAGATTTGAAGCTTTCGTGACTGCAAGGATTCATATTCTTAGGTTTTTTTCGGTAAAGTCACGTAGGTAATTTTTTTTTATAAAAGTAAAATTAAAANAAAATAAAAATCACGACGTTTCGAGGCAACACAAGCTTCCGTTTTCAGGTGGGAACCGTCACAGCCACGATTGCTGTGTCAAGTGAGAGAAGGCCCACACAGAGTCAGCTGTGACAAGGCGGAAGCGTTGTGTGTCAAAACCCAACTCTTCTTCGTGGGAAAAAGAGTAATTAGGAGGTGGGGGGTGGGAGAAATTCGTTGAGATGGAGAATAATTATTTCAATCGAGCTGATGGCTGTGAATTCATCAGTCTGGCTTGGAAGAAGGCGTTCTTTTTTTTACAACAAAAATAATTGGAATATGCTTGTCTCTGTGCACGTGATGTACCGACTGCTGTATAGTCCGATTGTCTGTGTGTATATGTTGAACTTCTTTCACACTGTACGTAGCCAACATCGCTAATTATCGGAGGTACCGGGGAAGGATAACAGACTTGGAGTGTGTGGGAGCTGTTGTGTGTGTGCATGAATGGAGCTCAAATGAGTACCTGGTGCGGTGTGTAAACATCGCCACGCGGGAGACAAAGGCGGCCGGGCGTGCATGGTACTAACCACCCGCTCTCCCGTTTGCCGTGCCGGCCTTCATAGGTGCTCGCTAACAGCACTTGCCCAACAGTGTGTGAAAGGCCACACAGGGGATCTTTGTCTTTATTGTGTATGTGTGTGTGCGTGGTATGACGGTCTCTGCGGGCTGTGCAGGTGATTCGAGTGGACAGCTTCAAACACCTGAGACACCTGGAGATCCTGCAACTCAACAAGAACCAGGTTCGACACATAGAGGTGAGATACCACGTACATCCCCCGGGGGGCGAGGGGGGGTTCAGACGGGGGGATGTATCTGCCCCGAACGCTTTCTAAAGCAGTGAGCGGCAATTGCTCTCCGTACCTGGCCTGGATGTCCATCACCTAGTCGCAGAGGTCGCAACCGGGTACCCGATACCCGTACCCTACCCGATACCCGGCTACCCGTACCCGGCCGGTACGGGTAGCCGGGTACCCGTTTTCGACCCTGGTGCGGCCGGGTACGGGTAGGCCGTGAGTCACTGGTGAGTAACCGTTTGTCACTTATTTCCCAACGTCTTGTCTCTTCTCACAATTCAAGTTCCTAGAATCAACCCACCGCGCCTGGAACATGGCTTCATCCCAGAGGTCGCAATCGGGTACCCGTACCCATACCCTACACCCGGCCGGGTACGGTAGCCGGGTATCGGGTAGGGTACGAGTACCCGTTTTCGACCCTGGTGCGGCCGGGTGCGGGTACGGAATCAAAACCCGTTTGCGACCTCTGCCTAGTCGTGCTTGGCCTAAAATGAGCACCTGGTCCAGGGGATTGGCAACCCTGCGGCTCAGGAGCCGCTCCTGGTGGCTCTTCAAGTCAGGGGCGGGGAAACTTTTCTCTGCCAAGGGCCGTTTGGATACTTGTAACATCATTCGCGGGCCATACAAAATGATCAACTTTAAAATTAGCCCGTTATATTTGGTCAAACATTTCATTAACTCGCCCTAATGCGATGGCTGGAACTGCTTTTCTTTGGCGAGGCGTGTGATGTTAGCTGCTATTGATGATGTTGCTGCTACTCGCAACTACTTTTCCAGGTTTGCTCCTAGAGATTTATTGAATTTCGAGTCCCGCCTGCGGTTGCCTTGGCAGGGCCACACCAAATTGGCAGGGCCACACCAAATTGGCAGGGCCACACCAAATGATTTCCCGGGCCTCGTACGGCCTGCGGGCCGGACGTTCCCCACCCCTGCTTTAAGGGGTGCAGTGCGGCTCTTGAAATTCTCAACAACAACGAACAGAAGAAAAAAAAATGTCCTTTCTTGTTTTTTTGGAATTCAGACCCCCTGCCCAGGCCACTCGGTATCCCCGGCGCAGTCGCACCGCCTGCACATTCGATAGGTGCGCCGCTACGGGAGTGATGGCTGGCGGAGGCAATGAGGTGGGGGGTGGGGGGTGCCCGGATCTCCACAGCACCCCCTCAAACCGCGGTGCAGAAGGGCTGCGCGTCATGCTAATGCCACGGGCGCTCCAGACCACTTCCATCCGCAGTGTTCCGTGCCGGCTCGAGTGAATAGGTGCTCGCTAAGTGCAACTCCCCCCCCCGCCGCCGTCTCTGTCTAGGAGTCTACACGCGGAGTTGTCTCCTTTGTGTGGCCGTATAGATTTGTGAGATGTAACAACAACAACAAAACTAAGATTCCCCCGAATAGCCTTCAGCAGGCCGTTGGGGGGGGGGGCAAACGCTGTTGAGCGAGCGAGCACCTCTGATTGGCTACGTACGGTGCGAAAGAGGTTCAACGTGTGGTACACAATGGAGCGGGTGGGTGACCAACACCACGCCGGCCGCCTTTGTCTCCCCAGCGGCGATGTTTACACACCGCACCAGGTACTGATTTGAGGCTGAGTCGACCTAGGAGAGGCCCAGCACAAAGACAGACGCACACACGCGTGCAAGGTTGGCACGGCTGCCCCCTGTCTCTTTCCATGTAGCTTGGGCACAGCTGCCAGGGCACCGATGGGATGTGACAAGCGGAAACGCGCGGGTGTCTGAGGCCGCTGCAGAACCACGCTTCGCCAAGACGTGCACAAACAAAGGCACAGACAAAGATCCCCCGTATAGCCTCGAACAGACTATAGGGGGCAAGTGCTGCTCAGCGAGTGGCACCTGTGAAGGCCGGCACTGTGGCACACGAGGGGTGGGTGGCCAGCACACGCCCGACCACCTTTGTCTCCCTAGTGGTGATGTAATTGCACATCGCACTCGATACTGATTTGAGGTTGAGTCGACCTATGGGAAGCAGGGCCGGTTCAGATAATCGTCACTGGTGTTGGCCATGAGCGGGAATCGAACCCGGGTTACCCGGGTTACCGGGTTCGTAGTGCGGTGCGTTAATCGCTACACCACCGCTCCCCAATGCCAAACCCTCCATTCGCCACTAAGTGACGGTGACTTCACCACGGCGCCTGTGCCACCAGGTGCACTTTGAGGACACGTGGAGTGTCGAAGGCTCGCTGGCAGGAGGAGGTCTCGGGACAGACACTGCAGTGCCATGGGTTGGCTGACTGGGATGACCGGTAGATGCACCACCAGCAGCTGTACCCCCTACTGTGCCAGGCTAGGTGCAGGAGGTCTCGGGACAGACACTGCAGGTGCCACGGGTTGGCTGACTGGATGACCGGTAGATGCACCATCACCAGCTGTACCCCCTATTGCGCCAACTTGCTAGACTTTAGCCGCCTGGCGCTCCGTTCGTTCTTGTGAGCGTCGCTCCACTGCCCTCTTTTGTCTCCATCACCGCCGCCATCACCGCCACCATCACCACGACCGCCACCACCGCCAGAAAGATTTGATTAACCCTGTGATAAGACTCCACAGCGGCGTTCTTCATTCAATTTAAGAGGAGGAGTTTGGGGGGAGGGGGGGGTTCCACATTCGCCGATGAGACATAATCAGTGTGAGCGAGGGCTGCCACTCATTTTGAAACCATTGTTGGGTTTTGACAGCGGCACGATGATGACGATGATGACGATGATGACGATGATGCTGGGTGGTGTTTTCACTTTTTATGGATTGTATGGGAGAATGCACGTCAGGGGCCCGCACTAAAGGTCACTGGGGAGGGGGAGCCAGTGCCCCCCCCCAAGGGCTTTGCAATGAAAGACGCTGCTCTAGAACATTAAGGAGCGGATCATCGTGTCCACGTGGTCTCCAAATATTGAGTTCTCTACCGAATTCGAAAAAATAATGCATCTTCTTGTTATTTCGGTTTTGCCGACCCAATGGCTCTAGGGCAGTGGTGCCTCTAATTCTTCTTCTTATACCTGGGGTGCAACGCACCACCGCTGAACTATTGTTGTTGTTGTTGTTTTGGTGTGGTCTTGGACGGTTGTTGTTATTGTTGTTGTCGTCTTGGACTATTGTTGTTGTTGTTGTCTTGCTGTGGTCGTGGACTATTGTTGTTGTCTTGCTGTGGTCTTGGACTATTGTTGTTGTTGTTGTTGTCTTGCTGTGGTCGTGGAATATGGTTGTTGCAGACGAGATGGCTGGCTTTCTTCCGTGCCTGCAGCGCGAGACACGGTGATATCGCTGGATTTGTGATTCCCTCGTGAAGGCACGCGGCACAAATGTGGTTAATAATGATGAAGTGCCGCACGCGCGCGTCCGTGGGGACTCTTGAGAATGGCTGAATAATGGTGATTTCAAAGAAAGAAATAAGTGAAAATGTTAATTATAGATTGTTGCGCGGAAGTGAAGGGTGCGCGTTTTTGTGTGTGGGCCGTCAAATTTGCGCGACAGCCCACACACACGCACAGTGACAGATTCCCGACCGAATTCTGTCACCCTGGTTCACTCCCCTCGTGTGCCCCCTTTCGGAGCTCGCGGTACGGAACTCGGGGTACGGAACTCGGGGTACGGAACTCGGGTACATAACTCGGGGTACGGAACTCGGGTACATAACTCGGGTACGGGGCTCGGGTACATAACTCGGGGTACGTAGCTCGGGTACGTAACTCGGGTACGGAACTCGTGGTACGGAACTCGGGGTACGGGACTCGTGGTACATAACTCGGGGTACGGAACTCGGGGTACGGAACTCGGGGTACATTACTCGGGGTACGTAGCTCGGGGTACGGAACTCGGGGTACATTACTCGGGTACGGAACTCGGGGTACGGAGCTCGGGTACGTAACTCGGGGTACGTACCTCGGGGTACGGAACTCGGGGTACGGAGCTTGATAGTTACGAATCGACGGCCTCAGCCCAATCACCAGTGACAGTAGTAACAACAGCAGCAGCATCAACAACAACAAAAACAAGGACGCGTCGTCTTAAGCGATGCATTCAACGCGAATTGGCATCAGTCAACTTTTAGCACGACGTGCGTGTATCGTGTATGTGTGTGTGGTAAGCACGTGGCCTCAAAGTGCACCTGGCCTGGCACAGGCGCCGTGGTGACGTCGCCGCCACGTCTTGGGTATTGGTGTTGATGGTGTGTGCACGTGCGTGTGTGTGGGGAGCGGTGGGCAGCGGTTAGCGCTAGGAACCTGGCGACCCGGGTTCGATTCTCGCTCACGGCCAACACCAGAGACGATTTTCTGAACCGGTTCTGGGCCTCCCCGAGGTCAACTCAGCCTCAAATGAGTACCTGGTGCAGCGATGTGTAAACATCGCCACTGGGGAGACAAAGGCGGCCGGGCGTGGTGCTGGCCACCCACCCCCTCGTGTGCTGTGCCAGGCTTCATAGGTGCTGCTACTCGCTAACAGCACTTGCTCTAACAGTCTGCTAAAGGCAATACGGGGGATATTTGCCTTGTAGTAAGCGCACACCCCGTGATGATCCTGGCACCGCTGAATCGCTGTGCGGAAACACGAAGCGGCGTTGCACGCCCGCTGCGGCTTGAGCGAGTGTGCTTTGGAATCCTCTTTTTAAATCCTTTATATTAAGTTCACTTGCTTGCTTGCTTGCGCGCCTACGCCGTGCAAATCTTTCGGTCGTTTTTTAACCCACTTCCCGTGATCCAATCGAGCTGAAATTTTCCACACAGACTCGTTGTGCGTGACAATTAATTTTCGTGAATTTTTTNACACTTTTTAGGAAAAAATTTTTTATATTTAATTACCAATTGCTTAATGGTGGCAGGCAATCATCTGACCCATAGGTGGCAGCCATCTCAAGCCAGAGGACGAGAGGACTCTAGCCGCCACGCATACAAAGGATTTATAGTGAAAAACTTAGTTTTTACGGGTTAATTTTTTGGCATTCATTCCCGCACCTCCGATTGGCACACCGCTCCGGGGTACTCATGTGAGGTCCGATTCATACACACACACACAACAGCTGCCCCACACACACACACACGTTTGTTGTCCTTCCCCCGCACCTCCGATTAGTACGGTTGGCTACGTACGGTGCGAAAGAAGTTCAACACACATGCGTACACAGAGTCACTCACATAGTCACTCACATAGTCACTCACATAGTCACTCACCCACACACTCACCCACCCTCCGATTTGCACGGTTGACTACGTACGGTGCGAAAGAAGGTCAAAATGCATTCGTACACACACTCACAGAGTCACTCACATAGTCACTCACATAGTCACTCACATAGTCACTCACCCACACACTCACCCACCTTCCGATTAGTACGGTTGGCTACGTACGGTGCGAAAGAAGGTCAAAATACATTCGTACACAGAGTCACTCACATAGTCACTCACATAGTCACTCACATAGTCACTCACCCACACACTCACCCACCTTCCGATTAGTACGGTTGGCTACGTACGGTGCGAAAGAAGGCAAAATGCATTCGTACACAGAGTCACTCACATAGCACTACACACTCACCCATTCCGATTTGCACGGTTGGCTACGTACGGTGCGAAAGAAGTTCAACACACATGCGTGCGTGCCGGGCTCAGCCGATACCAGGGAGTTTCCCGAATGTTTCCCTCTCAGCTGCTTTTGCACACATCACGGAATCACGGTCCACGCACGTCAACAACAACAACAACATCAAGCCGCCGTTCGCCACTAAGTGGCGGTGACACCACCACGGCGCTTGTGTCAGGCTAGGTGCACTCTGAGGTCTCGCTGACAGGAGGTCACGGAATAGGCTCGCATTTTATGGGTTGGCTGACTGAGATGACTGACACACACACCACCACCACCACACCGTGCCGTGGTGGTGGTGGTTGTAGTGGGATGGGTGGAGGTGGTGTGGCTGGTTGTGGAGGTTGTAGTGGTGGTGTGTTCACTGAATGGTGTTGGGGTGATGGCGGCTGTGGTGGTGTGGAGATGGAATGGTGACAGTGATGGCACTAGGAGGTGATGGTGATGGTACTCGGTGGTGGTGGTACTGGATAGAGGTGGTGGTGGTAGTGGTGATGGTGGTGGTACTGGGTGGTGGTGGTGATGTGGACGGAGTGGTGGTGGTGGTGGTACTGGATAGAGGTGGTGGTGATGTGGACGGAGTGGTGGTGGTGGTGGTACTGGATAGAGTGGTGGTGGTGGTACTGGTAGTGGTTGTAGTGATGGTGGTGATGGTGATAGTAGTGGTGATAGTGGTGGTGTGGACGGGGAGTGGTGGTGGTACTGGTGGTGGTGGTGATAGTAGTGGTGATAGTGGTGGTGGTGGTGTTGACGGAGTGGTGGTGGTGGTGGTGGTACTGGGTGGTGGTGGTTGTGACAGTGGTGGTGATAGTGGTGGTGTTGTGGACGGAGTGGTGGTGTGGTGGTAGTGGGTGGTGGTGACAGTGGTGGTGATAGTGGTGGTGATGTGAACGGACTCGTGGTGGGGACTGGCCCAGCTCAAGGGTTAATCACCACCCACCCGGCAGAGAATTTAAATTATTCATGCGGCTGTTGTGTAAAAAATTACTCTTTAGCGAGAGCACACGGGAGACACGGTAAATAATTTAGCATTTTTATTAATTCTTAATACTTTGGCGGATTTTTTTTTTTTTGCTGTCATGTTTGTGAAAATAAAGGACACTAATTTATTTAAAAACATTTTTAAATCACCGCCGTCATTGTTGGAATTGTTTTAACTTCTGCTTGCGACCAATGCGTCGCTCCCCGCCGGGCCCTCGTGGTGCCCTCTTGGGCCCTGCCATCATCACGATCTGTCACCGAATCATTGCCGCCACCCCTTGCAGAGGGCCCAGATTCCCCGCGTCGTTCCACCTCAATTCCAAAATCCCATCTCTGTCTTTTCCCCCTCTCTCTTGCTCGCTCTGTCTCTAACTCTCTCCTGGCACACTCGGCTCTTCCTGGCACCTCCAATTTTGAACAAATATATTATTACTAGCCTCTTGCCCGTCCAAGGACGGGTGTATTGCAGTCAATCTGAAACTTGCAAGCGAACAGCAGACCGCCACGTGATATTCATTGCATCAATTCGTGTGCAATTTGTTTCATTTGAAGGTTATAATCCCTTGTTCATCACGCCGTCCTTTTTACTTTGATGTCTCAACAGCGTTACGAAGATCGCGTGACGTCAGGGTTCTGCCTTTGTTTCAAGTTCATTTCATTTCAAGTTCATTTATTTATTAGGTTTAGCCCTGTGAGCCATTCGGCTCTTGAATCGGGTGCAACCGCAACAAACAAAAACAAAACATCAACAACAAAAAACATCTTAAAGTGAATATGTGACTGAGTGCAAACAGAAAATCCAAGAAAAGACAGCAAGTGAGTTGACGCCGAGGAGGGGAAGAAGTGCCTCGCCCCCCCCCCCCATGTGGAGTGACGTCACCCGCTAATTATTATTAATGGAGGGGGGTGTCCATTGGAAGACGTCACCTGTTCATGATTATTAATGAGGGGGGCTGTTCGATGTGGAGTGACGTCACCTGCTCATGCTTATGAATAAGGGGGAGGTTCTGCATGCGGAGTGATGTCACCCGCTCATGATTATCATGAGGGGGGGGGGTCCATGTGAAGGACGTCACCTGTTCATGATTATTAATGAGGGGGGCTGGGGGGAGTACGTCACGCGCGGGACACCAGAATTCTGATTAAAATTATCATATCAACGTTTTTGGTTTAATCGCGTTCTTATAAATGTTAACCTCACCGAGACGGCCAATCATGGGTAAAAAAAGGAGTTACTGCTTTAGCCCACCGGTTGTTGAGGTCCACAACATTATTTGAGTGTACGACGTCTTCGCGTGCCAGTGACACTTTTTTACTTTGCGTGCGGGTGTGAGGTCGACACTTTAATAACGCGATCTCAACCAAAGATTATGAATATTGTCGCGAGCCTACACTGNGTAAAATTAAGTTCGCCTCACCAACACAAAGCTCGCCACAAATGCCACCAATTGCTACTACACGTCCAGGAGATAAACCACCAGCTCCGCGACACTCCGGCAACCGCAGCAGCAGCAGCAGCGGCGGCGCTTTTGGCTAAAGCCTCGAACGCGGCGCGGCGCACGCCTTGATGCGCTCGGCGGCCGTCTGGAACGCTCTTCTTCCGACATTAGCAGACCACAGCTGTGCACTGTTGAATCGACTGAAAACTCGTTTCTTTTTGTTCCTTGTCGTTTCTCCCCGCACCTCCGATTAGCGCGGCTACGCACGGTGCGAGAGAAGTCACATACGTCGTACGCCATGAATGGTGGTGACTTGACGGTGTGCAGAGAGGAAGGAGACTTGGGTCAATCTCTGAGTGTAGCGTTAGAAGCCTGTGCGTGCGCGTTGTGTTCCTGCGGGCCCCACCTCACTGTTCAACAAAGGCAAAGAACCCCCGTGTAGCCTTCGACTGTAGGGGCTGTTAGCGAGCACCTATGAAGGCCGGCACGGCACACGAGGGGTGGGTGGCCAGCACCACGCCCGGCTGCCTTTGTCTCCCGAGTGGCGATGTTACACACCGCACCAGGTACTCGTTTGAGGCTGAGCCGACCTGCGGAAGGCCCAGGACTGGTTCAGGTAATCGTCACTGATGTTAGCGGTGAGCGGGAGTCGAAATCGGGTCGCCAGATTCGTAGCGGAGAGCGCTAACCGCTACTCGACCACTACCATACGCAAACAAAAGCAGCAGTGGGGTGCTTGTGCCAGGCCATGTGCACCTTGAGGCCACGTGAAGTGTCGAACGCCTGCTGGCAGGAGGTCACGGAGCAGACCCAGGTGCCACGGGTCGACTAAGATGACTGGCTGATGCACCACCTGTGCCCCTACTGTGCCAGCTTGCTGTCTTTTCGCTCCTCCGCCCTCCGTTGTTGTTGGAGGACGACTGCCTCCAACTGCCCAGTAGCGTCCTTCACGAGCCTCCTCCACAGAGGACACCGCTGGTACCAGTCATCGGCAAGTCCACTCATCCTCCTGTACCACATCACTCCATCTCTTCTCTAGACCATGCCGCGCCCGTATAGCCCCCTCGATCCGGCCGAACAAAAGCTGTTTAGGCATGCGGTGGCTGGGCATGCGGGCTACATGACCCAGCCAACGCAGCCTTGCCTGCCGGAGGAGCTCACCGATGGGACTTTGCCCAGATCTTTCAAGGATTTGTGAGCTCCTCACACAATCCAGCCTGGTTAAACCCAGGATGGATCGTAGGCAGGCCAGCCTAAATGTTTCCAACCGGCGAAGATGCTCCACTAGGGGGTCCACGTTTCGCAAGCGTAGAGAAGGGAGGGAATGACCGTGGCCGAGAAGACCTGAAGCTTCGTGCGGAGCGACAGACCAGGTAGCTTTCACACAGCGTCACGCAGCCAATGAAAAGACATTGCCGCTCGACTGATTCGGAGTGAGACCTCTGCTGTTAAACTGGAGCCGTTCACACACACACGCACACTCACAATTCGTCCTCCACCCACCCCCAGGTGGGCGCGTTCAACGGGCTGGCCAACCTCAACACGCTGGAGCTGTTCGACAACCGCCTCACCACCATCCCGATCGGCGCCTTCGAGTACCTGTCGAAGCTGCGCGAGCTCTGGCTGCGCAACAACCCGATCACCAGCGTGCCCTCCCTGGCCTTCAACCGCGTGCCCTCGCTCCGTCGCCTGGACCTCAGCGAGCTGCGCAAGCTCGATTTCATCTCCGAGGGCGCCTTTGAGGTCCCGCGGGGGAAGGGGAAGGGTGGGGGGTGGTGGAGCGTGGGGGGAAGGGGGGTAGGCTGGGGGGGGCTAGGTCGACGAAAGTGGCAAGGCGATGACAGGCAGTCCTCGTTTAACGAACACCTCAACTTACGTACAACCGCACTTAGGGGCCGTCCATAATGGCGTCACGTGATTTTGACCCCCCCCCCTCGTCACACGGCGTCACAAAAAGTCAGACCCCCCCCTCAAATATAACGTCACAAAGCTCTGCCCCCTCCCCCCAAAAAAACATGCTTCAAATCGCTTTAAACTATTGTCATTGTAGTGCGTATTTAATGTGGCGCTGCACTCTGATGTTGTAGGAGAAAACATTTATTCAAAAGTTAATTTAATTTTCGATTTAAAGCTTTCGTGACTGCAGGGATTCATCTTCTTGGTTCTTTCGGTAAAGTCACGTAGAAGGGAAGTAATAAATAATAAAAATAAAACATAATAAAATAAAATAATTCTCACGACGTTTCGGCTACAACGCAAGCAGCCGTCTTCAGGTGAAGAATGAGACACTACCAAGCTAGGAGCTTATATATAAGCTGCGTTGGAGGTGGAAGAGCGCCTTAACAAAAAGAATGTGCATATGAAGAGGAATTTAGCATATTCATGGAAAATGCGTAGGCGTTGGGGGGGTTTCAAAGTCATATTATGCCCATGCATTATGCAGGATCAGCAGCACCAAGGGGGGGGGTGCAGGGATTAGCAGTAACAAAGGAAAGGAATGTTAATGATATGTAGCTGCAGTTACTCAACAACCACGTAGAAAACTAAAGTATAAACTACATAAAAAACTAAAGTATAAACTGCATAGCACCATCAGTATACTTACTATACTCTACAATAAGCTGAGTTATTAACAGCAAGTAATATTTTCGATTTAAAGCTTTCGTGACTGCAGGGATTCATCTTCTTGTTTCTTTCGTAAAGTCACGTAGAAGGAAGTAATAAATAATAAAAATAAAACATAATAAAACAATTCTCACGACGTTTCGGCTACAACGCAAGCAGCCGTCTTCAGGTGAAGAATGAGACACTACCAACTAGGAGCTTATATATAAGCTGCATTGGGGTTGAAGAGCGCCTTAACAAAAGAATGTGCATGTGAAGAGGAATTTAGCATATTCATGGAAATGCGTAGGCGTTGGCAGGGGGTGTCAAAGTCATATTATGCCATGCATTATGCAGGATCAGCAGCAACCAAGGGGGTGCAGGGATTAGCAGTAACAAAGGAAAGGAATGTTAATGATATGTAGCTGCAGTTACTCAACAACCACGTAGAAAACTAAAGTATAAACTACATAAAAAACTAAAGTATAAACTGCATCGCACCATCAGTATACTTACTATACTCTATAATAAGCTGAGTTACTAACAGCAAGTAATACATTACAATTCTACCTCGTAAAATTCTATAATATGCTTCCATCTAAACCTTATTCTCTTACATCCACGAGCAAACCGTACTATATACTGCATAAAACCCAACTAAATTATATACTGTATTGCTGTAAACCAACTATACTTTACATTAATATAACACTATGAGTAAGTAATACATTACAATTCTACGTCGTAAAAATTCTATAATATGCTTCCATCTAAACTTTATTCTCTTACATCACACGAGCATATACCATACTATATACTGCCATAGATAAGCCCAACATTAAATTATATACTGTATTGCTGTAAACCAACCTATACCTTATACATTTTAATATAATACTATGTATACTATGTGTAGAATAATTATATTAAAATGTATAAGGTTTACAGCAATACAGTATATAATTTAATGTTGGGCTTATCTATGGCAGTATATAGTACGGTATATGCTCGTGTGATGTAAGAGAATAAAGTTTAGATGGAAGCATATTATAGAATTTTTACGACGTAGAATTGTAATGTATTACTTGCTGTTAGTAACTCAGCTTATTGTAGAGTATAGTAAGTATACTGATGGTGCTATGCAGTTTATACTTTAGTTTTTTATGTAGTTTATACTTTAGTTTTCTACGTGGTTGTTGAGTAACTGCAGCTACATATCATTAACATTCCTTTCCTTTGTTACTGATAATCCCTGCACCCCCCTTGGTGCTGCTGATCCTGCATAATGCATGGGCATAATATGACTTTGAAACCCCCCGCCCACCTCCTACGCATTTGCCATGAATATGCTAAATTCCTCTTCATATGCACATTATTTTTGTTAAGGCGCTCTTCCACCTCCAACGCAGCTTATATATAAGCTCCTAGCTTGGTAGTGTCTCCTTCTTCACCTGAAGACGGCTGCTTGCGTTGTAGCCGAAACGTCGTGAGAATTATTTTATTTATTATGTTTTATTTTTATTATTTTATTACTTCCCTTCTACGTGACTTTACCGAAAGAACCAAGAAGATGAAAAAGTTAATTTAATTAAGTAGAACGTGTTTTCTATATTTATTTAAAGTTGCGCATTTTGATTTGACGTCACATTTCTCAAACCCCTCCCCCCCCTCGTCACACATCATCACAAATGTCTGACCCCCCCCCCCCCCACCGGGTGCGTGACGTCATTTATGGACTGCCCCTTACGAACACCCGCACTTACGAACTATCCACACTTACGAAGCAGCTTCCACGAAACATTTTTTTTAAATCCTTTATATTAAGTTCGCTTGCTTGCTTACGACCGTGCAAATCTTTCGGTCGTTTTTTAACCCACTTCCCGTGATCCAATCGAGCTGACATTTTGCACACAGACTCGTTGTGCGAGACAATTAATGTTCGTGAAAATTTTTTTCCAAAATTTTGCACTGTTTAGGGAAAACAAATTAAATATTTAATTACCAATTGCTTAATACTGGCAGACAATCATCTGACCCATAGGTGGCAGCCATCTCAAGCCAGAGGACGAGAGGACTCTAGCCGCCACGCATATAAAAGATTTATAGTGAAAAACTTAGTTTTTACGGGTTATACTTATTAAACACTCACTTAAAACGCGACCTCTCGCTTGCAAATTGAACCGCGGCGCTATATTTTGTAGAGCCGACGGTGCGAATGAGTCCGCCTCGTGCACGGAGTTGGGTGTCTGCGTGGGCATTTCAACGCAGTCGAGACTACTCCGTGTTGCCACTTACGAGCATTCGACTTACGAACGGGTCTCAGGAATGACCACGTTCGTAAGTCGGGGACCGATCGTACAGCCGCGTCTCGCTTTAACGATGGGTATCCATTGTACCGGATATCCATTGTAATTTACATAATTACAACGTATCATATTTGTATTTTTGTTTTTAAGTTTGTATATTACGGCTAATTCACATTTTACATTTCACATTTTATATGGTCTACTTATTATTATTTATATACTTTAGCCCGTTAGTATTAGTTATACTTTGTAACGTTAGTATAGTAGACTTATATCACTTATTTAAGTTTTTAAGATTCCTAAATGTTGTACGTAGGCACCTTCCGGCCACAGTAAATTCCGTATGAATAAAAAGTGTGCTGTACTTGCCCAGTCCCCCCCCCCCCCTCTCCAACCATTATATAAACGGAGTGGTAGCTCTGCAATCTCTCATTTACTTGATACAGCTGTCGTGGCNGTGACGGTTCCACCTGAAGACGGAAGCTTGTGTTGCCTCCGAAACGTCGTGAATTTTATTTTATTTTACTTTTATTAATTTTAATGTTTTACCTACGTGACTTTACCGAAAAAANCCTAAGAGTATGAATCCTTGCAGTCACGAAAGCTTCAAATCTAGAATTATGTGCAAACTGTCATGGCGATTAAAACCGTTTCTGATTCTGACATAAAACCCACCCCTCTGGAACTTGTTGTTGTTGTTGTTGTCTTTGCTCGTGCCGCGTTTGCCACATCCTTCAACCCCNACCCCCACAGGGTCTCAGCAACCTGCGGCACCTGAACCTGGGCATGTGCATGTGCGCGAGGTCCCAACCTCTCATCGCTGGGGCGGCTCGAGGAGCTGGAACTGTCCGGCAACCGCCTTGAGCAGGTCAAGTCGGGCTCCTTCCTGGGCTCTCCAACCTCAAGAAGCTGTGGCTCATGCATTCGCAGGTAACGGCTCGAAGGGCTCACCCGGTGCCATTAAACCGCCGCACCGACACAGCCCAATTGAAAAGGTTCATAAAGTCACGTAGAAGGAAAATGATAAAATAATAAAAATAAACAATATTAATTTATCATTTTCCTTCTACGTGACTTTACCGAAAGAACCAAGAAGATGAATCCATGCAGTCACGAAAGCTTTAAATCGAAAAAGGTTCATACTTAATTTGGAGCTTTCGTGACTGCAGGAATTACTCTTTGTTCTTTCGGTAAAGTCACGTATGAAGAGAAAGTAATAAATTAAATACTAGCATACGACGTTTCGATTGCAACACAAACAATCATCATCAGGTATACATGAAATAGAAACACAAATCTAGTATACTTAGAAATGTAATGTAATACAACAGAGAGTCGGATAACATAAGGCCTCGACACAGAGGCGTGGTTTCTCTGTGTGCCTATGTATGTTCTCTCTATGTATCTCTGTGATATCTGTCTCTACTTATATGTCTGTCTAAATGTCTCTGGTTCTGTGTTTTATCTCTCTCTCAAATTTAGCATTCTCAGAAAGAACGTAATCAACCAGGTAGGGTGTTGACTAAAAATAAGAAATAGTTTATTTCAGATTTACTCACCAGCTTATTACCAAATCGTCGTGTTTTTGGACCGGCGTGTCACGTGGAAATGAAATCCATTCGTGAACTCGCATCCCCGTGACATCGTCACCGGGAGAACCATTGACGGCGGTTTGTTGATGACGCAGACGCCACCGCCGCCACGTAATAATCCACTGGCGTCTGCTGCAGTCTCAAATCGTTGTCGTGGTAAAGCGAAAGACCTGTTTGGTTTTAGTTTCGACCTCTGCCGACGTCCGCTTGCACCCCCTCCCTCCGCAACCCCCCGAAACCGCCCAGGTGCGCCTGATCGAGCGCAACGCCTTCGACGACCTGCGCTCGCTGCAGGAGCTCAACCTGGCGCACAACAGCCTCACGTCGCTGCCGCACGACCTCTTCACGCCGCTGCCGTCGCTGCAGCGCGTCCACCTGCACCACAACCCGTGGAACTGCGACTGCGACGTCCTCTGGCTCAGCTGGTGGCTCAAGGAGAACGTGCCCACCAACACGACGTGCTGCGCCCGCTGCCACTCGCCGCCGCGCCTGCGCACGCGCTACATCGGCGAGCTCGACCAGAGCCACTTCGTGTGCTACGCGCCGGTCATCGTCGAGGCGCCCCTCGACCAGAACGTGACCGAGGGCAGCGCCGCCGAGCTCAAGTGCCGCGCCTCCTCCACGACGTCGGTGAGCTGGATCACGCCCAACGGCACCATGATGACGCACGGCTCGTACCGCGTGCGCATCCTGGTGCTCAACGACGGCACGCTCAACTTCACCAACGTCACCGTGCAGGACACGGGCCTCTACACGTGCCTCGTGAGCAACTCGGCGGGAAACACGACGGCGTCGGCCACGCTCAACGTCAGCTCGTCGTCGGCACAGCAGGCGGCCGGGGCCCGGCGGCGAGGGCTCGAGCACGTCGTACTTCACCACGGTCACCGTGGAGACGAGCGAAACGAGCAACGAGGAGGGAGGAGGAGGAGAGGCGGCGGTGGCGGCGGCGGAGGAGGAGGTGGTGGAGGTGCCGGTGGTGGCGGTGGACCGGGCGGCGTAGGAGTGGCGCAGGCGGGCGGTGATGACGGCGCTGGTGGCGGTGGCGGCGGTGGTGGCGACGGTGGCGGGGCGGGGCGGTGGTGGCGGAGGTGGCGGCGGCGGTGGTAGCGGTGGCGGCGGCTCCCGTTCGGAAGGGGAGAGAGTCGGCGCCGGCGGTGGCGTTCGGTTCGGGGCGGGAGTCGGCGTAGGCCGGAACGCGCCCAACGGCAAGCTGGGCCCCACCCCGTCGAGCCACTGGAACAACAGCCTGGTGGTGGTCACCTCTCCACGCCGGCGTCGGCCAGGAGTCGCCCCGTGGGCGTCGAATTTGCCGGCACGCGGGCGCCCGACCGGGCTACACGGTGCCCATCTCCGACGGCGGCGGCGGCGGCGGAGGCGGCGGCGGCGGAGACCCCTCGTCGACCATGGCCGGGCTCGACGAGGTGATGAAGACGACCAAAATCATCATCGGCTGCTTCGTGGCCATCACGCTCATGGCGGCGGTGATGCTCATCGTGTTCTACAAGATGCGCAAGCAGCACCATCACCACCACCACCAGCAGCAGCAGCACCATCACCACCACCAGCACAGCCAGCAGCAGCACCACTCGCTCCAGCAGCAGCAGCAGCAACACCACCACCACCACCACGGCCTTGCGCGCACCTCCACCACCACGGCGGCGGCGTCTCGGGCGGAGGCGGCGGCTCCGGTGGGCCCCTGCACCTGGGCGGAGGAGGCGGCGGCGGCGGCGGCGGCGGCCTCCACCTGCACCACCACCTGCACCACGGCGGGCGGCACGCGCCGTCGCGCGCCATCGAGGTGATCAGCGTGGACGACGAGCTGGTGACGGGCGCCACCCTGGGCGAGGGCCTCATGATCCCCCTCCTCCTCCCGCGCCTCCCCGCCCCACCGCCCCCTCCTCCTCCTCCTCAGCCGCCGGCGCCTCCTGCCGCCCCGTCGGTTCCGGAGCGCCGGTGCCCGCCCCGTCATTACCGCCGATCCTTCCCACTCTTCAGCAGCAGCAGCAGATGCAGCAGCAGCAGCAGCAGCAGATGCAGCAGCAGCAGCAGATGCAACAGCAGCAGCAGATGCAGCAGCAGATGCAGCAGCAGCAGCAGCAGATGCAGCAGCAGCAGCAGATGCAGCAGCAGCAGCATCATCAGCAGCATCAGCAGCATCAGCAGCAGAGTCCTCCTCCGCAGCACATGCAGCAGGCCGATGGTGACGCCGAGCGCCAGCTCATGTTGCTCAAGAGCAACCACCACCAGCAGCAGCAGCAGCAGCAGCTGCACCACCAGCAGAGTCTGCTCGACTGTGAGAACCACAACGACGGGGCACCGCTGGGCTCGGAGGAATCGTCGGCGGACTCGGGGGGATGGCGGAGGCATCATCCTGGACGATCCCTTCTCCAAGATGACACAGAGCCTCGGCATGGCGCTGCAGGCCATAGGCGGCGAGCACGAGGGCCACCTCCTGGCGGGGTTGAACAACAACACCATGGTCGGGGTCATGACCCCACCGCAGGGGCCCCTGGGCGCGCTGCACTGCTCGCTGCACGAGCCGCTGCTCATCCGCACCAACTCCAAGGACAACATTCAGGAGACGCAGATATAGGTGGATTCGTTCGGTGTGTACGACTGGTGCGGGGGGGGGTGCGGAAGGAGGGGGGTGGCAGGGGGGTGGGTCAGCCGTGGGCTGCCGAGTCTCTGTGACGTTGGAGCNCCCGCGGATTGGTTGGAGCGAGACTCCGCGGATTGGTTGGAGCGAGACTCCGCGGATTGGTTGGAGCGAGACTCCGCGGATTGGTTGGAGCGAGACTCCGCGGATTGGTTGGAGCGAGACTCCGCGGAATGGTTGGAGCGAGACTCCGCGTGGGGCGCGCGTCTTTTGGTCATTAATATACAATAAGTATTTAACTAATATTGGTTTTCATAAGATATATTTTTTTGCGGGGGTAGGGTTATGCTAATTTCTTTACTTACCACGTGTAAAATATACTACTCTTGATTTGAAAAGCCACACATTATAGCTGCGGTTATTTTCAGTTTCGTTTACTTAAAATACTATTCGTATTAACGTATTACATGTGTGCGCGCGTGTGTGTACGTCAAACTTTTTTCGCACCGTACGTAGCCAACCGTGCTAATCAGAGGCGCTCATACATCTATCAGCTTGACGCATGCCGTACAAGGCATCGCCCCAACACCGTTACCGCCTCCCCCCCCCCCTTTACAGGGACGCCTCTGCTTACGAACAAGTTAGGTTCCAGAGGTCTGTTCGTATGTCGATTTGATCATAAGTCCAACTTTACTCCTGTCGATTCCAAACATGTTGTACGGCGTGAACACTAAACACGGGGAATGGCTTAAAAAGTTGTAAAATCTCCTGTAGATGTAGATGCCACTGGTTCTTCACGTTCTGCAGATGTAGATGCCACTGGTTCTTCACGTTCTGCAGATGTAGGTGCCACTGGTTCTTCACGTTCTGTAGATGTAGATGCCACTGGTTCTTCACGTTCTGAAGATGTAGGTGCCACTGGTTCTTCACGTTCTGCAGATGTCGGTGCCACTGGTTCTTCACGTTCTGTAGATGTAGATGCCACTGGTTCTTCAAGTTCTGCAGATGTCGGTGCCACTGGTTCTTCACGTTCTGCAGATGTAGATGCCACTGGTTCTTCACGTTCAGATGTAGATGCCACTGGTTCTTCACGTTCTGCAGATGTAGATGCCACTGGTTCTTCACGTTCTGCAAATGTAGATGCCACTGTAATTCACGATCTGTAGATGTAGGTGCCACTGGTTCTTCACGTTCTGGAGATGTAGATGCCACTGGTTCTTCGTTCTGTAGATGTAGATGCCACTGGTTCTTCACGTTCTGCAGATGTAGGCGCCACTGGTTCTTCATGTTTTGAAGATGTAGATGCCACTGGTTCTTCACGTTCTGCAGATGTAAATGCCACTGGTTCTTCACGTTCTACAGATGTAGATGCCACTGTTTCTTCACGTTCTGCAGATGTAGATGCCACTGGTTCTTCACGTTCTACAGATGTAGGTGCCACTGGTTCTTCATGTTCTGGAGATGTAGATGCCACTGGTTCTTCACGTTCTGCAGATGTAGATGCCATTGGTTCTTCACGTTCTGCAGATGTAGATGCACTGGTTCTTCACGTTCTACAGATGTAGATGCCACTGGTTCTTCATGTTCTGTAGATGCCACTGGTTCTTAATGTTC
>MU249701.1:156813-194615 GCA_018977245.1 Lethenteron camtschaticum | reverse complement strand
GCCTAGGGTTCTTCTCGTTCTGCAGATGAGGATGCCACCCACCCATCACCCACCCCAATCCACATCCCACCATTCTCCACCTTCACCACCCACCCCGTACCCNAAGAAGTTGCCACTCGTTCTTCACGTGCTGGAGATGTCGAGCCCCCCCCCACTCCACGGGGTGGGGGTGTAGACGCCATCACNGTACTTCAAGTTCTTCAAAGCGAGAGCTACTAATCCTGCACCCCCTCCACATGTCCATCCACGCGCGCTCCCTCCTCTGTACTCCCCCCCATCCCCCCTCCCCTACAGATGTAGACGCACCACCTCCATCTATTGCGCGGCGGTTGGACTTACGGTTCTAGGTCTAAACAGGCAACTGGACTACGGGACCAAGTTTGTTCGTATCTCTGAAAGTTCGTAAGTCGAATATTCGTAAGTAGAGGCGTCCCTGTACCCCCCCACACCACTCCCCCTCCCCGCCCTGCCGTCCTTTCCCCCAAACTCCAAAACCGTCCTCCTCCCCAACCCCCCCCCCAACATAGCCTACACGAGTCACCACGCTGCTGTCATTAAGGCCACGTGATAGTCGTCGAAGTTAGCGTTGAGGAACTCGACAAGACAAGGCTCCCTACCGGATGACACGACGGTTCACACCAGAGATCTGTACTTCTGTACTCGATGAGATGAGGATTCTGTGCTGGATGAGACGGTGCTGTTTAAAAAGAAAGCGATTCACTTAATTTGGCAGCTCCCCCGAGTTGGCTCACTTTGTAAGATGAACTTCAACAACAACAACCGCCATTCGCCACTAAGTGGTGGTGACGTCACCACGACACTTGTGCTAGGCCAAGTGCACCTTGAGGCCACGTGAAGTGTCGAACGCCCGCTGGCAGGAGGTCACGGGGCAGACCCAGTTGCCACGGTCACTGACCGAGATGACCGAGATAACTTCAAACACACACACACACACACGCGTGTGTGTGTGTATATATATGTTACGGGGAGTGGTAGTGTAGCGGTTAGCACACTGCGCTATGAACCCGGGACCTGATTTCGACTCCGCTCAGGCCACCACCGGTGACGATTATCTGAACCAGTCCTGGGCCTCCTTCCATAGGTCGACTCTGGTAGCTGTGCCCAAGCCACGTGTGCCTTTGTCCTGGGCGTCCCCTAGGTCGACTCAGCCACAAATTAATATTTCCTGCGGTGTGTAGACATCGCCACCAGGGTAACAAAGGCGGCCGGGCGTGGTGGTGGCCACCCACCACCCCGATACCATGTTGGTCTTCATCGGCGCTGCTGCTCGCTAACAGCACTTGCCCCAACAGTCTGTCAAGGCTACACGGGGTAGATATTTTATCTGCGTGGTGTGCGTGTATAATGAACGAGCGTGTTTGCTAGAGCACTTGGGAGTAAAGAAACAAATGTCTATAGCGGACGAGGCCAGGGCCACAGGCATAATTGTCAACTCTCCCTCGCCACCCTTCCCACGGTGGTGGGCAAAGCAGCAGCAGCAGCCAGAGGTCGCAAACGGGTTTTGATTCCTTACCCGTACCCGGACGCACCAGGGTCGAAAACGAGTACCCGTACTCGTACCCTATCCGATACCCGGCTACCCGTACCCGGCCGGGTATCGGGTAGGGTACGGGGACGGGTACCCGATTGCGACCTCTAGGATGAAGCCATGTTGCAGGCGCGGGTGGGTTGATTCTAGGAACTTGAATTGTGAGAAGAGACAAGACGTTGGAAAATGAGTGACAAACGGTTACTCACCAGTGACTCACGGTCTACCCGTACCCGGCCGCACCAGGGTCGCAAACGGGTACGTACCCGGCGGGTACGGGTAGCCGGGTATCGGGTAGGTACGGGTATCGGGTACCCGGTTGCAACCTCTGGCAGCAGCTTGGTGAAGATTCGCTCTCGGGGTGGGAGATTGCCAGGGAGGTGGTGAGGGTTTTGTACCCACTGCCATGCGGTTGTTTAAAATTCACGAACCTCTGGCTCAGAAAGCACGCGGCACTCTGGGACGTCAACAACAACAACAAACAAAGACAACAACGACAAACAGATAATACGCTCCTTTCACGAGTGGGCTTTTGTTTTTTCACGACCGATGCGCTTTGATTCATAATTGGACACATTGTGTGCTCGATCGTCGCGTAAGTGGAAGGGTATATTTATTATATTGATACATTTTGTACCGAAACGGAGCCGGTCAAGTTGACACGTGATGGGCTAAACGCGCGTGACAACCTCGATTTTGGTCGTCAAATCAATTGCCTGTAGAAAAAGCCTAATTTTGTTTCACGAAATCTCGAGCTAAACCTCCGTGAAAAAAACCCAATTTGTCAAAATGCCGCTTGCCTTTCCACGTGTCGGTGAAAAAACCAAAACGAGTCGGCACATTCACTCACGTGACAACTCGATTCAATTTGGCTCTGTCGGATGGTGGAGGTTTTTTTATTTTCATTCGACATTACATCTCTACAAGACGATCCACTCTACAAGATGATCCAGCCTACAAGAAACCCCATTGTGAATCAAAAGACGACGCTGTTTCAATGACGGACGAGTACGATGCAACACCCACCCCAACTCGGCACCCATCCGCACTTTGCCACCACAGCCGTCTCCTAGGGTGTACGGCGGATCGGGGCGACTGCCCTGGGCCCCGCGCTTTGGGGGTGGGAGGTTGGGGGGGCGCATTAACGTCACAGTTTCAGATGGAACCCTTCCGGTTTATACTCTTAGTTCTTTCGGTAAAGTCACGTAGGTAAAAATGAAATTAAAATTAATAAAAATAAAATGATAAAAATCACGACGTTTCGGAGGCAACACAAGTCTCCGTCATCAGGTGGGACCGTCACAGCCACGACAGCTGTATCAAGTGAGGCAGGGATTCCAAGATGCAAGCTCTTAAATACAAGTTAAGGGGGAGGAGAGGGGGGGGGCTTATGAGAATGTGGTAGCCAATGAATGGAACGTATCGGGAGGGTTTGGGGGCTAAAAGACGGCACGAGGTGCTCGTAGGCGTCGACGTGGACGTGTTTGTGCGCAAGTCCCTGTTGGTGCACATGATGACGTATTGGAGGGGGGGGGGGGCGGGGCTAAAAGAGAGCACGGGGTGCACGTGTACGTGGACATGCCTGTTTAGTTTGAAGGATTTGCCCCGGGCCCCTCACCCCCTCCTCCCCTCTTAAGGGATGGCCCCGTTTTGCCACTCTTTAAGTCCAGAAAAAGGCCTCTTCACTTCAAGACAAAAGGGTTCCGTCTCAGAGAAGTCCCTGCTTTTGGGGGGGGGGGAGGCAATGCTCGGCCAAAATTCGCTCGTGGTTTTGTTTGTTTGCTTGTTTCAAAACGTCGCTTGTGGGGAGATATTTTAAAAGAAAAATCTGGTGTTACCGGAGGGCGAGGCAAATACGACGGATCTCACCGGCTAGGCCGTGAAGATTGAAATATCCGGTCGGAAATCACAACGAGTGCCACTGCCACGCGCGCAAGGACCGCAGGCATCACACCTCTCGCTGTACCCCAAACAAACACACTGCCCCACCCCCCACCCCACTCTCTACCGTTTCTCTCAAACACAAGAGCCCCGTTAGAGTGACCGTCATTCCTTTAAGATGGTTCTACAAAGTAAGCAAGACAAAATAATCGTGGCCCCACCCCCAACCCGCCCGCCCCCCCCCCNGGTAAAACATTCTATGATATTTTCACTTGTTGTCATTATCATAATAATAATACTACTACCGACCCCAGACCTCAGGGGGAAGTTATCCCCACCCACCGAATGTACGGCCCCGTCGCTAACTGCTCAGAAGGAGATGCGATAAACGGCTCGTACCGAGCTCCACAACCCCCCCCTCTCCCAGCCCAAGTGAACGTCGTGGGTGTACAAATCGCGAGCTGCTCTCGCTTAACGGAGATGCGCGTACGCCATCCCCGTCGAGGGAGGGGGGGGGGGATGGGGGGGAGTACACGAGGGAGGGAGCGCGCGTGGATGGGACGGGGGATGTTGGGGAGGGGGTGCAGGAGGGGTTAGTAGCTCGTCGCTTTGAAGGAGCAACTTTTACGGAAGTCTACGGTGATGACCGCGTTCACTCACAGCCCCCCCCACCCCCCCAGTGGAGTGGGGGGGGNCTCGACAAAGGGGGCTCTCCGTTGTTGAAGCCACTGTGAAAGTCGAACAGAGGTTGAGACGAACTTCTTGGGGTAGCGGGGTGGGTGGGGTGGAATGGGTGGGGTGGATGGGGTGGAATGGTTGGGATGGGTGGGGTGGGTGGGATGGGTGGGGTGGGTGGGGTGGTGTGGTGGGCTTTGGAGAGTTCCTCATCTGCGCAGAGATGCGAGCCGACAAAGACAAGCGCCGACTTCCCTGGAGGCGCAGTATATAGTACGGTATATGCTCGTGTGATGTAAGAGAATAAGGTTTAGATGGAAGCATATTATAGAATTTTTACGAGGTAGAATTGTAATGTATTACTTGCTGTTAGTAACTCAGTATTATAGAGTATAGTAAGTATACTGATGGTGCGATGCAGTTTATACTTTAGTTTTTTATGTAGTTTATACTTTAGTTTTCTACGTGGTTGTTGAGTAACTGCAGCTACATATCATTAACATTCCTTTCCTTTGTTACTGCTAATCCCTGCACCCCCTTGGTTGCTGCTGATCCTGCATAATGCATGGGCATAATATGACTTTGACACCCCCCTGCCCAACGCCTACGCATTTTCCATGAATATGCTAAATTCCTCTTCACATGCACATTCTTTTTGTTAAGGCGCTCTTCAACCCCCAATGCAGCTTATATATAAGCTCCTAGTTTGGTAGTGTCTCATTCTTCACCTGAAGACGGCTGCTTGCGTTGTAGCCGAAACGTCGTGAGAATTGTTTTATTAT
Organism: Lethenteron camtschaticum; assembly: GCA_018977245.1. Lineage (NCBI taxonomy): Eukaryota > Metazoa > Chordata > Hyperoartia > Petromyzontiformes > Petromyzontidae > Lethenteron > Lethenteron camtschaticum. The sequence continues at coordinate 189,728 of MU249701.1, read as the reverse complement.
GTTTTATTTTTATTATTTTATTACTTCCCTTCTACGTGACTTACCGAAAGAAACAAGAAGATGAATCCCTGCAGTCACGAAAGCTTTAAATCGAAAAATATTACTTGCTGTTAATAACTCAGCTTATTGTAGAGTATAGTAAGTATACTGATGGTGCTATGCAGTTTATACTTTAGTTTTTTATGTAGTTTATACTTTAGTTTTCTACGTGGTTGTTGAGTAACTGCAGCTACATATCATTAACATTCCTTTCCTTTGTTACTGCTAATCCCTGCCCCCCCCTTGGTGCTGCTGATCCTGCATAATGCATGGGCATAATATGACTTTGAAACCCCCCGCCCAACGCCTACGCATTTTCCATGAATATGCTAAATTCCTCTTCATATGCACATTTTTTTGTTAAGGCGCTCTTCCACCTCCAACGCAGCTTATATATAAGCTCCTAGCTTGGTAGTGTCTCATTCTTCACCTGAAGACGGCTGCTTGCGTTGTAGCCGAAACGTCGTGAGAATTATTTTATTTTATTATGTTTTATTTTTATTATTTTATTACTTCCCTTCTACGTGACTTTACCGAAAGAACCAAGAAGATGAATCCCTGCAGTCACGAAAGCTTTAAATCGAAAATTAAATTAACTTTTAATAAATGTTTTCTCCTACAACATCAGAGTGCAGCGCCACATTAAATACGCACTACAATGACAATAGTTTAAAGCGATTTGAAGCATGTTTTTTTGGGGGGGAGGGGGCAGAGCTTTGTGACGTTATATTTGAGGGGGGGGTCTGACTTTTTGTGACGCCGTGTGACGGGGGGGGGGGTCAAAATCACGTGACGCCATTATGGACGGCCCCTAAGTGCGGTTGTACGTAAGTTGAGGTGTTCGTTAAACGAGGACTGCCTGTCATCGCCTTGCCACTTTCGTCGACCTAGCCCCCCCAGCCTACCCCCCTTCCCCCCACGCTCCACCACCCCCCACCCTTCCCCTTCCCCGCGGGCACCTCAAAGGCGCCCTCGGAGATGAAATCGAGCTTGCGCAGCTCGCTGAGGTCCAGGCGACGGAGCGAGGGCACGCGTTGAAGGCCAGGGAGGGCACGCTGGTGATCGGGTTGTGCGCAGCCAGAGCTCACGCAGCTTGGACAGGTACTCGAAGGCGCCGATCGGGATGGGTGAGGCGGTTGTCGAACAGCTCCAGCGTGTTGAGGTTGGCCAGCCCGTGAACGCGCCCACCTGGGGGTGGGTGGAGGACGAATTGTGAGTGTGCGTGTGTGTGTGAACGGCTCCAGTTTAACAGCAGAGGTCTCACTCCGAATCAGTCGAGCGGCAATGTCTTTTCATCGGCTGCGTGACGCTGTGTGCAAGCTACCTGGTCTGTCGCTCCGCACGAAGCTTCAGGTCTTCTCGGCCACGGTCATTCCCTCCCTTCCCTACGCTTGCGAAACGTGACCCCCTAGTGGAGCATCTTCGCCGGTTGGAAACATTTAGGCTGGCCTGCCTACGATCCATCCTGGGTTTAACCAGGCTGGATTGTGTGAGGAGCTCACAAATCCTTGAAAGATCTGGGCAAAGTCCCATCGGTGAGCTCCTCCGGCAGGCAAGGCTGCGTTGGCTGGGTCATGTAGCCCGCATGCCCAGCCACCGCATGCCTAAACAGCTTTTGTTCGGCCGGATCGAGGGGGCTATACGGGCGCGACATGGTCTAGAGAAGAGATGGAGTGATGTGGTACAGGAGGACGTGGAGCTGAGTGGACTTGCCGATGACTGGTACCAGCGGTGTCAAGATCAGCCTCTGTGGAGGAGGCTCGTGAAGGACGCTACTGGGCAGTTGAAGGCAGTCGCCCTCCAACAACAACGGAGGGCGGAGGAGCGACGGTCACAACAACGGATGGCTAAAGCACAGCAAGTGGCACAGTAGGGGGCACAGGTGGTGCATCAGCCAGTCATCTCGGTCATCTCGGTCAGTCGACCCGTGGCACCTGGGTGTGCCCGTGACCTCCTGCCAGGGCGTTCGACACTTCACGTGGCCTCAAGGTGCACATGGCCTGGCACAAGCGTCGTGGTGATGTTACCGCCACTTAGTGGCGAATGGCGGTTGTTGTTGTTGCGTGCGTATATGTGTATGTGTGTGGGAGTAGTGGTTAGCGCACTCGCTACGAACTGGCGACCCGAGTTCGATTGCCGCTCACCGCTAACATCAGTGACGATTACCTGAACCAGTCCAGGCCTTCCGTAGGTCGACTCAGCCTCAAAAGAGTACCTAGTGCGGTGTGTAACATCGCCACTCGGGAGACAAAGGCAGCCGGGCGTGGTGCTGGCCACCCACCCCCTCGTGTGCCGTGCCGGCCTTCATAGGTGCTGCTCGCTAACAGCCCCTACAGTCGAAGGCTACACGGGGTTCTTTGCCTTTGTTGAACAGTGAGGTGGGAGCCCGCAGTGAACACACACGCGCACGCACAGCGCTTCTAACACTACAGCTCAGCAGATTGACCCAAGTCATCCCTTCCTCTCTGCACACCCGTCAGAGTCACCACCATTCATGGTCCGTACGTACGTATGTTGGACTTCTCTCGCACCGTGCGTAGCCAGAAGCGCTAATCGGAGGTGCGGGGAGAAGAACGACAAGTGAAAAACAAAAAGAAACGAGTTTTCAGTCTAGATTCAACAGTGCACAGCTCCAGTGGCTACTAATGTCGGAAGAGCGTTCCAGACGGCCGCCGAAGCGCATCTGAAAGCGCGTGACGCCAGCGACCGTCTTTGTCGATGGCTTTAGCCAAAAGCCGCCGCCGCTGCTGCTGCTGCTGCGAGGTTGACCGGAGTGTCGCGTGACGCTGGTGGTTTATGCTCCTGGACGTGATCAGTAGCAAGGTATTGGTGGTGCATTTGTGGCGAGAACTTTGTGTGTGGTGAGTGCGAACTTAATAATTTACTCATTTAACACGTGGCTTTCGCGACCAATATTATTCATAATCAACATTTTTGGTGAGATCGCGTTATTTATAAATGTGTCGTAACCCTCCACCACCCGACACGGTCATGTAAAAAAGTGTCACGTTGATGCAATTACCAGCGAAACGTCTACTAAAATTGTAAATGTTGTGGTTTCACGCTTCAACACACCGGTGGGCTAAAGCAGTGAACTATTTGTCTTTTGTCAACGTGACACTTTTTTACTGATTGGCCGTGTCGGGTGGTGGAGGGTTACGACACATTTATAAGTAACGCGATCTAAACCCAAAAACGTTGATTATGATTAATAATTAATATTATATTTACCCAAGAATGTCTGTGTGTCTGCGTGACGTACTCCTCGACCAGCCCCCCTCATTAATAATCATGAACAGGTGACGTCCTCCAAATGGACCCCCCCCCATTAATAATAACGGCTGACGTCACTCCACATGGGGGGGGGGGGGCGAGGCGCCTCCTCCCCTCCTCGGCGTCAACTCACTTGCTATCTATTCTTGGATTTTCTGTTTGCACTTAGTCACATATTCACTTTAAGATGTTTTTTTTGTTGAGGTTGCACCCGATTCAAGAGCCGAATGGCTCACAGGGCTATACCTAATAAATAAATGAACTTGAAATGAAATGAACTTGAAACAAAGGCAGAACCCTGACGTCACGCGATCTCCGTAACGCTGTTGAGACATCGAAGTAAAAAGGACGGCATGATGAACAAGGGATTATAACCTTCAAATGAAACAAATTGCACACGAATTGATGCAATGAATATCACGTGGCGGTCTGCTGTTCGCTTGCAAGTTTCAGATTGACTGCAATACACCCGTCCTTGGACGGGCAAGAGCTAGTAATAATATATTGTTCAAAATTGGAGGTGCCAGGAAGAGCCGAGTGTGCCAGGAGAGAGTTAGAGACAGAGCGAGCAAGAGAGAGGGGGAAAGACAGAGATGGGATTTTGGAATTGAGGTGGAACGACGCGGGGAATCTGGGCCCTCTGCAAGGGGTGGCGGCAATGATTCGGCGACAGATCGTGATGATGGCAGGGCCCCAAGAGGGCACCACGAGGGCCCGGCGGGGAGCGACGCATTGGTCGCAAGCAGAAGTTAAAACAATTCCAACAATGACGGCGGTGATTTAAAAATGTTTTTAAAATAAATTAGTGTCCTTTATTTTCACAAACATGACAGCAAAAAAAAAAATCCGCCAAAGTATTAAGAATTAATAAAAATGCTAAATTATTTACCGTGTCTCCCGTGTGCTCTCGCTAAAGAGTAATTTTTTACACAACAGCCGCATGAATAATTTAAATTCTCTGCCGGGTGGGTGGTGATTAACCCTTGAGCTGGGCCAGTCCCCACACGAGTCCGTTCACATCACCACCACTATCACCACCACTGTCACCACCACCCACTACCACCACTACCACCACTCCGTCCACAACACCACCACTATCACCACCACTGTCACAACCACCACCACCAGTACCACCACCACCACCACCACTCCGTCAACACCACCACCACCACTATCACCACTACTATCACCACCACCACCAGTACCACCACCACTCCCCCGTCCACACCACCACTATCACCACTACTATCACCACCACCACCAGTACCACCACACCCTCCGTCCACACCACCACTATCACACCACCATCACTACAACCACTACCAGTACCACCCACCACCTCTATCCAGTACCACCACCACCACCACTCCGTCCACATCACCACCACCACCAGTACCACCACCATCACCATCACCACTACCACCACCCTCTATCCAGTACCACCACCACCGAGTACCATCACCATCACCTCCTAGTGCCATCACTGTCACCATTCCATCTCCACACCACCACAGCCGCCATCACCCCAACACCATTCAGTGAACACACCACCACTACAACCTCCACAACCAGCCACCACCTCCACCCATCCCACTACAACCACCACCACCACGGCACGGTGTGGTGGTGGTGGTGTGCGTGTCAGTCATCTCAGTCAGCCAACCCATAAAACGCGAGCCTATTCCGTGACCTCCTGTCAGCGAGACCTCAGAGTGCACCTAGCCTGACACAAGCGCCGTGGTGGTGTCACCGCCACTTAGTGGCGAACGGCGGCTTGATGTTGTTGTTGTTGTTGACGTGCGTGGACCGTGATTCCGTGATGTGTGCAAAAGCAGCTGAGAGGGAAACATTCGGGAAACTCCCTGGTATCGGCTGAGCCCGGCACGCACGCATGTGTGTTGAACTTCTTTCGCACCGTACGTAGCCAACCGTGCAAATCGGAATGGGTGAGTGTGTGGGTGAGTGACTATGTGAGTGACTCTGTGTACGAATGCATTTTGACCTTCTTTCGCACCGTACGTAGCCAACCGTACTAATCGGAAGGTGGGTGAGTGTGTGGGTGAGTGACTATGTGAGTGACTATGTGAGTGACTATGTGAGTGACTCTGTGTACGAATGTATTTTGACCTTCTTTCGCACCGTACGTAGCCAACCGTACTAATCGGAAGGTGGGTGAGTGTGTGGGTGAGTGACTATGTGAGTGACTATGTGAGTGACTATGTGAGTGACTCTGTGAGTGTGTGTACGAATGCATTTTGACCTTCTTCGCACCGTACGTAGTCAACCGTGCAAATCGGAGGGTGGGTGAGTGTGTGGGTGAGTGACTATGTGAGTGACTATGTGAGTGACTATGTGAGTGACTCTGTGTACGCATGTGTGTTGAACTTCTTTCGCACCGTACGTAGCCAACCGTACTAATCGGAGGTGCGGGGGAAGGACACGAACGTGGTGTGTGTGTGTGTGTGGGGCAGCTGTTGTGTGTGTGTGTATGAATCGGACCTCACATGAGTACCCCGGAGCGGTGTGCCAATCGGAGGTGCGGGAATGAATGCCAAAAAATTAACCCGTAAAAACAAGTTTTTCACTATAAATCCTTTATATGCGTGGTGGCTAGAGTCCTCTCGTCCTCTGGCTTGAGATGGCTGCACCTATGGGTCAGATGATTGCCTGCCACCATTAAGCAATTGGTAATTAAATATCATTTTTTTTNCCTAAAAGTGTAAAAAATTCACGAAATTAATTGTCACGCACAACGAGTCTGTGTGGAAAATTCAGCTCGATTGGATCACGGGAAGTGGGTTAAAAAACGACCGAAAGATTTGCACGGCGTAGGCGCGCAAGCAAGCAAGCAGTGAACTTAATATAAAGGATTTAAAAAGAGGATTCCAAAGCACACTCGCTCAAGCCTGCAGCGGGCGTGCAACGTCGCTTCGTGTTTCCGCACAGCGATTCAGCGGTGCCAGGATCATCACGGGGTGTGCGCTTACTACAGGCAAATATCCCCCGTATTGCCTTTAGCAGACTGTTAGAGCAAGTGCTGTTAGCGAGTGCAGCACCTATGAAGCCTGGCACAGCACACGAGGGGGTGGGTGGCCAGCACCACGCCCGGCCGCCTTTGTCTCCCAGTGGCGATGTTTACACAGTCGCTGCACAGGTACTCATTTGAGGCTGAGTTGACCTCGGGGAGGCCCAGAACCGGTTCAGAAAATCGTCTCTGGTGTTGGCCTGAGCGAGAATCGAACCCGGGTCGCCAGGTTCCTAGCGCTAACCGCTGCCCACCGCTCCCACACACACGCACGTGCACACACCATCAAACCAATACCCAAGACGTGGCGGCGACGTCACCACGGCGCCTGTGCCAGGCCAGGTGCACTTTGAGGCCACGTGCTTACCACACACACATACACGATACACGCACGTCGTGCTAAAGTTGACTGATGCCAATTCGCGTTGAATGCATCGCTTAAGACGACGCGTCCTTGTTTTTGTTGTTGTTGATGCTGCTGCTGTTTTTACTACGTCACTGGTGATTGGGCTGAGGCCGTCGATTCGTAACTATCAAGCTCCGTACCCCGAGTTCCGTACCCCGAGGTACGTACCCCGAGTTACGTACCCGAGGTCCGTACCCCGAGTTCCGTACCCGAGTAATGTACCCCGAGTTCCGTACCCCGAGCTACGTACCCCGAGTAATGTACCCCGAGTTCGTACCCCGAGTTCCGTACCCCGAGTTATGTACCACGAGTCCCGTACCCCGAGTTCCGTACCACGAGTTCCGTACCCCGAGTTACGTACCCGAGCTACGTACCCCGAGTTATGTACCCCGAGTCCCGTACCCGAGTTATGTACCCCGAGTTCCGTACCCCGAGTTCCGTACCCCGAGTTCCGTACCGCGAGCTCCGAAAGGGGCACACGAGGGGAGTGAACCAGGGTGACAGAATTCGGTCGGGAATCTGTCACTGTGCGTGTGTGTGGGCTGTCGCGCAATTTGACGGCCCACACACAAAAACGCGCACCCTTCACTTCCGCGCAACAATCTATAATTAACATTTTCACTTATTTCTTTCTTTGAAATCACCATTATTCAGCCATTCTCAAGAGTCCCCACGGACGCGCGCGTGCGGCACTTCATCATTATTAACCACATTTGTGCCGCGTGCCTTCACGAGGGAATCACAAATCCAGCGATATCACCGTGTCTCGCGCTGCAGGCACGGAAGAAGCCAGCCATCTCGTCTGCAACAACCATATTCCACGACCACAGCAAGACAACAACAACAACAACAATAGTCCAAGACCACAGCAAGACAACAACAATAGTCCACGACCACAGCAAGACAACAACAACAACAATAGTCCAAGACGACAACAACAATAACAACAACCGTCCAAGACCACACCAAAACACCAAAACAACAACAACAATAGTTCAGCGGGTGGTGCGTTGCACCCCCAGGTATAAGAAGAAGAATTAGAGGCACCACTGCCCTAGAGCCATTGGGTCGGCAAAACCGAAATAACAAGAAGATGCATTATTTTTCGAATTCGGTAGAGAACTCAATATTTGGAGACCACGTGGACACGATGATCCGCTCCTTAATGTTCTAGAGCAGCGTCTTTCATTGCAAAGCCCCTTGGGGGGGGGGGGGGGCACTGGCTCCCCCTCCCCCAGTGACCTTTAGTGCGGGCCCCTGACGTGCATTCTCCCATACAATCCATAAAAAGTGAAAACACCACCCAGCATCATCGTCATCATCGTCATCATCGTCATCATCGTGCCGCTGTCAAAACCCAACAATGGTTTCAAAATGAGTGGCAGCCCTCGCTCACACTGATTATGTCTCATCGGCGAATGTGGAACCCCCCNTCCCCCCAAACTCCTCCTCTAAATTGAATGAAGAACGCCGCTGTGGAGTCTTATCACAGGGTTAATCAAATCTTTCTGGCGGTGGTGGCGGTCGTGGTGATGGTGGCGGTGATGGCGGCGGTGATGGAGACAAAAGAGGGCAGTGGAGCGACGCTCACAAGAACGAACGGAGCGCCAGGCGGCTAAAGTCTAGCAAGTTGGCGCAATAGGGGGTACAGCTGGTGATGGTGCATCTACCGGTCATCTCAGTCAGCCAACCCGTGGCACCTGCAGTGTCTGTCCCGAGACCTCCTGCACCTAGCCTGGCACAGTAGGGGGTACAGCTGCTGGTGGTGCATCTACCGGTCATCCCAGTCAGCCAACCCATGGCACCTGCAGTGTCTGTCCCGAGACCTCCTCCNGCCTGGCACAGTAGGGGGGTACAGCTGCTGGTGGTGCATCTACCGGTCATCCCAGTCAGCCAACCCGTGGCACCTGCAGTGTCTGTCCCGAGACCTCCTGCACCTAGCGAGCCTTCGACACTCCACGTGTCCAGCACCTGGTGGCACAGGCGCCGGTGATCACCGTCACTTAGTGGCGAATGGAGGGTTTGGCATGGGAGCTGGTGTAGCTAGCACCGCACACGAACCCGGTAACCCGGGTAACGGTTCATTCCCGCTCATGGCCAACCCAGTGACGATTATCTGAACCGGCCCTGCTTCCCATAGGTCGACTCAATCAAATCAGTACAGTGCGATGTGCAATTACATCACCACAGGGAGACAAAGGTGGTCGGGCGTGTCTGGCCACCCACCCCTCGTGCCACAGTGCCGGCCTTCACAGGTGCCACTCGCTGAGCAGCACTTGCCCCCTATAGTCTGTTCGAGCTATACGGGGGATCTTTGTCGTGCCTTTGTTTGTGCACGTCTTGGCGAAGCGTGGTTCTGAACAGCGGCCTCAGACACCCGCGCGTTTCCGGTCACATCCCATCGGTGCCCTGGCAGCTGTGCCCAAGCTCATGGAAAGAGACCAGCCGTGCCAACCTTACGCGTGTGTGCGTCTGTCCTGGGCCTCTCCTAGGTCGACTCAGCCTCAAATCAGTACCTGGTGCGGTGTGTAAACATCGCCGCTGGGGAGACAAAGGCGGCCGGGCGTGGTGTTGGTCACCCACCCGCTCGTGTACCACGNAGTGCCGCCGGCCATCAGAGGTGCCGCTCGCTCAACAGCGTTTGCCCCCCACGGCCTGCTGAAGGCTATTCGGGGGATCTTAGTTTTTGTTGTTGTTGTTACATCTCACAAATCTATACGGCCACACAAAGGAGACAACTCCGCGTGTAGACTCCTAGACAGAGACGGGCGGGCGGGGGGGGAGTTGCACTTAGCGAGCACCTATTCACTCGAGCCGGCACGGAACACTGCGGATGGAAGTGGTCTGGAGCGCCCGTGGCATTAGCATGACGCGCAGCCCTTCTGCACCGCGGTTTGAGGGGGTGCTGTGGAGATCCGGGCACCCCCCCACCCCCCACCTCATTGCCTCCGCCAGCCATCACCTCCCGTAGCGGCGCACCTATCGAATGTGCAGGCGGTGCGACTGCGCCGGGGATACCGAGTGGCCTGGGCAGGGGGTCTGATTCCAAAAAACAAGAAAGGACATTTTTTTTTCTTCTGTTCGTTGTTGTTGAGAATTTCAAGAGCCGCACTGCACCCCTTAAAGCAGGGGTGGGGAACGTCCGGCCCGCAGGCCGTACGAGGCCCGGGAAATCATTTGGTGTGGCCCTGCCAATTTGGTGTGGCCCTGCCAATTTGGTGTGGCCCTGCCAAGGCAACCGCAGGCGGGACTCGAAATTCAATAAATCTCTAGGAGCAAACCTGGAAAAGTAGTTGCGAGTAGCAGCAACATCATCAATACCAGCAGCTAACATCACACGCCTCGCCAAAGAAAGCAGTTCCAGCCATCGCATTAGGGGCGAGTTAATGAAATGTTTGACCAAATATAACGGGCTAATTTAAAGTTGATCATTTTGTATGGCCCGCGAATGATGTTACAAGTATCCAAACGGCCCTTGGCAGAGAAAAGTTTCCCCGCCCCTGACTTGAAGAGCCACCAGGAGCGGCTCCTGAGCCGCAGGGTTGCCAATCCCCTGGACCAGGTGCTCATTTTAGGCCAAGCACGACTAGGCAGAGGTCGCAAACGGGTTTTGATTTCTTACCCGCACCCGGCCGCACCAGGGTCGAAAACGGGTACTCGTACCCTACCCGATACCCGGCTACCCGTACCCGGCCGGGTGTAGGGTATGGGTACGGGTACCCGATTGCGACCTCTGGGATGAAGCCATGTTCAGGCGCGGGTGGGTTGATTCTAGGAACTTGAATTGTGAGAAGAGACAAGACGTTGGGAAATAAGTGACAAACGGTTACTCACCAGTGACTCACGGCCTACCCGTACCCGGCCGCACCAGGGTCGAAAACGGGTACCCGGCTACCCGTACCCGGCCGGGTACGGGTAGCCGGGTATCGGGTAGGGTACGGGTATCGGGTACCCGGTTGCGACCTCTGCGACTAGGTGATGGACATCCAGGCCAGGTACGGAGAGCAATTGCCGCTCACTGCTTCTAGAAAGCGTTCGGGGCAGATACATCCCCCCGTCTGAACCCCCCCCTCGCCCCCCGGGGGATGTACGTGGTATCTCACCTCTATGTGTCGAACCTGGTTCTTGTTGAGTTGCAGGATCTCCAGGTGTCTCAGGTGTTTGAAGCTGTCCACTCGAATCACCTGCACAGCCCGCAGAGACCGTCATACCACGCACACACACATACACAATAAAGACAAAGATCCCCTGTGTGGCCTTTCACACACTGTTGCGGCAAGTGCTGTTAGCGAGCACCTATGAAGGCCGGCACGGCAAACGGGAGAGCGGGTGGTTAGTACCATGCACGCCCGGCCGCCTTTGTCTCCCGCGTGGCGATGTTTACACACCGCACCAGGTACTCATTTGAGCTCCATTCATGCACACACACAACAGCTCCCTCCCCCGACACACCCAAGTCTGTTATCCTTCCCCGGTACCTCCGATAATTAGCGATGTTGGCTACGTACAGTGTGAAAGAAGTTCAACATATACACACAGACAATCGGACTATACAGCAGTCGGTACATCACGTGCACAGAGACAAGCATATTCCAATATATTTTTGTTGTAGAAAAAAAGAACGCCTTCTTCCAAGCCAGACTGATGAATTCACAGCCATCAGCTCGATTGAAATAATTATTCTCCATCTCAACGAATTTCTCCCACCCCCCCACTCCTAATTACTCTTTTTCCCACGAAGAAGAGTTGGGTTTTGACACACAACGCTTCCGCCTTGTCACAGCTGACTCTGTGTGGGCCTTCTCTCACTTGACACAGCAATCGTGGCTGTGACGGTTCCCACCTGAAAACGGAAGCTTGTGTTGCCTCCGAAACGTCGTGATTTTTATTTTATTTTAATTTTACTTTTATTAAAAAAAAAATTACCTACGTGACTTTACCGAAAAAAACCTAAGAATATGAATCCTTGCAGTCACGAAAGCTTCAAATCTAGAATCTGTGTGGGCCACCCCCCTACTCGCCACCCGTGGTGCACGCGGCCTGTCACAGCAGGCGTCTGGCAGTCCGCGAGGTATTTCACGCGCGTGCCCATCTCTTCGTCCGCGTTCGCCTTGTGCTGCCAACGTGACGCATTTTATATTTCGTCACCCTCAGATGCCAATTTCGGCCTGTAGATCTCCAATCGCTGTTGTCGTACGCACGTATATATATATGTCAGAATATTTATTGGAGAAATCCGATGAGCTATGAAGCTCTTTTAATCGCAGATGTTCAGTCGAGGCATGGGGTCAGCACGTTACAACAACAAACACAATGCGCAAACACGATCAGAGTGCAACGTCGAGGAGGAACGGTATACAAATCACACAAAAACATACAAACAAAACTAAACCATCCCCATCCTAACAAGGAAAAGCCTCGTGAGGTGTGAACTCATTTTTTTCAGAAGTGAACCTAGCCATCACAAGCGACAGCTCAACAAAGGGGCTCATGATCCTAGATTTGAAGCTTTCGTGACTGCAAGGATTCATCTTAGGTTTTTTCGGTAAAGTCACGTAGGTAAAAAATAAAAGTAAAATAAAAAATCACGACGTTTCGGAGGCAACACAAGCTTCCGTCTTCAGGTGGAACCGTCACAGCACGATAGCTGTATCAAGTAAAAAGAAATTCCAAGAGACCCGACCTTGTATATATACTGGTTGAGGGGGAGGAGCCAGGGTAGGCCCCTGGATCGGAGTTTTTTTATTATGGTAAGGTAAGGTTTACCATAATAATTTCTTTTTACTTGATACAGCAATCGTGCTGTGACGGTTCCACCTGAAGACGGAAGCTTGTGTTGCCTCCGAAACGTCGGGATTTTTAAATTATTTTTTTATACAACTTTTATTAATTTTATTTTTTACCTACGTGACCTAAGAGTATGGCTTATGATCATCACGTGGAGATGTTACAGCAATGAGTTTGAGAATCGGACTGGCGTCAAGGATCGAGCTGCTATCTCGAGATTGCCGGGTGCTGCAGAGTGAGGTTGGAATATGACGCTTCTGTCTGGTCGCGGTCACGAGGCGTCAGATCCAGCAGGGGGCACGCGCCCAATCAATGCGATGACACGTGAGGTTCAGGTCAAAGGTCACAACAGGGGTCCACACAATGGATCATATATTTCGATTTAAAGCTTTCGTGACTGCAGGGATTCATCTTCTTGGTTCTTTCGGTAAAGTCACGTAGAAGGGAAATAATAAAATAATAAAAAATAAAACATATACGCTCCAAGCGTGGTGGTGTTTCATTCAGACGCTGTCTTCCCGACAGATCTGTTCTTCACCTGAGGACGGCTGCTTGCGTTGTGGCCGAAACGTCGTGAGAATTATTTTATTATGTTTTATTTTTATTATTTTATTATTTACCTTCTACGTGACTTTACCGAAAGAACCAAGAAGAACAATGGATCATCTTTAAATACTTCAGAGGCCACGGGATTCCACTGCTGTGATTGAGTCCTCAACGTTGTACGGCAAACATTACTCAAGTGGAGGCTTGTACTGCCAGGCAAATGCGACTATGTCGTGGACGTTGTATATAAACGATTTAAAAACACTCTTTTATTTTTCGATTTAAATCTTTCGTGACTGCAGGGATTCATCTCCTTGGTTCTTTCGGTAAAGTCACGTAGAAGGGAAGTAATAAAATAATAAAAATTAAACATAATAAAATAATTCTCACGACGTTTCGGCCACAACGCAAGCTGAGGACGGCTGCTTGCGTTGTGGCCGAAAAGTCGTGAGAATTATTTTATTATGTTTAATTTTTATTATTTTATTACTTCCCTTCTACGTGACTTTACCGAAAGAACCAAGAAGACTACTTTTTCTTTTACCAGCCAAGGCCCGCTGAGCTATACGGCTGTTTTTCAGAAGCCACCTGGTTATCGCAAACGATAGCTCAACGAAGTGGCTTGTCACTTGGAAATGTATAGCAGCAGCCAAAATACTCCAAAAGCGTGATTTGGATTCTAAATGTGGAAGGTAAAAAAAACGGAGCACCCGGAGAAAAGCCCACGCAACCACGGGGAGAGAAACAGAGAGAGAGATGCAAACTCCACATATACAACAGGCGTCAGAGTCAGTATGGAACCAATGGCCTCACTGCATACCCGGCGAGGTAGTTAACATCTCTTAGCCACTGTGGCTCTGTAATACGATAAAGCAGTACACCCGACAAAATCACCGATCAGAGATTTGCCCCCCATGCATGGTCATTGCGGGCCGTTAAGACGAGATTAATTGCATCCATTCCGCTCAGTCGAGCTGCAATAAACAAATATACCGGGGTTAATCATAACCTAAGGGTTAATCGCTGCGTCGATTAAATTGCCAATCGATCCATGGATTGAGTAATGATGTGGCAGGAACGCCCCCCCCCCACGCCCCTTCATCTGGTTGACTTCTCTCAGCGAGATCGGTGATTCCGTCACAGTCCGCTTAGATTGTGACCACAGCGCTGATGGGTGATTTTGCGGGTGTACGATTTTATCGTATTACAGCGCCCATGTACGTAGATGTGGGAGAATTTTGATGGATATCATTGACACCCACCCCCCCCCTCCCTCGTCCACCCCTCGCCAGAGGTCGCAAACGGGTTTTGATTCCTTACCCGTACCCGTACCCGGCCCNACCAGGGTCGAAAACGGGTACCCGTACACCTGTACCCGGCCAGGTACAGGTAGCCGGGTATGGGGTAGGGTACGGGTATCGGGTTCCCGGTTGCGACCTCTGGGATGAAGCCATGTTGCAGGCGTGGGTGGGTTGATTCTAGGAACTTGAATTGTGCGAAGAGACAAGACGTTGGGAAATGAGTGACAAACGGTGACTCACCAGTGACTCACGGCCTTCTCACTCATTGGTTGGGGTGAGTCAGGTGCGGCTATCCTTACCCGTACCCGGCCGCACCAGGGTCGCAAACGGGTACCCGTACCCGGCCGGGTACGGTAGCCGGGTATCGGTAGGATACGGGTATCGGGTACCCGGTTGCAACCTCTGCCCCTCGCCCCCTTAGACTTCATTCGTACATTACTGCTGCACTGCAGGAGGAAGTCGGCCATCCGTGCAGCCTCAACGCTAAACCCACAGACAAGCCCGGAGCCCCTCCGGCATCCAATCGCAAGCCGCGAGGAGCTCAATGAACCCCCCCCCCGCCCCCATTCTACATCACGATGCCTGACGCAATTCAGAGGGATAGTTGCAGAATCGGGGGGGAGGGTTAAAAATTCCTTACGGCAGTAAACTGCTCCGTAGCTATGATTTGACGGTGAATGAATAGGGTTTTTTCTTTTTTACAGAAAGCAGATTTCAATTGCAACTTTTTGCCACAGATCGATATGAATATACATACACACGTAGTTATACCTAGTCTAATAATGAAAGGTAACAATTGAGCAATTGATTTCTGGGTTGCTTCTTTGATAATAATTGGGCAAAAAGTTGGGCATCGCATCTATCACTCGCTGGGCCTCAAGAGTGCTCCATGTGTAGCTTTTCTCTGTAGGTGGACAAAGACAAAGATTCCCCATGTAGCCTTAACGGATTATTGAAGCAAGTGCTGTTAGCGAGCACCTTTCAAATAAACTATTTTACCAGGTAAGGCCCACTGAGCTATATAGCTATTTTTCAGTGGCTACCTGGCTATCACAAATGATAGCCCAACGAAGTGGCTTATCAATGTGGCCAAATACTCAAAACGCATGTTTATAAATGTGGAGGGAAAACCTGGAGGACCTGGAGAAAAATTCACGCGACCACAGCGAGAACATGCAAACTCCAAATATCTAGAAGTCAGGGTCGGGATCGAACCCACGACCGCCTGTATACCAGGCGAGGGAAATAACATCTCCCCACTTTGGCAGATGAAGGCCGGCATGGCACGCGAGGAGGTGGATGGCCAGCACCACGCCCGGCCGCCTTTGTCTCCCCAGTGGTGATGTTTACACACCACTGCACCAGGTACTCCATTGAGGTGAGTGGGCCTAGGGGAGGCCCAGGACTGGTTCAAATAATCGTCACTTGTGTTGGCCGTGAGCGGGAATCAAACTCGGGGTTTCACGGGCTGGAGATATAGCACATGTATTTCCCTACAACCACAAAAGGCCCGCTGTCCCATACTTTCAGCATACAATTAAAGGCTAACGGCTTGTCCTCCTCTAGAAACCACAGATCAATGTTTGACTTTCACATCTTTGCAGTTTTTGCCAATACACTTTTTTATTTTTTGGTGTACACATATGCTGCCGCGTCAATGAAACTATTCATTGCACATCCCAAGAGTCTCTGCAGAAATGTCCCAGGACGTCCTGCACGGCCGACTTGTCGATTTCCCCACTCCCCATGCCCCACACCCCCCCCCAGTGCCCCAGCACCCCACCGCAGGAAGACACCACTGGTATTAGACTTTATGCTCTACACAAAGACAATGCGCACATTATCAAACATGTTTGATTGCGATGTTTCACCGCCAGCGCGCGTGGTTAATTCAGACTCGATCATGATGTCCGTAATAATTTTTTTTAGGGTTAGATCGCGTAAATATAAATGTGTCGTTAAACCCGCCACCACCTGACACAGCCAATTAGTAAGGTTTGTCACGTAAACTGAACATGCCAATTGGTTACTAGTTCAGCACACCGGTGTGTTGGAGAGCAAATCCACAACATTTACAATTCGAGTACGACGTTGCGCCAGTAAATACAGCCAGCATCATCAGGCAGACAGACAGATTTGTGGATAAATCCTCCTGTTTCATTCTTAAATAGAGGGATACGTGTGTAGTGTAGCAGCGCCAACTGGCAACTAGGGGTAGTAATTACGGGTGTATCCACCCAAAGGGAAGATCTGGGGCAAGGGCCGAAGAAGGGAAAATAAGTGGGCCAAGGGTCGTGGAAGGGATCCAGCTTGTGACTCCCAGAAGCAGCTAGATGTTTCCAGAAGGGGGGCGTGGCCAGGGCATGGTCGGGCCCCCCAGGAAGGATAAAAGGGGGCGAGAGAGGGAGCTCGAGGCTGTCCATGGGAATCGGGGTCGTCTCGTCGTTGCTGCTGTCCTCGTCGTCGCTGTCGTCGCTGCCGTCTTTGTCATCGCTCGCCGTCGCCAAACGTTATCGTTGTTATTTATGGGCAAATAGTTGTTCACTGTCCAGGAATGCATCATCTACTACTACTGCGTCAAAACGAGGAATTACCGGTGCCAATGTCAAAATGAAGACGACAACGAATCGATGAATCGCGCAGCTAAGGAGAATGCAAACATCCCCTGCATCGTGACCTCAACACCAGAGGCTGGCTTGCCAACGTCGAGATCCGAAGTGAATGGATAAGCTGTGAGAGCTGGACCGACAGAAGGGATGCTATCACTCGCAACCCTGCGGACATCTGCCTGCCCCATCGCACTGCCGTCACCCGGCGGCTCGAATCTCGTTAGAGGCAGACCGAAATTCGGTTTCGGTTTTGGCGCCAAAAGTTGGCAAATGGCCTCTTTCGGCATAGTTTCAGTTTCAGGAGAAAATAAAAAAATTTCTTTCGGTTTACTTTCGGTTTCGGTCGAAAGTATTTTTTTTTACTTTCGGTCTCGTTTCGTTTTTGGCCGAAACCAGAAATTCAGTTTTTGGTCGGCCTCTAAACTACACGCGCGCATGCGACTCCGGGCAGCAGTGGCGGTGGTTGATGGCAGACACTCCTCACTCTCTCCGGCGATCGCAAGCAGCGCACACACGCACACTCAAGCAAGGATGGGGGTGAGAGGGTTGTGGTGGTGGTGGGGGCAGAGCCGTTCCAGCCACTAAGCGACCCTTGCAATTGCAAAGGGCCCCGTGGCCAGCAGAGGGCCCCCTAGAGTCACTGCTAGCTAGTGGGTGAAAAAAATCATACATCAAAGGGGCCTCAAACTAAATTTTGCTTAGGGCCCCCAAAGGTCTAGGGCCGGTTCTGGGTGGGGGGGATAACTAGCGAGCAGCAGCAGCAAGCAGCATACACGTAGCCAGCACTCGCAGCAGCAGCAGTCCACCAGGAGCACTTTTGTTTGAGCGGCTCAGAGGCTGGGCTCTCACGGGCAGCTCGAGGCACGCACCACACACACACAAGTGGGGGCACGCACAGCGCACAGACGCGCGCACGCACAGCACACTGAGCAGATTATAGCAGCGTGCTGATGCCAACAGTGTGCGCGCACACTCACTCACTCATCTGCCTACCAGCCACACACACACCAACCCACCCCTCCAATGATCCAATTCAACCCTCCCACCTCCTCCACATGGGTTCGTGTGAGTCTGTGACGCGTCTAGAGGCCGACCGAAATGCGCCGAAAGTTGGCAAATGGCCTCTTTCGGCAGAGTTTCTGTTTCGGCCGAAGCCAAAAAGTAAAATTTCGGTTTACTTTCGGTTTCGGCCGAAAGTAAATTTTAAACTTTCGGTTTTGGCCGAAACAAGAAACTCAGTTTCGGTCGGCCTCTAAGTCTCGTGCTCGGGGGGCAGGTGGGGGGCAGGGGGGGGGGAGTGTGGGTGCGTGGTTCGACTTGTCACACCGGGAGCCGAGCGACCAACGGGCTTCATCTCAACCGTGCCTGGAACAGCCCAGTAAGCGAGGCCCCTTCTTAGGGTGCCTCTTAGCAAAGCCCCAAAGAGAGTTCCCTTCATGGGGGGGCTCTTAACAAAGCCCCCACACAAGCCCTCCCCGCCTCTCCCCAACTCCTTTTAACCTCATCCCCAAGTCTCCACAAACAAAGGCCAATCTGTTAAACTACAATTTTTTGTGTTTTAGCAGGTAAGGCCCCACTGAGCTACACAGCTCTTTTTCAGGAAGCGATCTGGCTACCACAAAATGATAACTCAACACGCCCCGGCTTCAATGCAGCACGGCTCCCGTGCGCCCCGGCTCCCCTTGCACCACGGCTCCCATGTGCCCGGCTCCCGTGTGCCCCGGCTACCTACGCACCACGACTACCCACGTACCTGTATCGCGTTCTCCTGCAGGTTCAGGTAGCGTGTGTTGCTGGACACCCCCTCCGGGACCTCCCGCAGTGACCTCCGCGTGCACTGGACCTTGCTGAACTGCTGGCTGCACGAGCACATGGCCGGGCACATCGGCTGGCCGGAGCCCACTCCCGTCGCGCCCCCCACCCCGGGTCCCCAGGCACCCCGAAGCCTTCTTGCTGAGCCGCTGACATTGCCGGCAGCATCGCGACGCAGGCAATGAGGGTGATGATGACCCCCCACCTTGAACGTGTCGATGATGATGATGATGATAATGACGGTTGTGGTGATGATGATCGTCGAGGGCGAGCTGCCCTCCTGTCTCCAGGGGCAGAGGCCCCGTGTGTGAGGAGAGGCGGGAGGGCCCTCTGGGCAGTGGGGCCCGTGGCTCCGGGTTCAGCCCTGATGGCCCACGGGCCCAACAGGCCTCGGCAGCCGTCACGATCCCCTTGCTGATGATGATGCTGCTGCTTTTGCTGCCCTTCCGGCTGCTGCTGATGATGATGCCGATGATGACAAAGCTGAATTTGCTCCTCCTGCTCAAGATGATGACGCGCACGTGCGGGCTGCTCTTGCCGAGGCTGCCAACGGCGTTGTCCTTCAAATGGAGTCGCCCATTGGCTTGACACCCGACGGCCGTCTACGCGCCCACGTGGCCTCCTGGATCGCCGCGAAGCTTTCAACCGCTGCCCCTGATGGCAGCGTTGTTTCAACCGTCGCAGTCGCCGCTGATGTCGGTGCAGATGCTGCTGCTGCTCCAGTGGTTGGTCAGCCTGCTGCACCCGACACCGTTGACTCAGCAGCCGAGGCCGGTAGCGCTGCCGCAAGTGACGGGTCCAGTCCCGGGCCTTTAACCGTCTCAGCTGCTGCAGTGGCCACGGCCGCCGCCGCCACCACAGGTGCGACCAAGGCAGCGCGAGCGGCGTCCCCGTCGGGCAGAGGCGTCGACGGGGATTGGCGGGGGTTGGCCGCGACCACGCGCCGACGTCACTGGCCCACAAGCTCCTCCTCCCGCCGACGTCATGGGCCCGCAAACTCCTCCCACTGACGTCACGGTCCCGCAAACTTCTCCCGCCGCCGCCGACGACGACGTCGCGGGCCCGCGAGCTGCTCTCGCCGACGTCACGGGCTTTCGAATTCCTCCCGTCGACGTCACGAGTCGGCGAGCTCCCGTCGACGTCACGATTCAGCGAGCTCCTCCTGCTGACGTCACGAGCACGCCAAGTGCTCCTCTCGCCGACGTCACAACAATGCGAGTTGCTCCTTTTGGTGACGTCACGAGCCTGCAAGCTCCTCCTCCTGCTGACGTCACGAGTCTGCGAGGTCCTCTTGCTGTGTGCGGCCCGAGGCATCATCTCCGGCACAGCGCATTATCCTCGCGGGGGAGGCCAGTTGCCGCCGCCCCGCGGGCCCACGAGGCTCGGGGGACCCAGTGTCTCCCCTTCCCTCCCTCCCTCCTTCCCCCACTACTCCTCCTCCTCTTCAAAGCCTGCGGGAGACGGAATAGAAGCGGGCATATGGGCACAAATAGTCAAGAAACGTCCAATCAGTGGTAACAGATTAACCATTTAGGAATCCATTACAACATTCGCGATGCTCGCATCTAATTATTTTGTATGCGTCGTATGCGGATGATGCGCAGTGACACACTCGGAGTAATTGGAAAGAAAGAGAAGCGCAAAACAAGGCGGTGCAAATAAACAAAGCGCACGCGCGCGCGCACACAGACACACAAAATACATAAATGAGACAGCAAATGAATGGGCACTCTCCGAGTCGAATTCTAGCCGCCGCACCGTGACGGCGTTCATGGAGGAAGGACGGGCGGCAAGAAGGCGACGTTGATAGAGGGGCCATGAGCCCAAAATATCTCGTCGTCGGTACCACCCGAGGTGGCATCAAATTTACCGGTGGCATTACATTTCAATTTGTTAACGAGGCCAATGACAGTGAATGACGTGATAACAACGGGAGATGGGTGGAGCTGTCACGTGATTTACTCTTATGAGACACACGCATTAATGGTTACGGGTAGATTTTTACTACCTTAGACTTCTGTTCTGGCCCATGGTTCTCTGAGCGGAGCTGATGGGGGCAGGGGTGTGGGGGAGAGGAGGTGGAGCTGATGGGGGGAGAGGTGTGAGTGGAGGGGGGAGGGCTGTATACGACGTTTAGCTGGTAGCTACAACCAGCATCATTGGGGAGGTGTCAGAATTTTTACAACTGCTTAGGATTGCTCTCCAACGTTACCGGGGTGCTGAAAGCAGTAGCAAATTAGCACAACTGTTCACATGACAACTTCATTTGTTTTGCTGTGTCGGGTGGGGGAGGGTGTACGACACACAGTTTACTATTACGCGACCTGACCTAACCCAAACATCAATTATGAAATGTAACATTAGTCGCGAAAGGCTACGCGCCATGGTGGCGGGATGTTAACTACCTCGCCGGGCAATGGCGGAGCCAGGATTTTCAAGTAGTGGGGCAACCCCTTCAGCAGTAAGGACTTGTCCCTTGCTTTTTATTCGACGCGTGTGCGGCGATGGCGCAGCCATCGATCGAGGGTAGAATTCGAACTGTGTGTGATTGGCATCGCGCTCGCTGAAGGTGAATGCCTTCAGGGAAGTCGTGTACTGTATATGCAACTCCGCACAATTCTGTGAGTCACTTATAACCGCTTTGCCATTACTTTTTGCCAATTATGGACTCAGACTATTGTCCTATCATCTCATAGAGTCCCTGGCACGTAATAATATGCTGCACAGTGGCAGTGGTGGTCGCAAAATGCCGATTTATTATTAATAAACCCCAATGATCCGATCGAAATGAGTGTCGTCGGGTATACAAGAGGTCGTGTGTTCGATCCCGACCCTGACGCCTGCTGCTGTATATTTGGAGTTTGCGTGTCTTTCTCTCTCCCAGTGGCACGGGGTACTCTGGGTCCTCTATTTCCCTCCACATTTAGAATCAACATCTTTGAGCATTTGGGTATACATTTCCACATGAACACATTCCTGCGGATGGAGCTGGTAGGAACGTTGGGTTGCTCGGTCAATGGCCAGGGTCAACGGCGGCGTGGTGTATTCCGCAGATATGCCCGACTGTGAGGGTGGGCACAAGCCGGCGTGAGTAGGTTAAACGTTGAGTTTTATAAGGGCACCACGGGGTGACCAGCCCCTCCCCACCCAGCCCCAACCCCCCCCACCCCACCCAGGCCCTCCCCACCCTCCACTCCCCACCCAGCCCCTCCCCACCCTCCCACCCAGCCCTCCTCACCCTCCCTTTCCACCCAGCCCCACCCCTCCCATTTTTGGATGCACGACGGACGGACGGACACAATAATCCCTGTGGGCTGGTGCAACCAGGAGGTTCCTACCAGTATAACACTTTGTTGAGCTATCATTTGTGGCCAGGTCACTTCTGAAAAGAGCTACTATGCAGCTCAGTGGCCCTTACCCGATTAAAAAGAAAAGCACGGTTTGTAGTTTCCACTACACGGAGCGTCTTCCCGGCATCGAGCGTTAAGAATGTCGGTGCCTTGGGGTCGAGTGAGATAACTATAACTTCGGCGCTGTGTGCGTACGAACCGGGTGTGCTGCTGCAGGAGCAACATCATCATCATCTGAGCGAGTGTACCACACAGCCAGGGCGCGTGCGCACGCACGAGACGAGTCAGAGCAAGTGATCCATCAGCGAGATTGGAAGCGAACGCCTGAACTTGGCAGAGCCAAACTTTCTAGGTCTCGCGATATGGATGACACGTGGCAGCCAGATTACGCTCTACCTTCTCACTCTCTCTCTCTCTCCTCTTAACTCTCTCTCTCGTCACGCATGTTCACTTACCACCCTCTCTCTCTCTGTCTCTACCTCTCACTTGTCTTGCAATCCTTCCTACATCTCTCATTCTCGCTCACTCATTATCGCTTGTTGCATCTCCCTTTTCACTCTCTATCCCTCACTGCGCTTTGATTCATTCCCTCTGTTTGGAACTGCTTTTTGTGTTTAGTTTGTTATTTCAGAGGCGAGCTGGCGACAAATGATAGCTCAACGAAGTGTCTTCAATATACAGGCATCATCAGGGTCGGAATCGAAGCCACAACTCCCAATACACAGGCATCATCAGGGTCGGAATCGAAGCCACAACTCCCAATATACAGGCATCATCGGGTCGGAATCGAAGCCACAACTCCCAATATACAGGCATCATGAGGGTCGGAATCGAAGCCACAACTCCAATATACAGGCATCATCGGGGTCGGAATCGAAGCCACAACTCCCAATATACAGGCATCATCAGGGTCGGAATCGAAGCCACAACTCCCAATATACAGGCATCATCAGGGTCGGAATCGAAGCCACAACTCCCAATATACTGGCATCATCAGGGTCGGAATCGAAGCCACAACTCCCAATATACAGGCATCATCGGGGTCGGGATCGAGGCCACAGCCTCTTGTATCCCAGGCGAGATAGTTACCATCTCGCCACCGTGGCGCGATCTGACCCATAAACCCAGACACCACTATAATGGACAATATGAAGATGGCCACGGCAATTGGCACGAACAAATTAATATGAGCCTGACAAATGGGCACGAGTAAACGCGTGACAAGGTGTACAAGCCAATCAGGGCCGGTAGATTCTGTCCAATCAGGACGAGGTAGAGGGTCTTTAAGCAGAACGGGGGACAGACTTCGATATCTTCTTGGTTCTTTCGCTAAAGTCACGTAGAAGGAAAATAATAAAATAATAAAACGAGTGAGCGAGAATGAAATAAATAATAAAAATAAAACATAAGTATTTTACTATGTTTTCTTTTTATTATTTTATTATTTTCCTTCTACGTGACTTTACCGAAAGAACCAAGAAGATGAATCCCTGCAGTCACGGAAGCTTTAAGTCGAAAATTAGACTTCGATATCTTTTTCTGATAATTTTCAGAGGGGGGCACTTGGAGGACACTTTCGCCGATGAGACATTTTGAGACCATCGTTGGGGTTTAACAGCAGCATGATGATGATGGGGGGTTATGGACGCACATCAGGGGCCGCACTGAAGGCCACCAGAGATGGGGGGGGGGCAGTGGCCCACAGGGCCTCGCAATGAAGAAAACCGCCGCTAATGAATTGACATTCTCCATCGCGCTCCCTCGACGTTTCCCTCCGCATGTTCTTGTCTCTCGATTGCGGCTCTCTCTCTCTCTCTGCGTGTGATGCGGCTACTGCAATAATCGGGGCTGGCTCAGCGTCAAGACTCAGACGATCAATACATCGGCGGGTGGGCGGGCGGCGGGGGGTGTAAGAGGGTGATGGGAAGTGTGCGAAGTAGGGAATGGGGAGGGAGTAACAGCAGGGAGGGAGTTCACGGCGGCGGGTGAAGAGATGGTGATACGAGGAGTGCTAATGGTAGGGGAAGAAGAGAGATGTCTTTAGTTTGTTGTCCTGCCCCGCACCTGCGTTTAGCGCGGTTGGGCTACGTACGGTGCGAAGTAAGTTCAACAAATACACATACAGGAGGGAGATGATTAATATTGTGAGATTAAACTATTCTTGTTCAAAACGATTTAATTAGTTTTACTTTACCTGGTAAGGCACCACTGAGCGAAGCATACAGCTATTTTTCAGAAGCGACCTGGCCACAAATGATAGCTCAACGAGTGGCTTATCACGTGGAAATTTAGAGCAGCAAAAAGCCTTGAACGCGTGACGTTGATTCTAAATGTGGAGGGAATAAATCGGAAGACCCGGAGAAAAATCTACGCGACCACGTGGAGAGAGAGAGAACATGCAAATATACAGCAGCAGGCGTCACGGTCGGGATCGAACCCACGACATCCTACATACCAGGCGAGGTCGTTAACACATTCCTGCGGAGGGAGCTGGTAGGAACGTTGGGTTGCTCGGTCAATGGCCAGGGTCAACGGCGGCGAAGTGTATTCCGCAAATATGCCCGACTGTGAGGGCGGGCACAAGCCGGCGTGAGTAGGTTAAACGTTGAGTTTATAAGGGCACCACGGGGTGACCAGCCCTCCCCACCCAGCCCACCCCTCCCACCCCCACTCAGCCCACCCTCCCACCCAGTCCCTCCCCATCCTCCCCACCCAGCCCTCCCACCCTCCCACCCAGCCCCTCCCCGCCCTCCCGGACGGACGGACACAATAATCCCCTGTGGGCTGGTGGAACCAGTGGGTTCCTACCAGTAACATCTCCTAGCCACCGTGGCCACTGTAAGGGTAGAGTTAGAGAAGCTCTCCTCTCTTCCGTCCTTCCTAACCTACCACAGCAGCCAACGCCCGTACGCGATTGGCCGGTAGCTACGTCGGGGAGGGAGGGAGTGTTCAAGGAGAGTGGGCGATGGAGGAGGCCGTGTGCTCGGTGGCAGATGACGGGGAGCTCTGCATGCTGATATGAGCTACCCGTCGGAGGCCGTCGGACTGCGAGAAGGGCTGCGTGCAGAACGAGAGAGAGCGAGAGAGAGAGAGAGAGAGAGAGCGAGAGAGTGAGAGTGAGCGAGAAGTGGGGTTTACATAAAGCAAAGTAAAAAAAAATTACGAAGCAAAGTGCCGAATACACCGGGCATCTTCTTGCTTCCACTGATCATAAACAAAAAGAGAGGAGGAGAGGGAGGTAGAAGGGGAGATGAGATGTGAGGGAGGGATGGAAAGAGACAGGAGAGGGGAATATAAGGGAGATGGTGAAGTCGATGATTATAAGATTGTTAGGGTAGGGAGTGATAGAGAGGGAGAGTGGGTAGATCGCACTTTACACCGCGGTGTCATGCTGAACTTCTTTCGCACCGTACGTAGCCAACCGTGCTAACCGGAGGTGTGGGGAGAAGTACAAAAACGCAGTGCTAGAGAAATTAGTTTTTAACCTACATGATGATTTAAAAGTGCATGGCTCAACTTCTTGGTTCTTTCGGTAAAGTCACGTCGAAGGGAAATAATAAAACAATAAAAATAAAACATAATAAAAGACGCTGTCTTTCCGACAGACCTGTTCTTCACCTGAGGACGGCTGCTTGCGTTGTGGCCGAAACGTCGCGATAATTATTTTATTATGTTTTATTTTTATTATTTTATTATTTCCCTTCTATCATTTGTGGCCAGGACGCTTCTGAATAAAGAGCGACCGTAGCTCCTCGTGCGGGCATTGGGGTGGTGAAATAAAATAAAAGAAACGGTACCCAATTATGTTTTATTTTTATTATTTTATTATTTCCATACTACGTGACTTTACCGAAAGAACCAAGAAGATGAATCCCTGCAGTCACGAAAGCTTTAAATCGAAATGCATGGCTCAAGTTGCTTCCGAACATTGGAGGGAAGAGCAGTTCCGGACGGCCGCAGAAGCGCATCTGGAAGCGCGCGATGACGATGATGATGATGCGGTGACCACCACCGTCTTTGTTCGGTGGCTGAGCCAAAAAAAATTGACAGATAGTTGACACCCACAGGCGTTGGGTGGATATGACGGTATGTGGGACGCCCATCGCAGACACGGTTTGCGAAGAGATCCAACGCGGGCAGGCGCTTTGCATACGCGGAACAGGGTAGAGAAAACCCGGATTCCTACCGGCTGAACATGCCCGTCTCTGCGAACCATTATTACCTTCAGCGATCGGCTTTGGCGCAAACGCCAACGGCAGTAATTGCAGTCGCCGTTAAACTGGCACTTCGCTAAATGTTTTTTTTCCCGAGAAAATGATGGCATTGATGGGTTTAGGCGTTCATGTATATGAGTATCTGTCGCTGCAAAAAAAATGACGGTAAGTGCGGCACGCTTGCAAAGTTGCAATAATTGAGAGCGCTCGCCAAACTGCGTTGAATGACTTCCAAGACAGCTTTATAATATTTGCGCTTTGAGCGCAGTACAGGCAAGTTATATTCTCGCTTGTCGGGGCAATGTGCTTCAGGAGCCAGATGCCAATGTCGAGATCTGCTGACAGCGACGAGAGGCTGCAGCAGAGAGAGAGAGAGAGACAGAGTTAGTGTCGTTTTGCTACGTTTACTGTGTGGGTTTGGGTTGCATTGCCACAATCTTACTCCTGTGGCTTGTGTCTGTAATGTTATCAATACGCGTCTCTCTGTGTATCTGCGTCTCTATGGGTTTACTATAATGTCACGGTTTGGGTTGCATGGCCACAGGCGCACTACTGCGGCTCGTGCCTTTAACGAATCTCTGAGTCCCCGTATAACGCAATGCGTCTCTGTGGGTTTACAGACACGGTGTGGGTCCATGGCTCGGGTTGCATGGCCACAAGTCGCACCACAGCGGCTCGTGCCTTTACAATTCCATCTTCTTGGTTCTTTCGGTAAAGTCACGTAGAATGGAAATAAGAAAATAATAAAACAATATAAGATAATTTTATTAAAAATCATTTATTAAAAATAAAACAAAATTAAATAAATGTATTATGTTTAATTTTCATTATTTTATTATTTCCATTCTACGCGACTTTAAAAGAAAAGAAGATAACACGAAATAAACGATTTAATTATTTTATTATGTTTTATTTTTATTATTTATTATTTCCATTCTACGTGACTTTACCGAAAGAACCAAGAAGATGAATCCCTGCAGTCACGAAAGAAGCTTTAAATCGAAATTTACAATTCCAATTACGAAGATGGTGCGCATCGAGCCTGTTGATGTTTTCGATGAGGCTGTTGACGGTGACGCCACCAGTGTCTTCGGGGAGGAATATCAAGGTATCGCAACTATACAAACGACACACGCACACACATATACACACTGAAACGCAACAATAAATATAACGGGTAACCGATATCTCAGTCATTGTCAGACTGTATCTCGGGACAAATACACGTATCGCGTCGAATCGCGAGAGATTATACCACGGCGACCCTAATTGCAAGGACATTAGCGTCGGGAGAGAGGGAGTGAACAGTGGGGGGGGGGGGGGGGGGGGGGCGGGGGGCGACCAGATGAAGCGAGTGCCGGAGTAAGGGAGAGAGATAGAGAGAGTAACACGTGGCACAGCATCCTTCGTGGCAGTGAAATTTGTAAATTAAATCCAAATCAATCCTAACCTCCATTCCCCCCCCCCGCCACACACACCATCAATCAACGCTCCGCACCGCCAACTATCGCCGATGTGCGCCGACCACCAAATCTGAACATTGAGCGATCAATGAGGCCGACCCCTGGCCCTGGCTGGCTACAGCGGAGACCTCGCACGTTTTAGCAGAGAGTCAATGGTCCACTGAGACGGTGTATAACGAGACGCGCTGCCTGGGTGGCTCTGACTCCGGCACTAAATGTTCACAACGGTCGTATCCCATCGCTGAAGCAACGAACCGTATAGAGTGCGATTCCGAGCTTGACTCCAACAAGCCATGCCACTGTTGTTCACAAATTTTCATAGCGGGGGTGGTGGAGGGGTTCTTTCGTCGATAAGACAAGCGTTTTTTGGTTTGGCCATGTTTGTTTGTTGTAGTACGGAGTTAGACTGATGGCCTTAATCTAAGTTGTCTTGTGGTTGTTGTTGTTGTTTGACTTGCATCCCACTGGGATTTGTGTACACAGCGTTGGTGCACGGTGCTTTTTCTGGAATATTTTGCTGTTTTTTCCTGGATTTTCTGTTTGCACATAGTCACTTTAAGATGTTTCTTGTTCATTTTTTGTTTGTTGCGATTGCACCCTATTCAAGAGCCGAATGGCTCACAGGGCTATACCAAATAAATGAAACTGAAAATCAGTGTGAGGGGACCGCCACACATTTGAAATCACTGTTGTGTTTGACAGCCGCACGATGATGATGATGATGGAGGTGACGAGAGGTGTTGTATATCGTCGGGGAGGCCGCACATCAGGGGGCCACACTAAAGGCCACTAGGGGAGCCTCCAGCGGGCCCGCGCGGTCCTTGCAGTGAAGAACAGTGGGCTATAATGTGGCCAAAACACATCATCGGGTGTAACACGTTTCATAGTCCAGAGAGCAAGAGCCCGCAGAGACCCGGTGACCGTAGAAGGCCCTCGTGCAAAAACAAATAAACCTTTCTCTGGCTGAGGCCATCAAGGTCCCGAGATCTGAAAACCAAAACGTCCAGTGGCGATCACTCCCTGGTGTCGAGACCTAAACTGAGACCTAGTACACATGCCAACGTTATCACGCGGTTGGTCCAACGTTAGCACGCGGTTGGTCCAACATTAGCACGTGGTTAGTTCAACGTTGGGCCAACGTTAGCTCGTGGTTAGTTCAACGTTAGCAGGCGGTTGGTCCAACGTTAGCACGTGGTTAGTTCAACGTTGGGCCAACGTTAGCACGCGGTTGGTCCAACATTAGAACGCGGTTGGTCCAACGTTAGCACGCGGTTGGTCCAACGTTGGGCCAACGTTAGCTCGTGGTTAGTTCAATGTTAGCACGCGGTTGGTCCAACGTTAGCACGCGGTTGGTCCAACATTAGCATGTGGTTGGTCCAACGTTCCACATATACTTGGGAAGCTGTTTCGTCCCGGCGTTTTGCGCAGCGGCCGAAGCAGCCTATGTGTGCGAGGTCTTCTGAACACGTCTTACAACTTCGGCTGAACACCTTCTGAGTGTAACGTCCATGAGCAAGGGATGAGCCTCTCCAGACCCGGCCAATCGGGCGCCGTGGTGGCGAGATGTTAACTACCTCGCCCGGTATACATGAGGTCATGCGCTTAATTCCGCCTGGAAATTTGGAATTTGCACGTTCTCCCAGTGGTGGATTTTTCTCCGGGTCCCTCCACACTTCGATGCAGGCGTTTATAGTATTTGGCTGCTCTACATTTCTACGTGATGATGATAAGACACTTTACCACCATTGGAACCTCATTTGGCAGTAGCAAAATATAATTGTTTTTTTACCATTTTATCTGGCAACAAAACTACTGGCTACTGGCAAATGAGGTTCCAATGGTGTAAATACTAACCTCTAGCTCTCATACTCTGATGGTGCATTGTGTTTGAGTCGTGCGCCTTTTGGCGTCATCTGGTCCAAACACCATGTGAGACTAGACTCTAAGGAAAGCTGTCTGGGGTGTGGACCAATCAATTTCAAGGACAGTGCATACATTATCAGAGTTATGTTTTTTGTTGTTTGCATTCCGACTGCAGGTATTGTGGTCAATGCAAACATGACTCCTTGTAAAAAATGTGTCAGTTTTGTTGTCAGATAAAAGTGTAAAAAACAATTATCATAAGACACTTCGTTGAGCTATCATTTGTGGCCAGGGCCGCTTCTGAACAGCAAGATCTACTTAGATAGCTCAGTGGGCCTTACCCGGTTAATATATATACTTTAAAAAATGTGTTTACATTCTAGACTTTAAGTTTTCGTGACTGCAAGGATCCATACTCGTTGGTTCTTTCGGTAAAGTCACGTAGATGAAAAATAAAAAAATTATAAAATAAAAAACGAAATTAAATCACGGCGTTCCGTCATCAGGTGGAACAGCCTGTTCCACCTGAACAACCTGTTACACCTGATGATGGAAGCCTGTGTTGCTTCCGAAACGTCGTGATTTAATTTAGTTATTTCATTTTCTTATTTTTTATTATTATTTTTTTCATCTACGTGACTTTACCGAAAGAACCACGAAGACTGTGTTTACAGTTTGAGTTCCGTAGTAATCTGCCGGTCTTTATTGTCGACACCCTGGCGAGGTGTTCCTGCCAACAATAGAACGTCGTCCCCATCCTTTCGCAAGGACGAATCGTCTGTTGCTGCCCCCACCACCCGCCGCTTATCCGGTCTACGAATTACAATCGTCGGTCACTGTGACGCGACTCCCCTTTGAAAATCGCACAGCGGATAGCGGCGCCCCTCTCCCGCCAAAAAAAACCGCCTCGACACCGTCGACAAAACGAAACCCCCAGAATTTAAAAATATTATCCCGTTAAATGTGTTGCTCGCCAATGTCGTTCTTCGACACAAACCGTAGACATTTTACCTCACGAAGCGTGCGTAACTTGCCCCCGACTCTTGTACCAGGCGTAGTTACGTTGATTCCCAATCGGCGCCTATAACCGCGTCACCCACCCTCCTGCAACTTCTATGTTTACAAAAGCTGTACAAGCAACACTTTCTATACGAAACCAACCCACAACACACCCGCCATTCTCCCTCGCAGTAACTGTTAACGTCGTGTTAAACATCACCCGCTAGCTATACACACGTTACCCCTTTCATCATCATCATCATCCTCCTCATTTATCGGCCCGAAATATATTGCGCGTATTTCTTTAAACGTCGTTATTAATATCGCTACGGCGACGCAAACCATTATTGTGTTTTATTGCAACAATTATAATTAATCAAATTCATTACAAATTAATTGCATCGGGATCTCCCCGGGGGGCTGGGGAGGCTGAACAATAAAAATAAACCTCATTTAATGTCGAGTCCGTTGATTTGTTTGTTGTTGTTTTAACAACTGAATCCTCCACACGCGAGAGACCCTCTTTCAACCGCCTCTCTATCACGTTCATTTTGTGGGCATGTCGCCCCACAAACACAAACACCACCACCACTAATGTCGTCTCGTTATCATCATTATCATCAACATCATCCGTGGACCCGAACCAGGGTCGGACGAAGGAAGGTTCTTGTAGACCAGGAGTGGGGAACGTCCGGCCCGTGGGCCATACGAGGCCACGAAATCATTTGATGTGGCCCTGCCAATTTGGTGTGGCTCTGCCAATTTGGTGTGGCTCTGCCAATTTTGTGTGGCCCTGCCAATTTGGTGTGGCTCTGCCAATTTGGTGTGGTCCTGCCAATTTGGTGTGGCCCTGCCAATTTGGTGTGGCTCTGCCAATTTGGTGTGGCCCTGCCAATTTGGTGTGGCCCTGCCAATTTGGTGTGGCCCTGCCAATTTGGTGTGGCCCTGCCAATTTGGTGTGGCCCTGCCAATTTGGTGTGGCCCTGCCAATTTGGTGTGGCCTGCCAATTTGGTGTGGCCCTGCCAATTTGGTGTGGCCCTGCCAATTTGGTGTGGCCCTGCCAAGGCAACCGCAGGCGGGACTCGAAATTCAACAAATCTCTAGGAGCAAACCTGGAAAAGCAGTTGCGAGTAGCAACAGCATCATCAATACCAGCTAACACCATCACACGCCTCGCCAAAGAGAAGCAGTTCCAGCCATCGCATTAGGGGCGAGTTAATGAAATGTTTGACCAAATATAACAGGCTAATTTTTAAGTTGATAATTTTGTATGGCCCGTGAATGATATTAAAAATATAAAATTGGCCCTTGGCAGAAAAAAAGGTTCCCCATCCCTATTGTAGACCCTAAGGCACCTTCTACAAAACGGGAACTTTTTGGCAGTATCAAAGTATAAAAAAAAAACGTTTCAACCCTTTCCTGGCAATAAAAGAGGGGTTAAGATGTTCAAACGCCAAACAGAAACCTTTTCGCAACGAATCAAGTTCGCGTTAACCACTCGCGCTGCTTGTGGTGAGCATGCAAACAAACATTCTCTTGTAATATATATGGCATCGTCTTTGAAAGTGCTTGGTCTACACCAGAGACAGCCTTCTTCATGGCCTCGTCTCAACCAGTGTCAGACCAGAGAACGCCAAAAGGCGAACAGGACAAGGGCAATGCACTGCTAGATTACTTGCCAAAGTCTTCTTGGTTCTTTCGGTAAAGTCACCGAAAGAACCAAGAAGATGAATCCCTGCAGTCACGAAAGCTTTAAATCCTTGCCAAAGGTTTCCATTTGTTGTTTGACCATCTTAACACGTGTTTCATTGCCAGAAAGAGTAACACCTATTATTATTTTTTCATACCTAGGCACCTCTGTTTCGTTAGGGCCTTCAGTGGCAACTCTATACAGTTTGTTACTGCTGCTGCTGCTCAATGTTACCACGACAACCACAGCCGCTGTCACTCGCTAAAGCTGACTAATAAAACTGTCTCCGATCAACAATACACACCCGTCAACCCCTTATCAGTGCATTAACTTATTACAAGAGCGATTCAGATCGTATTGGTCACCCCGTGCCCCTTATAAATATCAACGTTCATCCTACAAAGTCCCATCACGAGGAAAAAACACAAAGAAATAGACAACAATTTTTGGTTTGCCCGTATGGAAATGGCTGTACTCCGTATGGACCTGAAAACTCAATGTCCCTGTACAATCAGACGAAGTTATAAACCGTATGGG
>MU249701.1:91813-151813 GCA_018977245.1 Lethenteron camtschaticum | reverse complement strand
CGTGCCAATTAGTTATTACTTCAGCCCACCGGTGTGTTGGAGAGTAAATCCACAACATTTACATTGTGGATTTACTCTCCAACACACCGGTGGGCTGGAGTAGCAACATATTAGCATGTTTTGTATACGTGACAAACAATACTCCATTGGCGGATGGTGGAGGGTTACGACACATTCATACTTTGGCGATCTTACCCAAAAACCTTTAATTATGAATAATATTGGTCGCAAAAGCCCCGTGTTGTAATCCACATTGTCAGCGTTGACCAAACGTTGACTCATCCACTGGGGTGGCTCGCGCATGATGATCCATTTCCTTTAATCATCTTCACGAGACGCCTCGTGCACCCTTCTGAAATGAGGAATTGCAACAGGTGTTTTTGCTGCGATGAATCATCAACGCACGCCTCTTCCCATGGACATTTTATGAGGCCCCATGATGAACTTTGGATATGGACTGTTCGTCTGCAGCGTGAGACTTCATTTTATGATTATAGATAGTGGGTATCCTCCTTGACGGATTCCCATAGCCTGGGGGCTACGGCTTCCATTCTCTAAAGCTCCCCTATGAAGCCCCATTCGGTATTTATTTCGCCTCGATACATCTTCTATATGAGGCTCGCCGATAAATCTCTCGCGTGATTCCTCATTCCTTTGACACTATAATCAGGATTTCCCAAACTCCAGCCCACGCGAGCCATCACCACGCTACCTCTCTCTGCGTTTACCAATTCACTCCTCCCCATTCGTAAAAAAATATATACTCTTCCCACACGCTGCACGCGCCTGATGATTGTCGAGCCCCCCCCCACGTGACACCCAAGGCAATTAACGCTGCCTGCTGT
This sequence comes from Lethenteron camtschaticum, assembly GCA_018977245.1. NCBI lineage: Eukaryota > Metazoa > Chordata > Hyperoartia > Petromyzontiformes > Petromyzontidae > Lethenteron > Lethenteron camtschaticum. The sequence continues at coordinate 150,968 of MU249701.1, read as the reverse complement.
CACGCGGATCACGTGCGCGCACACAACCAATCTGAGACCTCGATCTTAATTTGAAAGGGCTCTCTATTAACGCAGACAGCTGTTTATTTCTTAGCGTGTCACGCGAGCACGTGTTTAACAATCATCGGGCGCGTGCAGCGTGGGGAACGAGTTAATTTGCATTTGAAAGGGGAGTACGATTGTAAATGCGGCAATTCGTAGCGTGATGGAAAGCCGTGCACTATACTGGGATGGTAACTCCCTCGCCTGATATACATGGGATCGTGGGTTCGATCCCGACCCTGACGCCAGTTGTATATTGGAGTTTGCATGTCTCTCTACCCGTGGTCACGTGGAATTTTCTCCGGGTCCTCTGGGGTTTTCCCCTGCACATTTAGAATCAACATCACGCGTTTAGAGTATTTGGCTGCTATACATTTACACGATGAACCACTTCGTTGAGAAATAATGTGTGGCCAGGACTCTTCTGAAAAAATAACTAATATATAGTAGCTCAGTGGGGCCTTACCTTGTAAATGTAGTGTCAGTGATACAAAGTTTGTAGGAGGCACCTTCTTTATTAAACAACTTCCTGGGTCTCGTCCGCACACTCTCAACAGTAGCTTAACCTAGCCTGTACACAACACTAGCCGTCTAACACTGACGGCTGATTGCGTTGTGGCCGAAACGTCGTGAGAATTGTATTTTATTATGTTTTATTTGTATTACTTTATTATTTCCCTTCTACGTGACTTTACCGAAAGAACGAAGAATAACAACTATCTTGTAGCGCAATATCTAGCGGAGGCAGCAGCGACGACGGCGACGAGACGACAGAAACGGCGAGACGAGTCCATTCCCAGAACCGGCAGCCTCGAGCCCCTGCTCTGGGCTCCTTTTATGCTCCCAGCGCAACCTGGCTCCACCCTGACCACGCCTCCCTTCTAGAACACACTAGCAGATTCCAGGCAGAGGTCGCAAACGGGGTTTGATTCCTTACCCATACCCGGCCGCACCAGGGTCGCAAACGGGTACCCGTACCCGGCCGTACCCGTACCCTACCCCGTACCCGGCCGGGTACGGGTATCGGGTACCCGATTACGACCTCTGGGATGAAGCCATGTTGCAGGCGCGGGTGGGTTGATTCTAGGAACTTGAATTGTGAGAAGAGACAAGATGTTGGGAAATGAGTGACAAACGGTTACTCACCAGTGACTCATGGCCTACCCATACCTATACCCGGCCGCACCAGGGTCGCAAACGCGTACCCGTACCCTACCCGTACCCAGCCGGGTACGGGTAGGGTAAGGGTATCGGGTACCCGGTTGCGACCTCTGGTTCCAGGGGTCTCCAGATGGGGTCCTCTGTGACCCTTTTCCTGAGATTTCCTCCGCTCTGCCAGCACACCGTTACCGGCGTGTGCGCTGTCTGTCCACAACAGTTGCCGCTGCTGTCCACCAACCGGCGCTATTACCCTACATACATATTCTCGATGGAGGTCTTTGTAATATTCGCAATACATTATTTGACTGCTGAGAACCACGCGAGCTACAATTTTGGGCCTCGTGTACACTGACGAGAGTCCATAGGTAGGCGGTGTTTGACTTCTATATTTGAGAGGGTGGGGGTGGGTCAAGGGTTCGATTTGTCCCCCACATTAGTGAACAGAATTAATACATTTACAATCTTTTTTGTAAACTACTGAGAATAAATTAATAACAGTGCCTGGTTTGGGTGAGGGTGGGGAGACTCCCCCCACCCACACTCTGCCCATTGACGAGACGCATTTTGTTCCCGGGTAGTAAGTGTTATTTTCTCGTTGATTATGCCTCAAAAGTACAGAAAATGTCTATTATTTCACACAAACCTGTTTTTGGGACCAGGACACAAAAGGAAAGTTAATAATCCACTCCATTAATAACACTGTGGAACAATTTTATTTTGTTCCTGGGTAGTAAGTGTTTTTTCCTAATTGCTTATGCTTCAAAGGTACAGAAAATGGCTATTATTCCCCACAAACGTTGCTTTTGTGACCAGGACAGTGATATTTTTAATTGTATCTATTTTCAATGAGAAAACGTGTGCATTTGTATAATTCCTTCACTTAAAGTCCTGGTCACAAAAGCAAAGTTTGTGGGGGAATAATAGCCATTTTCTATACTTTTGAGGTATAAGCAATTAGCAAATAACACTTTCTACTCAGGAACAAAAATTGTGTTACATCAAGGAGCATCGCACTGCATCCTAACGAGCGTACTGTCGTTTATGATTATTTTGTTGTGGTAATTTGAGGGTGTTTTTTTTTTAAGTGTTGATTAGAGCCAGACGATGATTGTGTTCTCTTCGTAAAGCAAAGGGAGAAAAAAACCCCACAAATACACGCAATCACATTTACACATATATACATACACACGCACGCACACAGAGACAAAGAGCCCCCGTGTAGCCTTTAAAAAGACTGTTGGGGCAAGTGCTGTTAGGGACAACTTATGAAGGCCGGCACTGTGGCACACGCTCGGCCGCCTTTGTCTCCCCCCAGCGACGATGACTACACACCGCACCAGGTACTATTTGAGGCTGAGTCGACCTAGCAGAGGCCCATAACCGTTTCAGATAATCGTCACCGGTGCTGGCCGTGAGCGGAATCGAACCCGGGTCACCAGGTTCGTTGCACAGCACGCCAACCTATTGCCCCACTGCTCCTCGCATGTACACACACGGGAGGCATGCATACACAGGGCACGTGCATGTGCGTGGGTGAGCGCGCGCGTGCACGTGCGAGTGGTGATTCTGGAAATGGCTTTAATCAAGAGTCATCACAGGAAATGCATTCACATCACATTCGCGCCGTCTCTCAAACTATCACAAATCTCTCTCTGTCTCGCGCACACACACACACCGAAATGCACGCTGTTTTTTGCACGTGTAGTGACATAAAATGTGCCACTAGGGCGCGTAGCACTGGTTACTGGTAGAGAGCGGGATTGTGGGTGTAGTAGCCCGGTCTACCAGCAGGGCAGGTGAAATGCGTCACTGGAGTGCGTAGCGCCGGTTGCTGGCAGAGAGGACACAGCAGCCGGTCTGCCAGCAGGGCACGTGATAGGCCGGGGTAAGGGATGTAGAGTAAAGGTGACAGAGGGACATGTGGGGTGAAGCCCAGAACCTTCTGGTAGGTTCCAGAAAAAGGCGTGGCCGAGGCGGAGCCAGGCCACGCTGGGGAGGATAAAAGGGAAGTCCCGACGCTGGATCGGGGCTGTTGTTGGGAATGGAACTTGTCGTCTATGCAAGTCTTTGTCCCTGTCTTCACTTTCTTGGTGTTGTGGGTCAGGCAGTGTGCCGGGTGTCCTGACCCGTGTGTAGTTATCCCTGTACTGTGGAAGTGTAGAATAAACGTGTGTGCCTCCTACTATTAGTGTTTCTGAAGTGTCTAGTACACATGTGTTTGGGACATCCTCTACCCCTCTAGACTGAAGGGCTACGTTGTGGACGAGCCACCCCTTCATGCAGTCTCATGTTCCCCTCCTTCATCATCACTCCGGCTGGGTGATAAGAGGTCGACGTACTCACGGATGGCGGATCGGTGGACGCATGCACTGACTGGCTCCTGCTCCTACAGGGATTCGAGTGATCGGTGTGTCTACTCGGGCTCCGGCAGGGGAAGCAGCAGGGGACACGGCTCCTCACACAATCCAGCCTGGTTAAACCCAGGATGGATCGCAGGAAGGCCAGTCTGAATTTTTCTGTCCAGTGTAGATGTTCCATTAGAGAGGGTCCACGTTCCGCATCCATAGAAAAGGGAGGGCATGACTGTGGCGGAGAATATATAAAGCTTCGTATGTAGCCACATACCCAGCTGCTTCCACACAGCGTTATGCAGCTTATACAATACAATGCCGCTCGACTGATTCGGAGTGAGATCTCTGCTGTGAAGCCGGAGCTGGTCACAAGCACACTACCAAGATATGGAAACTTATCCACTCTTTCGACAACTGAACACATACACTATCACACTATCACTCACCATCTCTCTCACACACGCCATCACACACCATATCTCTCACACACACTATCACACTCTCACACACAATCTCTCTTACACACACACTATCACAACAACAACCGCCATTCGCCACTAAGTGGCAGTGACGTCACCACGACGCTTGTGCCAGGCTATTTGCACGTTGAGGCCACGTGAAGTGTCGAACGCCCGCTGGCAGGAGGTCACAGGACAGACCCAGGATTTGTGAGCTCCTCACACAATCCAGCCTGGTTAAACCCAGGCGAAGATGTTCCTTTAGGGGGTCCACGTTTGGCAAGCGTAGAGAAGGGAGGGAATGACCGTGGCCGAGAAGACCTGAAGCTTCATGCGGAGCGACAAACCAGCTAGCTTCCACACAGTGTTACACAACTGATGAAAAGAAAATGCCGCTCGACTGATTCAGAGTGAGACCTCTGCTGTCAAACCGGAGCCGGTCATGAGCACACTGCCCAGATATGGGAAACTCTCCACTCTCTCCACAACTGCCCCATCACCAATTGAGAGTTGTGGGGTGGAGTGTCAGATGCTACAAATTACGCAGGCAGGTGTTTAGTTTTGGTGGGGCTGATGGTAAGGCCCCACTTCTTAGTGGCAAGTTCCAGGTTCAGCAGCAGCGCCTCCATCTCCTCCTCTGAGTGAGCAGCAATTACCAGATCATCGGCATACATAATGTGGTTGACCAATAGGGAGCCATCCCTTGACCACACAAGGGCATCGATCAGCCTCCCATTGTATCTGTAGCCATCGAAGGCTTCACGAACTACGTGGTCGAAAAAGATGCTAAATAATGTGGGAGCCAGAGGACATCCCGGTCGCACTCCAAGGTGAGCAGGGAATGGTTCCGACTCTCGGCCATGTAGATTTACCCGGGCCCGCGCACCATCATGAAGGTCCTTAATGATTGTGAGCAGAGGGCCAGGGACTCCGAAAGCATGAAAAATAACCCAGAGCCCAGGCCTACTGATGGTACCATAGGACTTGACCAGGTCAATAAAGCAGAGATGTAGGTTTTGTTGGAATTCCCTACACCTCTGCTGTAGCAGACGGGCATAAAATATGGCATCTGTGCAGGACCGCCCTTTCCTGAAACCGCATTGGTTTCAGGAAACCGCATTGGGCTCTGCAAGCCTCTCCTCAGCATACCTGGCAAGGCGTTTTTGAATAATCCTTGCCAGGACCTTTCTCGTACACTGATGAGTGAGATGCCCCTGCAGTTGTTACAGCCTGTGCGGTCCCCTTCTAAAAGAGGGGGACCACCAGGGCATCCTTCCAATCCTGCGGAACCCGTCCAGTGGTCCAGACTGTTGTTATGATGTCATGTACAACAGTCTGTGCACAAACGCCACCCTCCCTCAGCATTTCGCTTAGGGAATCATCTCTGCCCGGTGCCTTTCCTGGTCTAAGACTCTGGATCACCTTCAGTACTTCCTCAACAGATGACACCTCAGCCAGCCACTCACAGGGGTGACTTCTTCTGCCATTATTTGAGACACTGCAGCCTCAGCAGGGTCATCCCACTTTTTCCCACTGTTTTCCAGGCTGAGGAATTTCCTCTCCCCAGGACCACACAGAAATGCTCAGCAAATCTGCAAACCTGTTCCTGGGGGTTGGAGATTGGATCACCATTCTTTCCCCTAATGATGGTAATAGGTGTGGCGCTGCAGGTTACCTTTTTAAGGAGTTAAATAGCGATTTGTGATCGCGGGCCATTGAGGCAGACTCCATCTTCTCAGCAACCAGCGACCACCACCCATTCTTACAGTGCCTCACGGCTCTCCGAACCTCTGAGCGACGGCTGCAATAAGCCTCCTCATTCTCTGACAGGATGCGAGATGAGAGTGGGCCTGTCGCTTTGTCTGAGCCAGCCTGAACACCTCGTCTGTCAGCCAGGGTCTCTGGGGAGGTCTGGACCGTGTACCCAAAGCAGCCATTGCAGCTGCATGAGCCACAGTCCTAAATCTCGCCCATTTCTTCTCGACATTTGGAGGAATGGGGGACGATGCCAACCCCAACCGCAAGCGATGATTAAATTCTCACTTGCAACTTTCATCAGCTAGCTGAGACCAGGCCACTTTGTGTTTGAATGGGATCCTGGGTGTACACCCACCACCGGAGTGGAAGAATGACAAGCGCATCTTACAGATGACAAGTCGATGGTCAGTGGGCAGATCAGCTCCACGGTAGGTCCTGGTGTCAAGGACATGGGCCCACATCCGCTGTTCCATCACTATGTAGTCCAGCAGATGTTTTTGCTTGGAACCGACATGCATCGATGATGTTGTGTGGATGCGCCGATGCCAGAACAGCGTGTTGGCAATTAGAAGCCCAAGGCTGCACAAAAAACTAGCAGCTCCTACCCTTGTTATTGAGCTGATCTGGCCCATGCCTTCCAATCACTCCAGACCAGGTGCCAACATCATGACCAACTCGGCATTGAAGTCGCCCAACAAGATGACTCAATCCCGAGGGGCCACTTTAGCTAGCACCTGTGACAGGAGGTCATAGAAGGCATCTGACTCATCGGCCTTGCCTGCATCCCTCCACGGATGTTCGTCTTCGGTGGGGCATAAGTGACCACGACCACCATTCCTCGCCTCCGGTTAATGGGAAGGCGAGCCCAAAGTAGCCTGGGGCTTACCGCTTCCCACACCTCACCGCCACGTTTCCATGCCCCTTCATTTTTTTGTTCAGAAAAAGAGCCACTCCCTGTTGTTTTGCAGTCTCCTGCCCCGAGAAGAGGACTGTTCACCCATCATGGTGGCAGGAGCCAGAGTCGGTCCACCGGACCTCCTGAATACCACAGAGATCCAGGAGGTACCGGTCCAGCTCCAGACAGAAGAGTGGCAGCCTCTCCTCCGCAGTGAGCGTTCGAACATTCCACGTGGTCACCCGCAGTGGTTTTTTGTTGTTTCTAGAGGAGTCCCGAGGGTAAGGATTCAGTCTCCTGGCTCCGCCAAATGGGGTTTGGCCAGGAGACGTCATAGACGCCTATCCCCCCCCCCCCCCNGAGGCCTCCGCCACAAGCTTAATTAGATATTTTAGACGTGGGTTTGTGGTAAGTAATTGAAGGTGGAGGGGTTACCAGCCCATCGCACCCGTCCAGAGCCCCCATTTTGCCGCTGTGGTGGTTACAAACGCCATGAGTGGAATGGCCAATCGAAATTGGCCCTCCCCCCACAGCACTGCTCACCACAACGTTGCCGTCCGGCACCAACGAGGAGGTAGGGGGTTGTTTTTGCAGGACACACACACACAGACACACAGACACACTATCACACACACACACAGACACACCATACCACACACACACACACACTATCACACACACACACCATCACACACACACCATACCACACACACACACACCATACCACACACACACACACACTATCACACACACACCATACCACACACACACACACTCTCACACACCATACACACACACACACTATCACACACACACACATCACACACCATACCACACACACACACACATCACACACCATACCACACACACACACACTATCACACACACTATCACACACACACCCACACACACACTATCACACACACACTATCACACACACACTACACACACACACTCTCACACACACACACTATCACACACACACACACTATCACACACACCATCCACAGACACACACACTATCAACACACACACACTATCACACACACCACTATCACACACACACACACAACTACACACACACATTCACACACACACTATCACACACACATCACACACACTACACACACACACTCACACACACACACTATCACACACACACTATCACACAAACACACTCACACACACTACCACACACACACATTATCACACACACACACTATCACACACACACACGCACTATCACACACACACACACACTATCACACACACACACTATCACACACACACAGAGAAAGGCGCGGGTAGCGCGTGAACCCCTTGGCTCGCGACGACGGCGACGAGGTTGGTGGTGGCGGAGGAGGAGGCAGAGGCGGAGGAGGAGGAGGAGGCGAAACGCCCAGCGTGCCGCCACCACCGCCGCTTCTCTATCAGTAAATTAAATCTGAGCACCGCGACAGAGCGCGCGGCTCCACGCGCGTGCGCTCGCTCACGCGGACGCGCGCGCGCGCGTGCAGATAACCGCGTGCGCGCGCGAACTGTTAAGCTCCCCGCGCCGTTCCCATTCCCGATGTTGTGACCTCGTCTCTATTCTCCTCCCCGCACCGCGCACCCCGCTCTATCTCTCTCTCTCTGTCTTATTTCCCCCCACCCAGCTCGCTCTCTCTCGCTCTCTGTGTGTGCCGCGTGTGTGTGTGGGTGCGTGTTATCTCTCCCGGTTGCTGTCCCTTGCTCCCCGTTCATATTGTCTCTCTCTCTCACCCACCACCTCCCCCTCTCTCTCTCTCTCTTGTTGTCGTCGTTGTTTTGATTCGAGAGCGCATCAGACTGTGGCAACTCCTTCACGCCACTCGAAACTCCCCCCGTCCCCTCTCCGAAATTTTCGTTTCTCTGTCTCTCTCTCGCTCTCTCGCTCTCTTCTTCTTCTTCAATCCAATCATTTCAGCGTGGTTTGCGCAACGGATACGTCGTCAATAAAAACCGCGTTGACATATTACGCCGTGTGCTCTTCCTCTAACCCGGGGGGGGGGGTGGGGAGGGTCTTGGCACCAAAAAATAACAAGGAGAGACATTTTTCTTGTAAATCGCTACAAACGCTCAATATTTCAAGAGCGCCCGCAAATTGCGTGCGAATACCATTACATCGCACTGCGCGCGTCACGACTCCTGGGCGAACCCCATTCCTCCTTTCTCCCTGTGTACATCTGCGCACATCTCTGCCCCCCCCCCCCCCAGTCTGCCTCCTTCCTAATCTCTCGCTCGCTCGCTCTCTCTCTCCTCTCTCTCCCTGTTACCCCTCGCGTCGCTTTCATCGCTTTAGTTTCTCTCTTTTAATGTTTAGAGTTGTAAATGGTGACGTTTATTCTGTTCCACACAGTGCACGGCTCTTCCCGTGTCCCCCCCCCGCCCGCCCCCGCGAGTCATCTGGTCTTTATTCAAAATCAGAAAATGTATTGATCCTGGAGGAATCCGATAAGCTATAAAGCCTTTCTCTCTCTCTCTATCACAGATGCCCAGTAGGGAGCACGGGGTAAGAACGTTGCCACAACAAAACGACACAAAAAACTCACGAGAACAGTTCAGGAAGGGTGAACAAATAACCGAAACACATCTGCCCGTCCCCGACATATGATGATGATGATGATGTTGTTGTTATTACCCTCGGGGCCCAGCAATGCCGCCTCCCCTCCCCTCCCCACCGCATCTCGACGTGAGATGCGAGTCACTCGCTCGCCTCTACCGGTCACTCTTCACGAGCCATCGTCGCGAGGTCACGTGATGCCGCGCCGACCCCCTCCCCCACAGAACCCATCGCGAATCGCCCGCAGAGAGAAAAATAACAAAAAAGAGACAAAGATCCCCCGCGTAGCCTTCAAACGGGCCCCTTTGGGCCAAGTGCTCTCAGCGAGACGCCTACGGGCTGTTTGGGAGGGTCTGAGTGATAAGCGCAGCGCCCGGCCGCCTTTGTCTCCCCAAGTGTTGACATCGACACACACACCGCGCACCGAAAGAACAGTTTCAGGTATTCGCCGCCGATGTTGACCGTGAGCGTCGATCGAGCTGGCGCCGTCACCGAGGTTTTGGTGTCGCGGTGGCGCTCACCGCTGCGCCACCGCTCCGCGCGCGACGCACGCATTCACCCTCGCCGGAGCAGCAGCAGCAGCAGGAGCAGCAGATTTTTTTGGCGATCCGTCGAACAACCCAGGCTCACCGCATCGTCGCTCGCGGCGGCTTTCAGATTACACACAGCGAGGTTCCTGTGCGGCGTGCGGAGCGTTCGATGAGGCGCAGTGAGCAGGCGAGGTGCCTCATTCCGCTGGTGGCCCCACGACGGCGATGATGTCACGCAAAGCGGCACGCACACAAAACCCACGATTCACCACTCACCCTGAACGGTTCCATTTGGAAATCATCACGGCTCCACCCCCCCCNAACCCAACCACGCAATCGACAATCTCACAATCTCAGGCTCCAAGATCGCTCTGGGCACTTCCTCGGCAGATGGTGGCAACATCAGACTGCCACTCACGGGGGGGGGGGGGGGCGGAGCGGACGACTGCTGCCGTTCGTTGAGGTGTGGTTCTTAAGCTGGGGGTGCAATGAAGAACGCTGCTCAAGAGCGCGGCTCATTGAGGACCGCTGATCCGTGACGTTGGTCATCGAGGAACCAGCCGTCTCTCTCGTCTCTCGTGTCCACGCGCTCTCCAAATATTGAGTTCTATGACGAATTCGAAAAAAATGAATTGCATCCTTTTTTGTTTTCGATTTAAAGCTTTCGTGACTGCAGGGATTCATATTCTTGGTTCTTTCGGTAGAGTCACGTAGAATGGAAATAATACAATAATAAAAATAAAACTAACATTCTCACGACATTTCGATTGCAACACAAGCAATCATCATCAGGCGTGAAAACCACAGCAAGAAAATTTGAAAAACATTAACCCGTAAAAACAAAGTTTTTCACTATAAATCCTTTATATGCGTGGCATCGGTTTTATTTTATTATTCATTTCTGTTTTTCTTGTTTTCAGTTTCTTACAAAGAGCAAGACAATACATTACAGTACGTGCTCAATGGGCCACAACCCAGCCCACATTGGTCTTTGAAACGGGCGGCTAGAGTCCTCTCGTCCTCTGGCTTGAGATGGCTGCCACCTATGGGTCAGATGATTGCCTGCCACCATTACGCAATTGGTAATTAAATAAAAAAAAATCCTAAAAAGTGTCAAATTTTGGGAAAAAAATTTCACGATAATTAATTGTCACGCACAACGAGTCTGTGTGCAAAATGGCAGCTCGATTGGATCACGGGAAGTGGGTTAAAAAACGACCGAAAGATTGCACGGTCCTAAGCGCGCAAGCAAGCGAACTTAATATAAAGGATTTAAAAAGTGGCGGTTTTTTCTTAACGTCAGCACCACGGACAGCGGCTGGCGGTTGTTCAAACGGACGAGTCCATCTATGCTCGGAACGGAGTAGGGGGGAGAGGAAGAGAATGGAATGCGGCCTGAAAGTCACCGTACGCGCGGTTTCCTTGCTGTGGTTTTCACACCTGATGATGAGTGCTTGTGTTGCAATCGAAACGTCGTGAGAATTTTGTTGTATTTTTCATTATTTTATTTTTCCCTTCTACGTGACTTTACCGAAAAAACCAAGAATATGCATCTTCTTGTTATTTCGGCTTTGCCGACCCAATGGCTCTAGGGCAGTGGTGCTTCTAATTCTTCTTCTTATACCTGGGGGTGCATTGCGCCACCCGTTGGGGCTGCGAGATGCCCTTTCTGGGGGTGCGAGACATGGCAGATTTTTTTTCGAAGGTAAATAATCGATAACACAAATTAAGCACGGGCACGACACTTTGTTTCATCAAAACCCGTGTCTTTTTTTTATATCACATTATACACGTCTTTTATTTTTACGATCGAGATCAAACGCGGCGCAAGGCCGCAGCAAAGGGTTAAGAACCACTGCTTTGAGGTCCTGCAAACCTCAAAGGGTGAGCCCCGCCCTTCCCCCGCCCCGCTCCTCCCTCCCCCACACCCTCTCCACGTCACACGGATGCTGTGACAATCCCAGCCCCCCTACACCCCCCCGCCGCTCCAGGTTGTGAAAGAAAAACCGAAGAGCAAATCTGCAGACGTGACAGACCTGAGGGTCGGAGATTGGATTTGCCGTTCGCCCTCCTCCTCCCCTCTTACCAATGGTAATGTGGATGGGTGCTGGCGAGCGTCTCTTTTGAGAGCGCAATATTAAAGGGTGGCTCTGTGATCATGGGAGATGGGGGGGGGGGTGTTTTCTATCGCCTCGTAACCACGAGGGGGGGGGGGTACGGCGTGTGGGCATCCCTCATCCGTCGGGCTCTCAGCGAACCTCCGGTCGAGATTCGGGGATTGCTGCGCGGAACGGAACGCCTCGTCCCAGAAATATTTTACCTTATCCGGAGAAATCCGAAGAGCTGTGAAGCTCATTGACATGCTAATTTCTCTGCTCCAGCAGCTGCCCCAGCAGACCCACCTCTCTCTCTCTGCACCCCCCCCTCCTCTCTCTCTATTTAAGGCCTCGAGACAGAGGCATTGAGTCTCTGTGTGTCTGTGTTGTGTGTCTCTCTGTGTGTGTCTATGTTGTATGTCTCTCTGTGTGTCTCTGTGTGTGTCTCTCTGTGTGTCTCTGTGTTGTGTGTCTCTCGTGTGTCTCTGTGTCTCTCTCTGTCTCTGTGTGNCTCTCTGTGTGTCTCTGTGTGTGTCTCTCTCTCTCTGTGTTGTCTCTCTCTGTGTGTCTGTGTTGTGTGTGATGCACATGGCCTGGCACAAGCGTCGTGGTGACGTCACCGCCACTAAGTGGCGAATGGCGGTTGTTGTTGTTGTCTCTGTGTGTGTGTTGTGTGTCTCTCTCTGTGTGTTTCTCTCTGTGTGTCTGTGTGTGTGTCTCTCTCTGTGTCTCTGTGTGTCTCTCTCTGTGTGTCTATGTTATGTGTTTTATCTGTGTGTCTATGTGGTGTGTCTCTCTGTGTGTGTGTCTATGTTGTGTGTTTCTCTATGTGTGTCTATGTCGTGTGTGTCTCTGTGTGTCTCTGTGTTGTCTCTCTCTGCTTGTGTGTCTGTCCGTGTATCTCCGTGTCTGTGTTTTGTCTCAAATTTAGTTCTACCTGATGACGGTTGCTTGTGTTGCAATCGAAACGTCGTAATTCTATCATTTAATTTACTTTCTTTCTACCTGACTCCACCGAAAGAACCGATGACTAAATCCCTGCAGTCACGAAAGCTTCAAATCATCATTCACATATTCACTTTAAGATGTTTTTTGTTCATGTTTGTTTGTTTGTTGCGGTTGCACCCGATTCAAGAGCCGAATGGCTCACAGGGCTATACCTAAATAAATAAACTTGAAACTTGAAAATCAAGTTTCGAACTGTGGGAGCTCTTTATTTACGAATTCATTTTTAGAGATGCCCGCCAGGGGCGTGGGTCAGCATTTTGTGGGCGACGTAGCAGAGATTTGGGGTGGCCACGCGGGTGACGGCGGTGCCTCGCACGTGGCAAAGAATGTCGAGAAGATTGGGGAGCATCGAATGGATCCCTCGTTGGTACAGAGACAGGGCAACCCGGTGGTGGCAAAAAACACAAACAACAACCGAAAGAAGATATCGGTGCCGGGAAGATGTGACCACTACTCGGAGCCATGTTGGCGAACGAGACGGAGGAAAGTGTGAAGGTGGCCGTCCATAAATGACGTCACGCGATTTTGGACGATTTTTTACACCCCCCATCACCCCCACATCGTCACACAGCGTCACAAAAAGTCAGACCCCCCCCTCAAATATGACGTCACAAAGCTCTGCCCCTCCAAAACAAAACATGCTTCAAATCGCTTTAAACTATTGTCATCGTAGTGCGTATTTAATGTGGCGCTGCACTGATGTTGTAGGAGAAAACATTTATTAAAACGTCTATTTAATTAAGTAGAACGTGTCGTCTATATTTATTTAAAGTTGCGCATTTTGATGTGACGTCACATTTCTCACCCCCCCTCCTCGTCACCAATGTCTGAACCCCCCCCCAGGTGCGTGACGTCATTTATGGACGGCCCCAAAACGCGACGACGATGACGACGACGATGACGATGACGACGATTACGACGATGACGATGATGACGACGACGATGACGATGACGACGATTACGACGATGACGATGATGACGACGATGATGACGATGACGACAATTACGACGATGATGATGATGACGACGACGATGACGATGATGACGATGATGACGACGACGATGACGATGATGACGACGACGACGACGATGACGACGATGACGATGACGACGATGACGATGACGACGATGACGATGATGACGACGACGATGATGACGATGATGACGACGATGATGACGACGACGATGACGACGACGTTGACGATGATGACGACGACGATGACGACGACGACAATGATGACGACGACAATGATGACGACGACGATGACGACGACGATGCTGTTTGTGACGTAGCGTGGCTCCCGCGTGATCAGAGCGGCGGCGAGTGGGGTGCCTCCATGCCACGCGTGGACGTGCCGAGCGAGTTCTGCGGGCCAAGACTCGGGGTTGAGCCTTCGAAAGAGGGTCGTGATTTCTTTCCCGACGCTTGTGAAACGAGGGGATGGTGCTCTAACAACGCCGTTTAGCAGCTTTGCGCCGAATTCGCGAAACTTCTCTTGACCATTACCCTATTATTAGTAGTATTATTACTTTAAAGACAATTTCTCTCGCGGATGAAATGCAATACGATATATCAACTTAGGAGAGGGGAAAAAAATATCGTCCGCATCTCCAGCCGTGCCACGCTGGGTTCACCGCATGTCTCTCGCCTGTCTGCATTTTATATCGCTCCGTGCCCCTATCTCTGCCCCCCCCCTCATTTCCAATTCCTTCTGTCACTCTTCCTTGCCCTGCCTCACTATTTCTCTTCCCCCACCCTCCCCTCCCTCAATCCTCACATCTATCTCCCGCACTCTCTCTCTCGCTACATTCATTCTCTCCCTCACTATGCCCCCCCCCCACAACTTCGCTCACCCCCTCCCTACCCCTTCGCCCCCCCCCTTCGACACCCACCCCCCCATCGCGCTCTCATCTCACCCCCACCACCGTATTCCGAGTGACGTCAGTGCATGTGGTCCCGAGTGTGCTCCGAGTCTTCATTTTTGGCCCTCACACGGCACGCTTGACAATTAACGCCTCTCACACTCCGATACACACACACACAGCGCGCGCACAAAGACTAAGATGCCCCGTATAGCCTTTGGGGCCGTCCATAAATGACGTCACGCGATTTTGGACGATTTTTGACCCCCCCTCAAATATGACGTCACAAAGCTCTGCCCCCCCCCCCCAAAAACCATATTTCATTTTGAAAATAAAAAATGCTTCAAATCGCTTTCAACTATTGTAATTGTAGTGCGTATTTAATGTGGCGCTGCACTCTGATGTTGTAGGAGTGTTGTTATAACAATTAGTGTTATAACAATTCTATATTTATTTAAAGTTGCGCATTTTGATGTGACCCCCCCCTCCCCTCGTCACACATCGTCACAAATATCTGACCCCTCCCCCCCTAGGTGCGTGACGTCATTTATGGACGGCCCCAATAAACAGACTGTTGCGGGCAAGTACTGTTAGCGGGCACCACCTATGAAGGCCGGCACGGGCAAACGACGGGAGGCAGGGGGAGGGTGGAGGGGGAGGGGGGGAGGGAGTGGCCAGCAACCAACCACGCCCGGCCGCCTTTGTCTCACTTCGTGGCGATGCTTATTACACACCGCATCAGCCGCTCAATTGAGGCTGAGTCGACCTAGGGAGGCCCAGGACCGGTTCAGATAATCGTCACTGGGCGTTGGCCGTGAGCGGGAGTCGAACCCGTGTCCCGGGTTCGTGGCGCTAACTACCACCACCGCTCCTCACGCGCTGTGCCAACACATAAAGACAAAAATGCCCCGTATAGGCTTAACAAACTATTGGGGCAAGTGCTTTTAGCGAGCACCTATGAGGACCAGAACGGCACACGAGGGGCGGGTGGCAAGCATCACGCCCGGCCGCCTTTGTCTCCCTTGCGGCGATGTTTACACACCGCATCAGCTACTCATTTGATGCTGAGTCGACCGAGGGAGGCCCAGGACCGTTTCAGATAATCGTCACCGGTGTTTGCCGCGAGCGGGAGTCGAACTCGGGGTGCCGGGTTCGTAGCGCTAACAGCTACACCACCGCTCCTCACGCGCTTCAAGATAAAGATAAAGATCCCCCATATAGCCTTAACAGACTGTAGGGNCAAGTGCTGTTAGCGAGCGAGCCCGTACGGTACACGAGGGGGTTTAAAGCCTTTGTCTCCCAGGGATTCACCGCGNTTCTTTGGGCTGAGTCACTTAGAGGGCCACGATCAGATAATCGATAAATCATAATAAAATAATAAAAATAAAACATAATAAAATAATTCTCACGACGTTTTTTATTATGCCCTTTCCCCCCTTCCAACCCAGCTTAAATATACGCTCCAAGCATGGTGCTGTTTCATTCAGACGTTGTGCCTCGACAGACCTGGTTTTCACCTACTGGACGGCTGCTTGCGTTGTGGCCGAAACGTCGTGAGAATTATTTTATTATGTTTTATTTTATTACTTCCCTTCTACGTGACTTTACCGAAAGAACCAAGAAGATGAATCCCTGCAGTCACGAAAGAAGCTTTAAATCGAAATTTTACTTTCATATGTCGGTGCGTGCGTACAATTCGCTATGGGTGGGCTGTGCTGAGGGATACGCGGGTTGACCAGTTCTTCTCGGTGTACATGTGTTGTTGTTGTTGTTCCCTCGTCCCATACGTTCTTCCTTTCACCCCCTCTCGGTGCGTGCACATATGTCCTCGCGGTAATTATTATCGTCGCCGACTCACTAGCTTGTCTCCGTGCTCTCAGCTGGCTACCCATCGCCAGCAGGGTCACATACAAGACCGCCTGCCTCTGCCACAATGCCTTCATATCCGCCTGCCCGCCGTATCTTTCTTCATTACTGACGACTTGCAGCGCAGCGCACGGCAGATGCCTGCGCAGCGCGACTCACGACCTCCTCTTGATACCAAGATCCAGGATGGTCACCGTGTCTACGCGCCGCTTCTCGGTGGCAGCCCCAACAGTCTGGAACGATATCCCTCTGCACATTCGCAGCATCGCCTCAATCGCCTCCTTCAAGAGACACTTAAGAACTCACCTCTACGACCACGTGCTTTGAGCGACTCTGAGCTTGGCTCCGCGCCTCTGAGTTGCGGCCACTACGTCTGCAAATTTGCGCGCGTTACAAATTGAACTATTATTTATATTATTATTTATTTGAAGAAAAAAGAAAGGGGAGTGGGAGAGGGGGTGCATGGTGGAGAAAGATGTAAAACGCGCGTGAAGGCAGCGAATCGCAATCCTCACTTTGAACTCCCTTCACACGGCGAGTGTGAGTGTCGCGCTCGTTCGAGTCTCGGCGGCGCCCCGGGTGTGGAACTCGGAGCGCGAGGTGGGAAGGAGGGAGCAGGCGCATGGCACGCTGGGCAGTCAGTTTCATTCTAGATTTGAAGCTTTCGTGACTGCAAGGATTCATGTTCTTAGGTTTTTTCGGTAAAGTCACGTAGGTAAAAATTAAAATTAATAAAAGCAAAATAAAAATAAAATAAAAATCACGACGTTTCGGAGGCAACACAAGCTTCCGTCTTCAGGTGGAACCGTCACAGCACGATAGCTGTATCAAGTGAGAGAAATTCCAAGAAAACAGTCCTTGTATATGTAGTGGTGTTAACTACTCGCTGTTCGCAAGCTGTGAGAGAGCAGTTAGTAAACAAGGTTTTCCCGCTCAATCAAACAGTCAGAGTCAAATGGGGTGAGGTAGGATCCAAACGCCAGATTGGGAAGGACCAATCGGAGGGGTCGACGAGGTGGCCGGGATTGGACAACCCGGCACGAACAGGTATAAAAGCCAGAGCGCTGAGAGCTCTTGGCCAGTTCTGCTACACGAAGACCCAAGTCGGCCGAAGACATCTAGGACCCTGGACCAAGCCCTCCAGCCCTTATCAGGGCTGGGGCTCAGAGTAACCAGTGGTCATTGGAGATAGGTCCTGGATAGGGCCCTGGCTCCCAGCCTTCCCGCCCTTGTCAGGGCTGGGGCTCAGTGTAACCAGTGGTCAGGGAGATAGGTCCTGGATAGGGCCCTGGCTCCCAGCCTTCCCGCCCTTGTCAGGGCGAAGGTCTCGAGCGACCAGAGGTCGGGGACCGCCGGGCCAGCGGTAGGTCAGTGTGCCTCCCCTAGGTCCCAGCCGGAGGACGCTAGGCTAGCGGGGAATCAGATAGCCTGCAAGGTCCGGAGGCTGTAGCTCCTTAGAATAGGAGCGAAGTGTGAGTGTGAGCTGTGCAGGTCGGAGGCTGTACCTCCTCAGGTTAACGGGTAAGGGGACCGTATACCCCTTGTGTGTTAGGGAGTGTGTAATTAAGACAATAAACTGTGTGGGCCATAAAGAAGTTATTAGTCTGTCCTTTACAACACTACATATATATACTGGTTGAGGGTGGGAGGAGCCAAGGTAGGTCCTGAATATTATTTTGTGAGGTTCGGTGCGGCTGAAGCACGCTGTTAGGAATGGGCCTTTGTTGTGTAAACTAGGTGCGGATGATGTAAAGGTGCGTGTAAATGGGACTGAGCCTTTAGTCAGTTTCAGTTTCGTTTATTTGGTATCGCCCTGTGAGCCGTTCGGCTCTTGTCAAGGGCGCCACGGAGTCGCGCGCACGCGGCCTTCGCTAGCTCAGGACGGGTCAGAGGTTGCGCTTGCTAAGCCGACGGAGATGGGGACTGGACAATCTTGATTTGAAGTTTTCGTGACTGCAGGAATCCATACTCTTTGTTCTTTCGGTAAATTCACGTGGGTAGAAAATCAAAGAAATCACGACGTTTCGGGCGCAACAAAAGCGTCCATCATCAGGTGGGAAAGCCATGGTCTGCTGCTGATGCAGACTGTTTTAAAAGGTTTGCAATGGGTGGTAGCCCAAGGGTCATAAAGAAGTGGCCGGGGCTAGTGATGTTAATGTGAGAAATTAGCATTTAATGTAAGAACGGAGAGAGCACGGAAGTGGCTATGTTAATGTGAGGGATTAGCTTGATGTTAATGTGAGACTTAGAGGGCACAGAAGTGGCTATGTTAATGTGAGAGATTAGCATGATGTTAATGTGAGGATTAGCATGATGTTAATGTGAGGACTTAGAGGGCACAGAAGTGGCTATGTTAATGTGAGGATTAGCTTGATGTTAATGTGAGGACTTAGAGGGCACAGAAGTGGCTATGTTAATGTGAGGATTAGCATGATGTTAATGTGAGGATTAGCATGATGTTAATGTGAGGACTTAGAGGGCACAGAAGTGGCTATGTTAATGTGAGGGATTAGCTTGATGTTAATGTGAGGACTTAGAGGGCACAGAAGTGGCTATGTTAATGTGAGAGATTAGCATGATGTTAATGTGAGGACTTAGAGGGCACGGAAGTGGCTATGTTCATGTGAGAGATTAGCACGATGTTAATGTGAGAGATTAGCTTGATGTTAATGTGAGGACTTAGAGGGCACGGAAGTGGCTATGTTCATGTGAGAGATTAGCACGATGTTAATGTGAGAGATTAGCATGATGTTAATGTGAGGGATTAGCATGATGTTAATGTGAGGACTTAGAGGGCACGGAAGTGGCTATGTTAATGTGAGTGATTAGCACGATGTTAATGTGAGAACTTAGAGGGCACAGAAGTGGCTATGTTAATGTGAGAGATTAGCATGATGTTAATGTGAGAGATTAGCATGATGTTCATGTGAGAGATTAGCATGATGTTAATGTGAGGACTTAGAGGGCACGGACTTAGAGGGCACAGANGTGGCTATGTTCATGTGAGAGATTAGCGTGATGTTAATGTGAGGGATTAGCATGATGTAATGTGAGGACTTAGAGGGCACGGAAGTGGCTATGTTAATGTGAGGGATTAGCATGATGTTAATGTGAGAGATTAGCATGATGTTAATGTGAGAGATTAGCACGATGTTCATGTGAGAACGAAGAGTGGTGCAATCCAAAGGCATGAGAGCGCAATCCAGGGTTGCGAGCATATGAAGAACCGCACCGTATTCTCCTACCCGTGCCGCTATTATTGCCGAGAAAATCTGGCTCGTGCCCTTCCAATCACTCCTGCCCAAGTGCTCTCGGCGGTGACCCCTCTGGGGCATTCGAGTCATCTAATAAAGTGACTTCATCACGAGGGGCTACTCTTGCCAATGCTTGGGACAGGAGGTCAAAGACTCCCTCCGTGGGTGTTCATCACCGGTGGAGGTGGGTGGGGGATGGGTCATAATCGACCTTTCAACACCACCACCACCACCACTAAGCATTCCACCACTTCCTGTTGATAGATAGAGAGGAGAGCCACGACAGCCTGGGACTTAGGGCCTAACACCGCCACGCTCCTACGCCCCTGTGTGTGTGTGTGTTTTTAACAGCCACTCCCTGTTGCATGTGGTGCGTGCATGTAAAGACAAATATCCCCCGTGAGCCTCTATACGGCTCTTGGGCAAGTGCTGTTGTGATGGCCGGCACGGCGCACGAGGGGTGAGTGGCCAAAACCACGCCCGGCCGCCTTTGTCTCCCCCGTGACAATGTTTTTTTTTTTTACACAGCACCGGTACTCAATTGAGGCTGAGTCGACCTAGGGGAGGCTCACCGGTTCAGAAAATACGTCACTTGTGTTGGCCGTGAGCGGGAATCGAACTCGGGTCGCCAGGTTCGTAAGCGTAGCGCTAAACCGCTCCCCCAACACACAAAAAAGACAAAGATCCCCCATGTAGCCTTAACAAACTGTTGGGCAAGTGCTGTTAGCGAGCACCTATAAAGGCCGGAATGGCACACGAGGGGTGGTGGCCAGCACCGCGGCGATGTTTACACACCACCGGTACTTATTTCAGGCTGAGTCGACTAGGGGAGGCCCAAGACCGGTTCAGATAATACCATGTGACACGATTTTTGTCCCTGGGTAGTAAGTGTTTTGTTTAATTGCTTATGCCTATAAAGTATAGAAAGTGGCTATTATTATTCCCCGCAAACTTTGCTTTTGTGACCAGGACATTGTGAAGGAATGCACAAATTCGCCTGTTTTCTCATTGAAAATAGGGACATTTAAAATATCAATGTGCTGGTCACAAAAGCAAAGTTTTGCGGAACAATAGCCATTTTCTGCACTTTTCAGGCTTAAGCAATTAGGAATAACACTTACTACCTAGGAACAATTTATTTTTGTTACACAGTGTTATTAATGGAGTGGCTTATTAACTTTGCTTTTGTGTCCTGTTCACTAAAGCAAAGTTCGTGGGNAATCACAGCCATTTTCTGCACTTTGCGCCATAAGCAATTAGGAAATAACACTACTATCCAGGGACAAAAATAAATAAATTGTTTCACAGTGTAATCATCACTGGTGTTGGCCGTGAGCGGGAATCGAACTCGGGTCGCCAGGTTCGTAGCGCGACATACACACACACAAACGCGACATACACACACACGCNACACACACACGAAATACACACACACACACACACACGACACACACACACACGCNACATACACACACACACNACATACACACACACACACACACACACACGACACACACACACACGACACACACACACACACACACACACACGACACACACACACACGACACACACACACGACACACACACACGACACACACACNACACACACACACGACACACACACGACACACCACACACATACACACACACGACACACACACCACACACACACACGACACACACACGACACNCACACGCACGAACACACACACGACACACACACACACNACACACACACAACACACACACACACGACCACACACANNACACACACACACACACNACACACACACACACGACACACACACGCACACACACACACACACACACACACACACACANNACACACACACACACACACACACGTACACACACACACACAACATACACACACACACACGACACACACACACACGACATACACACACACACGACACACACACACACACAACATACACACACACACACGACACACACACACACGACATACACACACACACCACACACACACNACACACACACACACGACACACACACACNACGACACACACACACACACACACACACNACACACACACACACACGCGCACACACGACACACACACACGCACACACACACACACNACACACACACACACGACACACACACACACACACACACACAGACACACACACAGTGTACACACACACACACGACACACAGACACACACACGACACACACACACACGACATACACCACACGACACACACACACACACACACACACACGACACACACACAGACACACCCACACACACAGACACACAGACACACACACGACACACACACACACACATACAACACACACACACACACACACACACACAGTGACACACCACACACACACGACACACGACACACACACAGACACACACACACACACGACACACACACACACACACACACACNACACACACACACACACACACGACACACACACACACGCACGTATAGAGGATTCTCACACAGAATCTCGCCTTGTGACTTAAAATTAAACAATGGGATGTGTGTGTGTGGGGGGGTTATCCAACCGTGAAGATTTAAAATACCCGAACGAAAACTCGCATTAACAAACGGTTGATTGAAAGAAAATTACTCGTTCAAAATTTCCATCTCTTAGAAGCAGGAGCAGCGGAAGAAGAAGATGATGATGAGGAGGAGGCAGTCTGAGCGATTCTTTGCTCCAGTGAATGCGTGAAACGTGAAGCCCGGAGTAAAACAAAAAATATGCCCGCATTGTAAGGCGCTGTTGTTCATCGTCAATGCGAAGCACCCTCCGTCTTCATGCGAGCGTTCATTCTCCTCCCCCACCCCTCACCCCCAACGTAGACCCCCCTCCGTCATCGATGTGGCAAGACCGCCTGCTGCTCGCGAGAGGCTACCCCCAGATGCCACACGGCACGCTGAGAGAAAAATACTAAAGCAAACAAAAGATCCCCCCGTGTAGCCTGTAACAGAGTGTTGGGCAAGTGCTGTTAGCGAGCACCTATGAAGGCCAGAACGGCACACGAGCGGGTGGTGGCCAGCACCACGCCCGGCCGCCTTTGTCTCCCCAGTGGCGATGTTTACACACCGCACCAGGTATTCATTTGAGGCTGAGTCGACCTAGGAGAGGCCCAGCACCGGTTCAGATACAATCACTCAGTCGATGTTGTTGGCGCCGAGTGGGAATCCAACTCGGGTGGGCCGGTGCGCTAACCGCTGCGCCACCGCTCCCCAAAACGTGTGCGCGCGTACACGAACACGCGCACGCGCGCGCGCAGACACACGTGGTACGAACGCCTCTCATCAGTATGGGCGGCTGACCTCCAAAGTGCCTCCCTGTGATGTGACACGGCGCCGATTATGGTACCGCCTTTGGCTGTGATATTTTTTTTTGTTACAATTTGCATATTTTAATGCGAAATGGAAAAACGCCATCCTGCCGCACGCGCGCCGTGTCGGAGACGTCACGTGATAAGAGAGGTGAGTGAGAAATATCGTCTGGAGGAGGTGGAGGAGGAGGCGGCTCGTGAAGGACGCTGCCTGTTGGTCAGCTGGAGGCAGTCGTCCTCCAACAATAACGGGGGCAAAGGAGCGACGCTCACAACAACGAGCGGTAGCGCCGGGCGGGTAAATCGCAAAAAGTTGGTGCAGTAGGGATCACGGTGGTGCATCTGCGCAGTCATCACCGTCAGTCAACCCATGGGCAGCAGCGTTAGAGGCTTCCGCCAGACTTCAGGTAGCCTCAGAGTTCACCTAACCTATTAATTAACTGACTAACATTCATATTTTATCTCTTGGTTCTTTCGTAAAGTCACGTAGAAGGGAAGTAATAAATAATACAAATAAAACATGATAAAATAATTCTCACGACGTTTCGGCCACAACGCAAGCAGCCGTCCTCAGATGAAGACCAGGTCTGTCGGGAGACAGCGATTTTATTACTTCCCTTATACGTGACTTACCGAAAGAACCAAGAAGATGAATCCCTGCAGTCACGAAAGCTTTAAATCTAAATTCATATTTTATTTTACCAGGTAAGACCCACGGAGCTATATAGCTCTTTTTAGAAACGACCTGGCCACAAATGATAGCTAAACGAAGTGGCTTATCTAACCACCTCGCCTGGTATGCAGGAGGTCATGCGTTCGACCCCGACCCGAACGCCTTCTGTATATTTGGAGTTTCCGTGTCTCTCTCCCGTGATCGCGTGGATGTTCATCCGAGACCTCCGGGTTCTCCCTCCGCATTGAGAATCAACATCACTACGTGCTCAGAGTATTTGTCTGCTAGGAATTTCCACTCGATAAGCCACTCCGTTGAGTCATATTTGTGGCCAGGACGCTTCTGAACAGTGGTGTGGACTCGAGTCATGTGACTTGGACTCGAGTCAGACTCGAGTCATGAATTTGATGACTTCAGACTCGACTTGGACTTGCATAACAATGACTTTGTCCCACCTCTGAGGTGTGGACTCGAGTCATGTGACTTGGACTCGAGTCAGACTCGAGTCATGAATTTGATGACTTCAGACTCGACTTGGACTTGCATAACAATGACTTTATCCCATCTCTGCTTCTGAATACAGAGCGACGTAGCTCCTCGTGCGGGCATTGGGGTGGTGAAATAAAATAAAAGAAACGGTACCCAATTATGTTTTATTTTATTATTTTATTATTTCCATTCTACGTGACTTTACCGAAAGAACCAAGAAGATGAATCCCTGCAGTCACGAAAGCTTTAAATCGCAATGTAGGTACCCAGTGGTTTAATATTCACTAAGGGCATTCGTGGGTGCAAATGTTTACGGCATTTCGACCAGAGACCCGATTCCAATATATCTGTGCGCAGTTTTCATTAACGACGCAGGTAGACGATACATTAATCGCCAAATGACATCGCCACGCCAACACGATCCACGTAGGACATGTTCATTCGTTGGGAGTCGTTTACATTTTCTCCGGCGTTCGTTGCTAATTTGTCTCTACGCTCTTAATTGGATAACGCGCAAGGCATCACGTGTAAGTAATGTGACTATTGCCGAATTGTCAAGTCGGATCATTTTAACAACCTCGTGGGCATTCATTGCATGCTGTGACGAATTCTAGTTCCGGGAAAAACATCTCATCACGGGATGATTAGAATTCATTATTTTCAACGCGTCTTTTGTCCGTCCAGGATTCGTTTCAAACAATTAATTGATTTTTCATCTCTCCGCAGCCACAATTAATTCGACTGTTGATGATGATATATCTTCCCCCAGCCCGTCGCCCCCCTTTCACCACCAACAACAACAACAACAGCAGTGACGTCACCTCGGCGCCTGTACCCGGCTAGGTGCACTTCGAGGTGCCGATCAAGCCCTACAGGTGCCGTCGGGTTGATCGACTGAGATGACCGACAGATGCACCAGCTGTGTCATCTGCCGCGGTGGTGAGACTTTAAACTACCTCGCCTGCGATGCATGAGGCCATGGGTTCAATCATCCCACGCCTGTATCTTTGGAGTGCGCGTTTTTCTCTCCCCGTGGTCACGTGGATTTTCTTCCAGGTCCTCCGGTTTTCCCTGAGACTCAACATCACGCCTTTAGAGAGTTTTTTTTCACGTGATAAGCCTCTTCCGTGCGTTGTTATTTGTGGCAGCCAGGTCGCTTCTGAAATAGAGTTACCATGCAACTCAGTGGGGCCTTTCATTTATAGAGATGAATTAGAACGTCGCTCCTCCGCACATCGACTGTCGTTGTATGGCGACTGCCTCCAACTGCCCAGTAGTGCCCCTCCACGAGCCTCCTCGTCCTCATCATACTCCTCATCCTCCTCCTCCTCATCCTCCTCCACATCCTCCTCCACCTCCTCATCCTCCTCATCCTCCTCCTCCTCATCCTCCTCCTCCTCCTCATCCTCCTCCTCATCCTCCTCCTCATCATCCTCCTCCTCCACGGAGGCAGATCTCGGCACCGCTGGTAGCGGTGAGAGCAAGCCACGAACCGCATCGGAACGTGCGCGCGAAGTTCAACTCCACCGCTGCCCTCCAACTCAAGTTGGGACATCTCCTCGTGCACCCGAACCGCGCGAATCGGAGGTGCGGGTGCGGGAATGACAACAAACTAAGCACGAAAAGCCGTTCTGGAGAAGTGAGTTTTCACTCCAGATCTGACCAAAACATCAACTTGCGAATGGTAAACATTGACCGCGTAGAGCCTGCAACGCGTGTGAAACAGGCTGCGCGCAATGCAACGTTGAACTTCTTTCGCGCCGTACGTAGCCAACCGCGCTAATCGGAGGTGCACGCGGGGGGGGGGGGAGGACAACGAACACTCGACACGAAGAAATGGAAATTTCAATCGAGATTTCAACCCTCTAGATTTGAAGCTTTCGTGACTGCAAGGATTCATATTCTTAGGTTGTTTCGGTAAAGTCACCAGGTAGGTAATTTTTCACCTCCGTGACTTTACCGAAAGAACCTAAGGATATATTTCAACCCTCGTCTCTCGAGAGACGAGGGTTTAGATGTTCTAGCCCCGCTCCTCCGATGAGCCAGGAGACATGGAGGGCGGGTGGAGGATGTTGAGGGGTTGCGGTGATCTAATTATCTGCCGAGGAAGGGAGAGTGGTTATATGACAATTTGCTGATATTAGTATCGATCAATATATGTGTGTCATTGTTGATTTATTTATTTTTTGCTTAATTACTCTGGCGGCGTCGTGTCAATAAGGCCGATTTTAATTTTAGCGACTGAGACGCAGAGAATGACAGAAGCGGTGCGAGAGGGAGGGAGAGGGAGAGATTGCAGAGTGAATGAGAGAGATGGTGAGTGATAAAATGCAGGTGGCTGGCAGGTGAGTGCGTGAGAGAGAGCAGGTGAGTGAGTGAGAGAGCAGGTGAGTGAGTGGGCAGGTGAGTGAGAGGTCAGGTGAGTGAGTTAGAAAGCAGGTGAGTGAGAGAGCAGGTGAGTGAGTTAGAAAGCAGGTAAGTGGGTGATAGAGAGGGCAGGTGAGTGAGAGAGCAGGTAAGTGAGAGGTCAGGTGAGTGAGAGAAAGAGAGCAGTGAGTGATAGAGAGGGCAGGTGAGTGAGGGAGCAGGTGAGTGAGTGAGACGTCAGGTGAGTGATATAGAGGCAGGTGAGTGAGAGAGCAGGTGAGTGAGAGTGAGAGCAGGTGAGTGAGAGAGCAGGTGAGTGAGAGAGCAGGTGAGTGAGAGTGAGAGCAGGTGAGTGAGAGGGAGGCAGGTGAGTGAGAGAGCAGGTGAGGAGAGCAGGTGAGTGAGTGAGAGGTCAGGTGAGTGAGAGAGCAGGTGAGTGATAGTGAGAGCAGGTGAGTGAGAGAGAAGGCAGGTGAGTGAGAGATAGAGCAGGTGAGTGAGTGAGAGGTCAGGTGAGTGAAAGGGCAGGTGAGCGAGGAGGCGACAGTCATCTGCATGCTCATTCAAGGTACGTGCACTCGGATCTGCGAAAGGCTCACCCTCGCACGTGCGTGGGACAACGTGCGTCTGGACACGTGGACAGCAGAAACCCGTTGCCTCGAGCATTGCGACGCACGCGAGAATTGGCACCGTGGAACTCTGGCGCTAATGCGCATGGAGATGTTTGCGTGACATCGAGGAGCAGGCCCACCGCTCCATCCGGTGGAACCCGCTGGAACAGAGACGCCTCGCTGCAGCAGCAGCAGCAGCTGCAGCAGCAGCAGCAGCACTAGCAGCAGCTGCAGCAGCAGCAGCTGCAGCAGCAGCAGCAGCACTAGCAGCAGCTGCAGCAGCAGCAGCTGCAGCAGCAGCAGCAGCACTAGCAGCAGCAGCAGCTGCAGCAGCAGCACTAGCAGCTGCAGCAGCAGCAGCAGCTGCAGCAGCAGCAGTAGCAGATGCAGCAGCAGTAGCAGCAGCAGCAGCAGCAGCTGCAGCAGCAGCAGCAGCAGCACTAGCAGCAGCTGCAGCAGCAGCAGCTGCAGCAGCAGCAGTAGCAGATGCAGCAGCAGTAGCAGCAGCAGTAGCAGCAGCAGCAGCTGCAGGAGCAACAGCAGCTACAGCAGCAGCAGCAGCAACAGCAGCAGCAACAGCAGCAGCAGCAGCAACAGCAGCAGCAGCGGCAGGCACACGCATCGCTCGTACCCGTGAGATCACTCACCGGCGCCTCTCCCTTCCTCGTGCTCTCTCTCTCTCTCGCGCGTGAATTACACACCAGCATCTTTCTTCATCACTGGAGAATCCGATGAGCCGTGAAGCTCTTTTCACGGATGTCCACGATAGGAGCGCAGGGTACAAGAGAGGCACCGAAATCACCCGAAACACTTACGAATGAAACTAAACCATCCCCATCCGAACAGGCAAAGCCCATTGAGGTATGAACTTATTGTTCAGAAGCGACCTGGCCGCCAGTGATAGAGTCAACGAAGTGGGCCGTCATTTGGACTTTTATAGCAGCAAAATTATCTAAATAATCGCAATGCGCGTTTCTAAATGTGTAGGGAAAAACCGGAGGACCCGGAGAAAAAATCTACGCGACCACGCGGAGAGAGAGAGAGACACGCAAACTCCAAACATACAACAGGCATCAGGGTCGGGATCGAACCCACGACCTCCTGTGTACCAGGCGAGGTAGTTAATATCTCATAGCCACCGTGATGATGATGAGAGAGAGAGACTCAGACTCAAAATACACAGCAGCAGGCATCATCAGGGTCGGGATCGAACCCACGACCTCTTGCGTACCAGGCGAGGCAGTTAACATCTCCTAGCCACCGTGATGATGATGAGAGAGAGACACGCAAACTCCAAATATACAGCAGGCGTCAGGGTCAGGATCGAACCCACGACCTCCTGCATACCAGGCGAGGCAGTTAACATCTCTTAGCCACCGTGATGATGATGAGAGAGAGACACGCAAACTCCAAATATACAGCAGGCGTCAGGGTCAGGATCGAACCCACGACCTCCTGTGTACCAGGCGAGGCAGTTAACATCTCCTAGCCACCGTGATGATGATGAGAGAGACACGCAAACTCCAAATATACAGCAGGCGTCAGGGTCAGGATCGAA
The DNA here is from genome assembly GCA_018977245.1 of Lethenteron camtschaticum. NCBI lineage: Eukaryota > Metazoa > Chordata > Hyperoartia > Petromyzontiformes > Petromyzontidae > Lethenteron > Lethenteron camtschaticum. The sequence goes on along the minus strand of MU249701.1, from coordinate 122,051 downwards.
CCCACGACCTCCTGCGTACCAGGCGAGGTAGTTAACATCTCCTAGCCACCGTGATGAGGATGAGAGAGAGACACGCAAACTCCAAATATACAGCAGGCGTCAGGATCAGGATCGAACCCACGACCTCCTGTGTACCAGGCGAGGTAGTTAACATCTCCTAGCCACCGTGATGATGATGAGAGAGAGAGAGACACGCAAACTCCAAATACACAGCAGCAGGCGTCAGGGTCGGGATCGAACCACGACCTCCTGGGCAGATCACATCACCATGGCGCCCCTTAACTAAATAAACCATTTAAGTTCAAATTGCATCACCAATTCCTAAACTTCACAAAGGCAGCCGAACAACAACAGTAAAAACACTCCCAGAGCACACCACGTTTGCTCTGCCCCCCCCCCCCACCGCGATGAGCCACTTAGTCGGCTGTTATTTTGATTGCCAGGTCGCTTCTGAAAAATACGTTCATACCTCAGAGGGCTTTACCTGGTGAGATTTAAAAATTTTAAATAAATGTTTTTTGTTTTGTTTTACCCTTCCTATACTTTGCACTCCGATCATGTTTGTGCACTGTTGTTGTTGTTGTTGTTGCAACGATCCAGCCCCATGTCCCCTTACTGGACATCTTTGAAAAAAAATAGCTTTATTGCTCATCGGATTTCTCCTGCAGCATCAATAAATATCCGGATGCCAAACCTCCACAGCTTCTCTCTCTAACTTCCTCGCATCTCTCATTCTCTCCTCTATTTTTTAAATCCTTTATATTAAGTTCACTTGCTTGCTTGCTTGCGTGCTTGCTTGCTTGCTTAGGACCGTGCAAATCTTTCGGTCGTTTTTTAACCCACTTCCCGTGATCCAATCGAGCTGACATTTTGCACACAGACTCGTTGTGCGTGACAATTAATTTTCGTAAAAAAAATTCCCAAATTTTACACTGTTTAGGGAAAAAAAAAAATATTTAATTACCAATTGCTTAATACTGGCAGACAATCATCTGACCCATAGGTGGCAGCCATCTCAAGCCAGAGGACGAGAGGACTCTAGCCGCCACGTATATAAAGGATTTAGAGTGAAAAACTTTGTTTTTACGGTTATACTTATTTAAGTTCGCTTGCTTGCTTGCTTGCGTGCTTGCTTGCTTGCTTGCTTAGGACGTGCAAATCTTCGGTCGTTTTTAACCCACTTCCCGTGATCCAATCGAGCTGACATTTTGCACACAGACTCGTTGTGCCAGACAATTAATGTTCGTGAAAAAAAATCCCAAAATTTTACACTTTTTAGGCAAACAAAAAATTATTTTACATATATTCAAATAGAACTCATTCATCGCTTTGGCTGAACGTCACAGTGTAAGAGCCAGAGCGTAACCCCTCCACAGGCCGTGGCGGAGTAGCGCAGTTGGTAGCGCCCTCGCTTCCCATGCCAAAGGTCGCGGGATCGATCCCCGCGTCCTCCACAGGCGAATATATTTTAAATCCTTTATATTAAGTTCGCTGCCACGCATATAAAGGATTATAGTGAAAAACTTTGTTCTTACGGGTTATACTTGTTTAAGTTCACTTGCTTGTTTGCTTGCTTACGACCGTGCAAATCTTTCGGTCGTTTTTTAACCCACTTCCCGTGATCCAATCGAGCTGACATTTTGCACACAGACTCGTTGTGCGTGACAATTAATTTTCGTTAAATTTTTTCCCCAAATTTTACACTGTTTAGGGAACATTTTTTTAAATATTTAATTACCAATTGCTTAATGGTGGCAGACAATCATCTGACCCATAGGTGGCAGCCATCTCAAGCCAGAGGACGAGAGGACTCTAGCCGCCCCGATGCCACGCACATAAAGGATTATAGTGAAAAACTTTGTTTTTACGGGTACATTTTTTTCTCTCTCCATCATCCTCACTCACCCCCCCCCCCNAACATCTCTCTTCACCCTCCTGTCTCTATTCATCTCATTCCCCGATCCCTCGCCGTTTTTATTCATTTGAGTCCGCGCTAAAATATCCGTCCCTCGCTCCTTCATCTCTATCTCATCCGCGCAGCAGCGGCTTGTGGCTGGTCATCGAACAAAGACGGTCACTGCGTATTAGATGCGTATCTACACTAAGCTTTACACTACACTATACACTACACTATTATACATGACACTATACTCTGCACTATACACCACACTATACACTACTATACACTATACACTACACTATACACTACACTATACACTGCACTATACACTACACTATACACTATACACTACATACTACACTATACACTACACTACACACTACACTATACACTTCACTATACACTACACTATACACTACACTATACACTACACAATACACTACACTATACACTACACTATACACTACACTATACACTACTATAAACCACACTATACACTGCCCTAGATTTACATTATACACTACATTATATACTACACTTTTGGCTAGCCATCGAAATGTTGAGTTTCTGGCGTTTCCCCGCACCTCCTACTGGCGTGGTTAGTTGACTACGTACGGTGTGGAAAAAGTTCAACATACAGTACATACAGTAGCACCCTGGCGAACTTTATCCCAGGCACGATCTAGAGCCAGAGGTTTCGAGAACACGAAACCTGCGTCTCTAAAACGAACCATTCCGATGACTCACCCTCTCACTCACTCACCCTCTCACTCACCCACTCACTCACTCACCCTCTCACTCACCCTCTCATTCACCACCCTCTCACTCACTCACCCACTCACTCACCCACTCACTCACCCANTCANTCACTCTNTCACTCACTCACTCAGTCACTCACTCACTGAGCTCTCACTCACTCACCCTCTCACTCTCACTCACTCACCCTCTCTCACCCTCTCACTCCCCTCTCACTCACTCTCTCACTCACCCACCCTCTCACTCACTCACCCTCTTACTCACTCACCCTCTCACTCACTCACCCTCTCACTCATCCACTCTCTCACCCTCTCACCCACTCACCCTCACTCACCCTCACTCACCCTCTCACTCACAAACTCACCCTCTCACTCACTCACTCACCCACACTCTCACTCACTCACCCACACTCTCACTCACTCACCCCTCTCTCACTCACTCACTCACTCCCTCTCAATCACTCACCCCCTATCTCACTTACTCACTCACCCTCTCACTCACCCACTCTCTCACCCTCTCACTCACTCACTCACCCACACTCTCACTCACTCACCCCTTCTCCCACTCACCCACTCCCTCTCACTCACTCACCCACTCCCTCTCAATCACCCGCTCTCTCTCTCACTCACTGACTCACTCACTCACCCGCACTCTCACTCACCCACTCCCTCTCACTCACTCACCCACTCCCTCTCACTCACTCACTCACCCACTCACTCATTCACTCACCAACTCCCTCACTCAGCCACTCACTCACTCACTCCTCTCAATCACTCACCCCCTCTCTCACTTACTCACTCACCCTCTCACTCACCCACTCTCTCACCCTTTCACTCACTCACTGACTCACCCACACTCTCACTCACTCACCCCCTCTCCCACTCACCCACTCCCTCTCACTCACTCACTCACTCCCTCTCACTCACCCGCTCTCTCTCACTCACTCACTCACCCGCACTCTCACTCACCCACTCCCTCTCACTCACTCACTCACCCACTCACTCATTCACTCACCAACTCCTCACTCAGCCGCTCACTCACCCTCTCACTCACTCACTCACCCGCTCTCACTCACCCGCCCTCTCACTCACCTGCCACCCACCCACGTGCCACCTGTCACTCACGTCTCCCCTCTGCTCCCTCGCCGTCACGTGTTTCTCTCCCTCTCAGATCACCTTCCTGGCTCTCTCCCTCTCTCTCTCCCTCCCTCTCTCTCCCTCTCCCTGCCTCTCCCTCCCCCGCCGCGTGCCGCAGCTCGCTCTCTCGCCGCCTGTCGCCCCGGTTGTAGATGTTCATTATGACAGGGGGGGGTCTCCAGGGACCTCCTGCGCAAAACCACCACCACCACCACCACCGCCACCCTCCAGCGTTAGATGAATGCCAAGGTGGGGAGGGGAGGGGGGCAGTCAGTGCCTCTGCAATGAAGTCTGAAGCCCCCTACCCACCCCCCGCCCCCTGGGGGGNAGTGAGTGAGTGTGGGGGGGNTGATGGGGGGGTGATTGGCGGTTAATAAATAAATAGAACGAAACAACGAAGATCAAATGAGAGGCGCTCGCAGACACGGCGATTGGTCTCGATGCTGCACCCCACCCCCTACCCCCTCACCCCCCCACTCACCCCCAGCCCCCCCACCCCCCCCACCCCCGCCGGTGCAACTTAACGAGGTCGCCATCTCCGGTAAGCGGCTCGCAGCACGCGGTCTCCATGTGACGCGTGCCGACCCCCGGCCCACGTGACACGCACGACGCCACTGGCCACTAATGAACCACCACGCGACGCCTCGCTGCTGATCTCGTCAAGGAAGCTATAAACCACCACCACTCATCATCAGTATCATCACCATCAGCATCACCATCATCACCACCATCATCACCACCATCATTATCATCGTCATCATCATCATCGTCATCATCATCGTCATCATCATCGTCATCATCATCGTCATCATCATCATCGTCATCATCATCATCGTCATCATCATCGTCATCATCATCATCATCGTCATCATCATCATCATCATCGTCATCATCATCGTCGTCATCATCATCGTCATCATTGTCGAAACGACGTCAACATCTCTAGCGATGTACCGCCGTGGCAGCGGTCGTGGTAGGTGGCTGGAGGCGAACGCTGAGATGCGACGGATAACGCGGCAGGACGAACCAACGACGACGATGATGACGTCTCTCTCTCTCATCATCATCATTATCACGATGGCTAGGAGATGTTAACTACCTCGCCTAGTATACGGGAGGTCGTCGGTTTGATCTCGACGATGATGACGACGATGATGATGATGATGCTGTCAGCGACGTAAGTGTGGGGCTGAGACGACGCACACCGGCTAGTCGTGGTATCGAAAATACTAAAATGACGACGTATTTGCGAAACGACTTAAAAAAACGGAAGGAGGAGACGTTAATGTGGCTATTACTAAATGCGCCATCATTTCAATTCTATCTTCCCGTCCCGTTCTCTTGAGACACACTACTACTGCTATTTGCAGCTTAACCATTCCTATAGTTGCATCCCTCTCGACGAGGCGAGCAGAACGAGTACCACCTGTGTACATCTGCGACGTTTCCTTCCAGAGTCATTGCCAAAATAAACCCAAACAATCCCAATAATCCTCTTGCTTGGGGTCCAAATGTTGTGGCTGTTAATTTTAGCAGGTAAGGCCCACTGGCTATTAGCTCCTTTTTTCAGAAGCGACCTGCCCATAAAAAAATGATAACCCAACGGAGTGGCTTGTCACGTGGAAAGTTAAATCAGCCAAACACTCGAAACGCGTGATGTTGTTGATTCTAAATGTCAAGGGGAAAACCCGGAGGACCCGGAGACAATCCAAGCGACCACGGAGAAAAGAGAGACACCAAACTCCAAATATACAGCAGGCGTCAGGGTCGAGATCAAACCGACGACCTCCCGTATACTTGCGAGGTAGTTAACATCTACTAGCCACCGTGATAATGATGATGAGAGAGAGAGACACGCAAACTCCAAATATACAGCAGGCGTCAGGGTCGAGATCAACCGACGACCTCCCGTAGACCAGGCGAGGTAGTTAACATCTCCTAGCCACCGTGATGATGATGACAGAGAGAGACACGCAAACTCCAAATATTCAGCAGCAGGTGTCAGGGTCTGGGTCGAACTCACGACCTCCTCTACACCATACGAGGGATTTAAGACCTCCTAGCCACCGTGATGATGATGAGAGAGACACACAAACTTCAAATATACAGCAGCAGGCGTCAGGGTCGGGTCGAACCCACGACCTCCTGTATTCTAGGCGAGGTAGTTAACATCTCCTAGCCACCGTGATGATGATGATGAGAGAGAGACACGCGAACTCCAAATATACAACAGGCGTCAGGGTCGAGATCAAACCGACGACCTCCCATATACCAGGCGAGGTAGTTAACATCTCCAAGCCACCGTGATGATGATGAAAGAGAGAAACACGCAAACTTTAAATATACAGCAGCAGCGTCAGGGTCAGGGTCGAACCCACGACCTCCTGTATACCAGGCGAGGTAGTTAACATCTCCTAGCCACCGTGATGACAACACGCGCTATGCCCTTGACTCCGCTTGCTGTGGCATAGCCACGACGGTGAACGTTTTTTTTCGTAATCCAATCCCTATAAAAGCACAAATATATATATCATAACAATCTTGTATATGATCAGCACCTGAGCCTCACGAAGCAATATTGTGTCACGACCCTCTGCTCAAGCAGGCAGAGTCAGGAAATGGTTTTCCACTTCATTTTTTAAGAGTCGTCATCAGCAGTGCTCAACACAACCATGAACGGATAAAATGTCCAGGACTGTGCATTGCTCAACTCGACGAAACATCCCCAATCAGAGAGCGATTCGTGAGCGATACGAACCGACATAAATTACGCAACACACTGCACCTATATTTGTGGCGTTAAACCGTGTGGGTAGTTTTTTTATCACAATTATAATTTGTATTGATAGTGGAGGAATCCGATGAGCTATGAAGCTATTTTTCACAGATGTCCGGTAGGGGCACGGGTAAGAACGTGACGACATATTCTTGGTTCTTTCGGTAAAGTCACGTAGAAGGGAAATAATAAAATAATAAAAAGAAAATAATAAAATGCACGTTTCTTGGTTCTTTCGGTAAAGTAACGTAGGAGGAAATAATAAAATAAAAATAATAAAATATTAAATTCTCACGACGTTTCGATTGCAACACAAGCAATCATCATCAGGTGTGAAAACCACAAAGAAAATTTGAAATAAGTATAACCCGTAAAAACAAAGTTTTTCACTATAAATCCTTTATATGCGTGGCGGCTAGAGTCCTCTCGTCCTCTGGCTTGAGATGGCTGCGACCAATGGGTCAGATGATTGCATTGCACCATTAAGCAATTGGTAATTAAATATAATATTTTTGTCCTAAAAAGTGTAAAATTTTGGAAAAAATTTTCACGAACATTAATTGTCACGCACAACGAGTCTGTGTGGAAAATGTCAGCTCGATTGGATCACGGGAAGTGGGTTAAAAAACGACCGAAAGATTTGCACGGTCGTAAGCAAGCAAGTGAACTTAATATAAAGGATTTAAAAGTGGCGGTTTTTTCTTAACGTCAGCCCCACGGACAGCGACTGGCGGTTGTTCAAACGGACGAGTCCATCTATGCTCGGAACGGAGGAGGGGGGCGAGGAAGAGAATGGAATGCGGTCTGAAAGTCACCGTAAGCGTGAACACAACCAATTAAGACCCGAAATAGTTAATCAAATCCTTCCAATGATTGCTAAGCCAGAATCCATCTTCTCGGTTGAAATTGTCTCTGTGTTTGTACATGTGGATAGCCTCATGAACGAATCTCTCATGGTAGCCAGATGGCTTGCAGAGAACCTCTGTCTTTGAGAAGTCAATATCATGTGAGCCCACTGAATTGTAACAGTGATCTGCCACGGCCGAGGTGTTGGTCCTACCGTGTTTTTGGTCTGCTTTGTGTTCATGGATACGGTCCGAGACATGTCGCTTGGTTTCTCCAATGTAACTGCTACCACAGAGGCAACTTAAGTGTGTAAACGCCAGTGTACTGTATGTCTGGAATCACATATTTATAGACGGGACCAGATCACGGATTTTATGTACTATGTGGAATCGGACCTGGATCTTGTGTTTACTCAGGATTTTGGAGATCTTTTTTGTGACCCCCGCAATGTACGGTAAGGTGATGGTTTTGAATGGCTCCTCAAGAGGGTCCTTCTTCATGGTTGGAGTGATGGCTTTGCGGATTGTTTAGTCGGAGTAACCATTAGCCTTGATTTCTCCAAGACAGAGGTTCTCTGCAAGCCATCTGGCTACCATGAGAGATTCGTTCATGAGGCTATCCACATGTACAAACAGGTAAAATCAGAATGGACCCAATTTCAAAGCAGTATATTTCACGATGGCAATATGTTACAATTGCACAAAAAGTTACAAACGGCTTAATGAGTTATCAAGTTTTACTAACCATTTTATAAATGCTCTACGTGCCCTCCACCTGCTGTACGGACAACATCGAGGCGATATTTGAATTTGTCCCCAGCGCCTCTCAAAGTGTCTTCTTCAACTGAAGTCACCGCTGCCGTGATTCTGTTTTTTGAGGTCACCCAGATTTGTCGCTAATTGTGGCACAAAAACACGGCCTTTGACGTCTCCCCACAAGACAAAGTCGCAGGGTGTGGTGATGTCTGGGGATCTTGGGGCCAGGAGTGTAGCGCCAAGTCTTGGGGTCCCGTGCGACCTATCTAACGTTGATGCAGTGTTGTCTTGCGAATGACTGAGGCTAGGGGCTGTTTGTACGCTGGGAGAGGCATCTTGCAGTCATCATTTGAAACTCTAAGCCCCGCCCTCCTCTCTATGCCCCGCCCCCTCTCTAAGCCCCGCCTCCTCTCTATGCCCCGCCCTCTCTATGCCCCGCCCTCTCTATGCCCCTCCATCTCTATGCCCCGCCCTCTCTATGCCCCGCCCTCCTCTCTATGCCCCGCCCTCTCTATGCCCCGCCATCTCTATGCCCCGCCCTCCTCTCTAAGCCCCGCCCTCCTCTCTATGCCCGCCCTCCTCTCTATGCCCCGCCCTCTCTAAGCCCCGCCCTCTCTATGCCCCGCCCTCCTCTCTAAGCCCCGCCCTCTCTATGCCCGCCCTCTCTATGCCCCGCCCTCCTCTCTAAGCCCCGCCCTCTCTATGCCCGCCCTCCTCTCTATGCCCCGCCCTTTCAAGTGGTAAGAGTTTCATTCATGGGCGGTTCGTGGTTGCAGATGCACGTACCCATGGCAACAACCCAGCTTTGATTTTAAAGCCAATTAACATAAATGAAAACGAAAATATTGCAAGACAAAAATACATGTTTTAAATTCTAAATGGAGATTGATTGGAAAATATGAAAAGTCAGAACATTTTAATTTTCTGACAAAAAAACAAACGGACGATTTAATGATATGCAATTAGCGAAGAAAAATACATCTATGGGACTTTTGTTTTTTGTTGCCAGGATCTAAATGATGAATAGCAGAACAGCCCTTACCCCTTTTCTGGCACTAACTCATGCGTAAAGATATTCAAACACTAACATAGACACCTATCGCAAGACTTGTTGCCGTGAAAGCGTTGTCTAAATGGCATTTGAACATCTAAAGGGTAAAGTCTATTTTTCTATTCCTGAAAAAAATACCGAAAAGTTGCAGGTAAAACTGAGGTTATAAGAGGAGAGGATTGCCGAAAATAAAGTTAATTTATAGGAAAAATGTTCGTATTTAACATATGGGCATGGTGCCACAGGTGTGGACTCGAATCATGTGACTTGGACTCGAGTCAGACTCGAGTCATGAATTTGATGACTTCAGACTCGACTTGGACTTGCATAACAATGACTTTGTCCCACCTCTGCATGGTGCATCGGCCAGTCATCTCAGTCAGTTAACTCATGGCACCTGGGTCTGCCCCGTGACCAACTGACTTGCGGGCGTTCGACACTTCACGTGACTTCAAAGCGCACCTGGCCTGGAACAAGCGCCGTGGTTGACGTCACCGCCACTTAGTGGCGAATGACGGTTGTTGTTGTATATATTTCTACGTGTTATGCGTTGTGCGTGCATGTGCGTGTGTGGGGAGCGGTAATGTAGTGATTAGCGCTACGCTGCGCTACGAATCTGGCGACCCGGGTTAAATTCTCGCTCACGGCCAACACCAGTGACGATTATCTGAACCGATCCTGGGCCTCCCCTAGGTCGACTCAGCCTCAAATGAGTACCTGGTGCGATGTGTGAGCATCGCCACTAGGGAGACAAAGGCGGCCGGGCGCGGTGTAGGCCACCCACCCCCTCGCGTGCCGTGCCGGCCTTCACAGGCGCTCGCTAATAGCACTTGCCCCAACAGTCTGTTAAGGCTAGACGGGGGATCTTTGTTTTTATCTTCGTGAAATGTCCCTCCCCAGCATGTCGGGCAAGGATTATTCGATAGAGCCTAAGCCAGGCATGGCTAGAAGCCGAGACGCCTGCGGTAGAAACACAATGTGGATTTCGGCAGGGCGATGCTGAACGGAGAGATGCCCATCGTAATCCGCTCCCGCGCGCAGGTACACTAACCATTCAACAAAACCCCACATCTCTGTTATACTCGCAGAGTCCAGTCCTACGATACCGTCAACAAACATCGCTTGCGAAACAGGGACACCCACCACCCACCCCGCCGCCTTTTACAGCAAACGCCTCTGCCAGCTTACAGAATTTCGGATGTGTCTATCGGCAACCCGGTCCCGTGCTCTATCCAGGTGAGATTGTGCAAGGCGCTCATAGGCAGTATTACGGAGCGGCTCCTCTGGCAGGCGAGGGATGCGTGGCATCCGACTCGTGCCGCCCGCACACGCATCTCCCCACACAATTAGCGATGCAATTTTTTTTTAGTTTTTTTTTTTTAAGATTCTTCCAGGCGTAAGGCTCCACAGAGCTCTGTAGCTCTTTTTGTGTTCATCTTCTTGGTTCTTTCGGTAAAGTCACGTAGAATGGAAATAATAAAATAATAAAAATTAAACATAATAAAATTATTCTCACGGCGTGTCGGCCACAACGCAAGCAGCCATCCTCAGGTGAAGACCAGGTCTGTCGAGATTATTTCCATTCTAACGTGACTTTACCGAAAGAACCAAGAAGATGAATCCCTGCAGTCACGAAAGCTTTAAATCGAAATTTATTTTGTTTTGTTGTCGGAAGCGACCTCTCCGTCACGAATGATCGCTCAACGGAAAGGGGGCCTATTCATATTCTTAGGTTTTTTCGGTAAAGTCACGTAGGTGAAAAATTAAAATTAATAAAAGTAAAATAAAAAATTAAATAAAAATAAAATAAAAATCACGACGTTTCGGAGGCAACACAAGCTTCCGTCTTCAGGTGGAACCGTCACACCACGATGGCTCTCACTTGATACAGCTATCACTTGATATAGCTATCGTGCTGTGACGGTTCCACCTGAAGACGGAAGCTTGTGTTGCCTCCGAAACGTCGTGATTTTATTTTATTTTTTTATTTTACTTTTATTAATTTAAATTTTTTACCTACGTGACTTTGCCGAAAAAACTAAGAATATGAATCCTTGCAGTCACGAAAGCTTCAAATCTAGAAGGAAAGGGGGCCCTCGCTTATCACGTGGAAATGTACAGCAGCCAAATACTCTAAGCCAGTGGTTCTTAACCTCGGGTGGCACGCACTCCCTGGGGTGCGAGATGCCCTTTCTGAGAACCAAAGGGGTGCGAGGCTGCGGTCAAGGTTCAGAACGACTGCCCTAAAACGCGCGATGTTGATTCTAAATGTGGAGGGGAAAACCTGAGGACCTGGAGACAACTCCACTCGATCACGAGGAGAGTGAGAGAGAACATGCAAATATTCAGCAGGTGTCAAGGTCGGGATCGAACCCACGAACCTCCTGCATACCAGGCGAGGTAGTTAACATCTCGCCACTGCGATGATGACGGAGAGAGAGACACGCAAACTCGAAATATAGAGGCGTCAAGGTCTGGATCGCAATCACGAACCTCCTGCATACCAGGCGAGGTAGTTAACATCTCCTAGCCACCGTGATGATGATGAGAGAGAGAGACACGCAAACTCCAAATATACAGCAGCAGGCGTCAGGGTCGGGGTCGCAACCACAACCTCCTGCATACCAGGCGAGGTAGTTAACATCTCCTAGCCACCGTGATGAGAGAGACACGCAAACTCCAAATATACAGTAGCAGGTGTCAGGGTCGGGGTCGCAATCACGAACCTCCTGCATACCAGGCGAGGTAGTCAACATCTCCTAGCCACTGTGCTCAAGCAGCTGACGTGTGGCTGCACCGAAGCGGGCTCAGTGGACGCAGCGCGAGCTGGAGAGAGGGAGAGGGGAAATGTAGCAGAGGAGGAACCTGATGGGGGCAGGCGTGGGGGGCGGGGGCTGTTGTCAAGATAAAGGAGATGTCTTCTTGGTTCTTTCGGTAAAGTCACGTAGAAGGGAAGCAATAAAATAATAAAAATAAACATAATAAAATACAATTCTCACGACGTTTCGGCCACAACGCAAGCAGACGTCCTCAGGTGAAGAAATATGTCTGTCGGGGAGACAGCGTCTGAATGAGCGTGGCGTTGTTTCATTCAGACCTGTCTCCCCGACAGACCTGGTTTCACCTGAGACGGCTACTTGCGTTGTGGCCGAAACGTCGTGAGAATTATTGTATTATGTTTAATTTTATTATTTCATCACTTCCCTTCTACGTGACTTTACCGAAAGAACCAAGAAGATGAATCCCTGCAGGCACGAAAGCTTTAAATCGAAATATAAAGGAGGTGCTTGAACAATGCTTCCCGCGTGGCTGGTGACAATGGCCCCTTCGGAAACAACAACAACAACATCAACAACAACAACAACAAAGAGAGGAGCCGAATGGCACCACGGGGACACGCAGGTGACCCCATTTCTGCCGACTGGCCCGTCTCGCTCAATTAACCCGGGACACCTTCGGTGGGAGCTGGCGTGGCTTTCCCGTGACCTCCTTTAAAGCGAGCCCTTTTAAAGTGCACCTATCCTGGCACCAGCGCCATGGCGACGGCACCGTCGTTCTTTGCTGGGTGGGTGGCGGCGAGAGGGTGGTGGTGTGGGGTGGTGTGGGGTGGGGGGGCATTGGTGCAGCTGTGTATGCAGAAGTACGGACGGTCGATTGGAAGCCCGCTGCAATGAGCAAAACCTAGCTCGGTTCCTGGTCCGGCACAATATTTGACCGCTAAATTTTGTAAAGTTTCGTGATAGGGATTCATCTTCTTGGTTCTTTCGGTAAAGTCACGTAGAAGGGAAGTAATAAATAATAAAAATAAAACATAAAAAAATAATTCTCACGACGTTTCGGCCACAACGCAAGCAGCCGTCCTCAGGTGAAGAAGAACCAAGAAGATCTGACCGCTAATTACATCTATGCATCGTGTACATATATATATAATATATAGACAATGCTGGGTGTTTCAAAAGTCGTTTAACACTTCTGAGAATTTGCAACGATACCACAAGAAATGTGACTCTGGGCTCTGGTGACCACCTGGAAAAGATTCCAGGCACGCGTAGAGAGTCTTTGACTTTTTGAAGCTATTAACATCACATTTCTTATCATGTTACAGTGAATTATGATCGTTTTTTTTCCATTAAAAACGAGAGTCTCATATAAGTGTTAAAAAAATGTAGCAGCACCCTGTATATATATCGTGGTCTCCTGTATACCTAAAGACTCTCAAACATATATATATTTAAAATCAGTTAATAGATCTAAAACATCTTCTTGGTTCTTTCGGTAAAGTCACGTAGAAGGGAAGTAATAAAATAATAAAATAAAACACAATAAAATAATTCTCACGACGTTTCGGCCACAACGCAAGCAGCCGTCTTCAGGTGAAGAATGAAACACCACCAAGCTTGGAGCGTATATTTAAGCTGGGTTTAAGCTGACTTTACCGAAAGAACCAAGAAGATGAATCCCTGCAGTCACGAAAGCTTTAAATCGAGATCTAAAACAGCTAAAGCCCTCTCCCGTAAATCACGTGACCCACGCGTGAGGCCACCGCCCACTCCGAATGCCACGCCCCCTTTCACCACCCCCCCACTTTGGAAACAGACGTTGTCCAGCGCAGCAGCGTCGATGGCCCTGATGCGGCCTCTCCATCCCTCCCTCCCTCCCGATCCTCATTTCTTCTTTGCTTTCGTATCTCCCGTTTCCCTTTTCCTCTTTTTTTTCGTCTGCGAGAAAAAGCTTCACAGCTCATCGGATTCTTCCAGTCAAAATAAAGATTATGATTCGCTTATTTTTCACATTTTTCTCTCTTATCTCGTTTTCCCTTCCCCTTTCCCCCATACATTGCATCATTGGCCACTATTACACCCCCCCAACCCCACCCCGGCGGTGTGGCCACAGGTAAACTTCTGCTTTAATATATACGGATAATATTCGAACCTATATAATTGAAAAATATATAATTACATTACGGTAAACATCATCGGCATGCGGGCCTCACGAACAAATGCTTTGCAACAGCACTCGTGCTCAAGCAGCCCGATTCGGGCCGTGGTTTCGACTTTTCAGAGTTTTCATCGGCAGTGTTGTAGCACGCAGTCAGACTGATGGCCTTTAATGTAAGTTGTCTTGTGACTTGTTGTTTGACTTGCATCCCAATGGGATTTTTGCACACAGTGTTGGTGTACGGTGCTTTTTTCTGGAATTTTTGTTATTTTGATTTTCTTGTTAATTTTTTGTTTTTTGTTTGTTGTGGTTGCACCCGATTCAAGAGCCGAATGGCTCACAGGGCTATACCAAATAAATGAACTTGAACACGCCATAGCCACATTGTGGGCATAGGTTTATGGACAATTCTATCAATGGGCTCGCATAATGCGCACACAATGTACGTTCACTCATTAACCCCCCCACCACCCCAACTTTGCGCAAGAGCGCAGAAGCGTGGTCACCACATCTACGCCTCTACATAAGAACCAAACAGGTGGACTTCTCCACAAATCTGGNTGTCGCCTGAAGAAGCTGGTTGTATTTACTGGCTAAACGTTGTACTCAGATTGTAAATGTTGTGGCTTGGCTCTCCAACACACCGGTGTTGCTGTACTAGTATACTACAATACTATATACTACATTGTACACTACACTATACACTACACTGTACACTACACTATACACTACACTATACACTACACTATACACTACACTACTATACACTACACTATACACTACATAATACACTACACTATACACTACACTACTATACACTACACTATACACTACACGACTATACACTACACTATACACTACACTATACACTATACACTACACTATACATTACGCTACTATACACTACACTATACACTACACTATACACTACACTATACACTACACTATACACTACACTATACACTACACACTACACTATACACTACACTGCTATACACTACACTATACTACACTAAACACTACACATACACTACACTACTATACACTACACACTAGTGCTGTACTAGTGACGAATTGGCACGTTCTGTTTTCGTGACAACCCTTACTAGTTTAACGACACATGTATTTATTTTTCGCGATCTAACCCAAAAAACATCTATTATGCATGATATTGGTCGCGAAAGCCTACTGCGTGTTAAATCAATTATAGAAATATATTGTTTTAGTTAAATTTCCCAATTGTGTGTAGTAACAAGCCAGTGCATATTTTAGATTAGTTTGTTTTAATTGCCTACGATTTAGCATTTTATCATCATCAGAATTATCATTCTTATTTTTCCTCCGTGCATTCGCGTTTATTTATTTTCTTATTTTCAACGCCAAGATTCCGCTTGCAGTTAGCACACGACACGCGCGCAGTGGCGGGGAGTCAACATGGTTAAATAAAGAAACGCGTCTCGTGTGGAGATATCGATGTCAATAATGATTTATGGTGCTGGCTAATTCCGCAGAAAAACTATTAACGCACACACACACACGCGCGCGCACGCACACACACAAAACAAAGACAACGATCCCCGTGTAGCCTAAACAGACTGTTGGGGCAAGTGCTGTTAGCGAGCACCTATGAAGGCCGGGGCGGTACATACGAGGGGGTCGGTGGCCAGCACCACGCCCGGCCGCCTTTGTCTCCCCAGTGGCGATGTTTACTACACACCGCACCAGGTACTCATTTGAGGCTAAGTCGACCTAGGGAGGCCCACGACCGGTTCAGGTAATCGTCACTTGTGTTGGCCGTGAGCGGTTCGTAGCGCAAAGTAGCACTAACCGCTACACTACCGCTCCGTACATACACAAACAGACGCGCACACACACACANGGACACACACACACATGGACACACACACAGGGACACACACACACGGACACACACGGACACAAACACACAAAGATCCCCCATATAGCCTTAACAGACTGTAGGGGCAAGTGCTGTTAGCGAGCACCTATGAAGGCCAGAACGGTACACGAGGGGGTGGGTGGCCAGCACCACGCTCGACCGCCTTTGTCTCCCCAGTGGCGATGTTTACACATCGCACCAGGTACTCATTTAAGGCTGAGTCGACCTAGGGGAGGCCCAGGACCGGTTTAGCTAATCGTCACTGGTGTTTGCCGTGAGCGGGAATCAAACCCGGTCGCCAGGTTCGTAGTGCGCACACATACACGGACACACACGACACGCACGGACACAGACACACACTGGGACACACACGACACACACGGACACACACACACTCAATTCAATCACGAAGTTGGCTCACACAACACACTGGTAAATGACCAATCCATGAATATTGACTGCAATCACGGAATTGTCGATTGCGTGATTAGTCATCGCTCGCAACTATAACGCGTGCGCGTTTCGTGAATTCCAGAACGGTGCCGTTATAACATTTCGTCGGAAAACTTCACGATTGTGATATCATATTCTTAGGTTTTTTCGGTAAAGTCACGTAGGTAAAAAACTAACATTTATAAAAGTAAAATAAAATAAAAATCACGACGTTTCGGAGGCAACACAAGCTTCCGTCTTCAGGTGGAACTGTCTCACTTGATACAGCTATCGTGCTGTGACGGTTCCACCTGAAGACGGAAGCTTGTGTTGCCTCCGAAACGTCGTAATTTTTATTTTATTTTTATTTTACTTTGATTAATTTTAATTTTTTACCTACGTGACTTTACCGAAAAAACCTAAGAAAATGAATCCTTGCCGTCACGAAAGCTTCAAATCTAGGATTGTGATATCGCTCATCGTGCCCAAAAAAAAAGCCAATTACTCACCATAATTAGGTGTCGTGAGGACTGTCCGCGTGCAATCTTCAGCCGTGCAGATGATGTCACCGGCTCGCAACCTGATTGGGTGATCTGGAGGGGTGCATCCGGTCACGTTGTCGTCTGTGACGTCACGCTCGCTTGCAGCTTCGCACGTTTTTTGTTGTTGTTGCGGATTTCAGAACGGCACCGTTATAATATTTCGCATCAATCTCGAGCCTTGTTGGTGTCACTCGTCGTGACCAACGGACACTAAAATAAGTAATGTAATTTTTTCTAACACGCTTTAATGAAATGTACCGTACTAATGGAAGAACTCCACGACTCCAGGAAGTGGCCCCGAAGCTTGCCACAACGTAAGGGACCGTGGTCATTGACAGCCAACGTCAGTTGACCGTGGACAATTAGACCCAAGCCGAAACATAACGTATAAAAAATCATCATGTTTAAAAATATATTTTATTTTAATGGTAGAATATAGTATTGTCATCAGTAAGACATAAGTATACCAGGTTTGCAGTCGATAGCGCATTGGGAAGTGGGTTAACATTGAGTTACAAGATTTTAGGATACAACAACAGACAGAGTGAGTAAACAAACACGTTCCTTCGGAGTGGGCAGGTAGGAACTTGGTTGGACAGCGCATTCGTGCACGACAGAAAGCTCGCGGTCACGTGACGCACTTCAACCAATCCGGGAGCGTACTACACGTTGGTAGGCGCTATGCACGACAGACAAATAATCCCTGGTGGGCAGTGTGGAACCTGTTGTGCCTACCTGTTAAAGCGTGTAACCGGTGACCATAATGAGGTATTGTGAGTCCTGGCTGTGGGCACTCTCTCGTCCGATGTTGACGACTCTCTGCCACCAGTTGCCCTCTGTCGTTCTGATTATCTAAGCTTGGAGTTGGTTTCCATGTTGTTATACGGATGATGGTGATGATGGTGATGATGATGGTGGTGTAGTGAGTGTGCCAGAGGTCGCAACCGGGTACCCGATACCCATACCCTACCCGATACCCGGCTACCCGTACCCGGCCGGGTACGGGTACCCGTTTGCGACCCTGGTGCGGCCGGGTACGGGACCCATTTGCGACCCTGGTGCAGCCGGGTACGGGTACGGGTACACCGTGAGTCACCGGTGAGTAAGCGTTTGTCACTCATTTCGGGTAGGATACGGGTAGCGTACGGGTACCCATACCCGGCCGGGTACGGCTACCCGTTTGCGACCCTGGTGCGGCCGGGTACGGGTACGGGTAAGGAATCAAAACCCGTTTGCGACCTTTGGAGTGTGCTGAGCAGGACGCCAGAGATTGTGAACTTGCCGATCCTGTCGGGTGGTGGAGGGTTGACGACAATAATGTCAATAATAATACTACGACTATCATCTGGTCCAACACCATGTGAGACTAGGCTCTAAGAAAAGCTGTCTCGGGTGTGGACCAATCAACTTCAAGGACAGTGCACACATTATCAGAGTTGTGTTTTTGTTTGCATTCCGACCGCAGGTATTGTGGTCAATGCAAACATGACTCCTCGTAAAAAAGGTGTCAGTTTTGTTGCCAGATAAAAGGGTAAAACACCAATGATCATATTTTGCTACTGGCAAAGGAGGTTCCAATGGAATACGACTATCATTTGTTGGTACTGTTTCTTGTCACGTTATTAGCCGCCCCTACACGGATGCCTACGACGATGATGACGTTGTTGTTGTTGATGTTGTTCCCGTGTATCAAGATTCCCGGCGATGTTTACCCGGGAGGCGCTGTGTGAGTACAACAACAGCAACAGTAACAAAGGGACCACCCTGTCAACATTGCAGAGAACGAGTGAGTACAGCAGGGACCTTACGAAAATTGTTACGGGGGGTGGGCGGAGGTTAGCAAACATTCGCCGAGACGTTGTCTGTGTGTGAGAGAGAGTGTGCTGAGAGGTAGGGAGCGGTGGCGCAGCAGTTAGCGCTACGCCGCGCTACAAACCCGGCGGACGCGAGTTCGATTCCCGCTCACGGCCAACACCGGTGATGGCGATTATCTGAACCGGTAACGGATCTCCCCCAGGTCGACTCAGCCTCAAGTGAGTAGCTGCTGCGGTGTGTAAACATCGCCACTGAGGGAGACAAAGGCGGTCGGGCGTGGTGCTGGCCACCGATCCCCTCGTGTGCCAATGGCGGCCTTCATAGGTGCTCGCTAACAGCACTTGCCCCAACAGTCTGTTGAAGCTATATGGGAAGGGGTCTTTGTCTTTGTTGTCTATCTGAGAGGCGATGCCCTTAAAATGAAGTTGGGCACGAGGTGGTCTCAGTCCTCAACCAATCAACGGTTCGCTCAAGCGTTGCCGAGCACTCGGCCTTCGCCCAACGACACGAACGCGGCCCTTGTGACGTCTACAAACCACGTGTCACCAAACACCAATCGACAACTGTAAGATAAATCCCACACATACATACACATACATACACACAAACAAATACAACTCCCCGTTAATTGCCACCCGCTCCCACCCCCATGCCTACCCCGCCCTCTCCCCATAGCCCCCATAGCCCCCACCCCCGCCCCCTCCTCCCCCCNACCTCGGTACGAAGCGATAATTGTCTAATCGGGTTGATTTCTCACCTCGAGGATGCCACGCTTACAGCTGAGACTTTCTACTTCTGGTTTAAGGGGGTTAGGGGAGGGGGTGGCTCGCGGTGGGGTGGGTCCGTGGGGGGGGGGTGTTGTTAGTGTTGTTGGTGTTTGTGTTGTTGTCGGTGTTGTTGTCGGTGTTGTTGTTGGTGTTCGCGTTGTTGTTCGTGTTGTTGTTGTTGTTGGTGTTCGCGTTGTTGTTCGTGTTGTTGATGTTGTTGTGGTGTTCGGTTGTTGTTTGTTTTTGTTGTTGTTGTTGTTGTTGTTGTGTTTGTTTTTGTTGTTTGGTTGTTGTTCGTGTTGTTGTTGTTGGTGTTCGCGTTGTTGTTCGTGTTGTTGATGTTGTTGTTGGTGTTCGCGTTGTTGTTCGTGTTGTTGTTGTTGGTGTTCGTGTTGTTGTTCGTGTTGTTGATGTTGTTGTTGGTGTTCGCGTTGTTGTTCGTGTTGTTGTTGTTGTTGGTGTTCGTGTTGTTGTTCGTGTTGTTGATGTTGTTGTTGGTGTTCGCATTGTTGTTCGTGTTGTTGTTTACCTCCTACAATCCAATTGCACGTGCGCGCCGCTACGGATCACCCGAGATAAAGCGAAGGCCATTTTTCTCTAGCACTCTCTCTTTCTCTCTGTGTCTCTGTGTGTCTCTGTGTGTGTGTCTCTAACCAGGCTTCTCACATCTAGAAAGGGCATCACTTCTAACACGGCGCCTCGCATTTCCATAACAGAGGCGCGGCGGCGGTGACAGAGTGGAACGATGCTCCGGCCATTGCACATCAGGCGACAGTTTTGAGGGGGTGGGTGGAGTGGGGGTCCCGATAAAGATTCCCCTTCATGACACTAAAGCCGACCTCTCCTTTTGTACCGACGCACGCCACGCTACATCATCCCCCCCCCAAACCTCGGTGTCTCTTGTCAGCCCCGAGGCTACCCCGCTCGTCACTCTCGACCCGCATTTCTGAATCTACATCGCGATTTCAGCCGCGCACGCCGCAAGTCTTGCCGCTCGCCATCCCCGCGGATTTGAAATGCGATGCCGATGCCTGCCGGGTTTGGTCGCCAACAACCATGCCGATTGGCCGTGTTGGGTGGCGCTGGTCAGAGGTCGCAAACGGGTTTTGTTTCCTTACCCGTACCCGGCCGCACCAGGTCGCAAACGGGTACCCGTACCCTAGCCAGGTACGGGTACCCGTTCCCTACCCGTACCCTACCCGAAATGAGTGACAAACGGTGACTCACCAGTGACTCACGGCCTACCCGTACCCGTACCCGGCCGGGTACGGGTAGCGGGTATCGGGTAGGGTACGGGTATCGGGTACCCGGTTACGACCTCTGGTGCTGGTGCTGCTGGTGGTGGTGGTGGTGTTGGGAGCGGTAGTGTAGTGGTTAGCGCTACGCTGCGCTATGAACCTGGCAACCCGGGTTCGATTCCCGCTCACGGCCAACACCGGTGACGATTATCTGAACCGGTCCTGGGTATCTCCTAGGTCGACTCAGCCTGAAATTAGTACCTGGTGCGGTGTGTAAACATCGCCACTGGGGAGACAAAGGCATATGTGTGTGATCCTACAACCCTCGTTGCTGCCCCCCCCCCGTTCTCCCATAACAGCGCCACACCATGTAAACATCGTACGGGCAAGTCCTCGTTGTATATGTTGCACGTTACTCGCTCTGTGCAATGCAGTTTGGTCTTGCACTCTGAAGAAGATGGCTTTCCTATCCGAATTGAATCACGATGCCGTAATGCATCTTGCTATATACATTCTCCACAGCGGTCGCAATGGCTACATTGCACTCTGCACGATGTTTCTCGTGTCGAACTTGGACTTCTAACATGGGCAGTTCGCCAGCTATCGAACGGCAGCTCGCTGCTGAAATAAGGCTCCCCCAGAATGCCGTGCGGCTGATGGGTCGTGTAATAAACACATTCCTGCGGAGGGAGCTGGTAGGAACGTTGGGTTGCTCGGTCAATGGCCAGGGTCAACGGCGGCGTGGTGTATTCCGCAAATATGGCCGACTGTGAGGGCGGGCACAAGCCGGCGTGAGTAGGTTAAACGTTGAGTTTTATAAGGGCACCACGGGGTGACCAGCCCCTCCCCACCCACCCTCCCCACCCCTCCAAGTTCCCCACGCACTCCAGACGGACGGACACAATAATCCCCTGTGGGCTAGTGTAACCAGGAGGCTCCTACCAGCATAAACACTGCTGCTATTAGTTGAACAAGTATTAGTTGAACAAGTAGCAGGCTTTCGCGACCAATCTTGTTAGTGACGAGGGTGTTTGGGTGATATCGCGTAAACATTAACGCGTCGTAACTCCTCCTCTCTTCTGGCAAGTCGCCCGATGATGCTGGATGTGATTACCGGCGAAACGTCGCGGTAGGCAAATTGTAAATTTTGTGAATTTACTCTCCAATACACCGGTGGGCTGAAATAGTATACTACACTAAACACTACACTATACAGGTAGTCCCCGAGTTACGATGGTCCGACTTACGATATTTCGAACTTACGATGGCGATAGCGATACGAGAAAATTGTAAAATATTTTACATTTCGCGCGGCAGGCAAACGCAGCAGCGTACGAGGTACGATACTGTACGTTGGGACGCTGCCGGATGTACTGTACGCATATAGTTTATACAGTACGGTACTGTAAATTGCTCTGTTTTGCAAAATTATCACCGTTCTTTAAGACTCCTGGGTAGGCTAGGACATTTTCGACTTACGATATATTCGACTTACGATGGGGTCGTCGTAACGCATCTCCATCATAAGTAGGGGACTGCCTGTACACTACGCTACACACTACACTATACCCTACACTATACCCTACACTATACACTACACACTACACTACACTATACACTACGCTACACACTACACTATACCCTACACTATACCCTAGACTATACACTACACTACACACTACACTACACTATACACTACACTATACACTACACTATACACTATACACTACCACTATACACTACANTATACCTTATACACTACACTATANACTACACTACACACTACACTACTACACACACAGAGTAGTGACACACTACACTACACAACACTACACAATACACTACTACACTACACACTACACTANACACTACACACTACACTACACACTATACACTACACACTACAATATACACTACACTATACACTATACAATACACTATACACTACACTATACACTACACACTACACTATACACTACGCTATACACTACTACACTATACACTACACTATACACTACACACTACACTACACTATACACTACACAATACACTACACTATACACTACACCAGGGGTCGGCAAACAAAATAACAAGAAGAGCCATTTCTTTCCAATTCGGTACAAAATTCAGTATTTCAAGAGCCGCAATGCATCTGAATACATACTGTACATACGTACATATCGTCAAGAAGCAGCCCGTAAAGAGCCGCATGCGGCTCCGGAGCCGTAGGTTGCCGACCCCTGCACTACACACTACACTATACACTATACTAGTGCCTAATTTGCGAGTTTTGTTTACGTGACAACCATTACTGGCTGTGTTGGGTGGTGGAGGGTCACGACACATTTACACTTCACGCGATCTAACCAAAACCTTTATTACTGATATTAGACCGGATTATAATGTGTGGAAATCTATATTGTCTGCTTATCTATTCTATAATAGTAGGAATAATAATGATGATGATGATGATCATCGTCACCGTCGTCTCTATGCCCCGGCGAAACCTCGGCGACTTGGGGAAAACTCCCACGTGGCATTGTGACGTCACAAAGCTGCACGTGGTGATGACAAATCCGCTCGGCAGTGTCCCCCCACACCGCTGTGCCGGTCAGACTCTCTGTGATGGCGCCCAGTGCCAAGCAGGGCAACACTTAGACCTTCACAATTACCATCATCACCATCACTCCTTCGAGTGCAACGAGAGAGAATAAAACAATGGGTGAAGGTTCAGACTTTTACAGTTTAACAAAAAAAAGACTAATTCAATTACGTGTATCCTTACCAAATAGTGATATTAATCACAGAGCTCAGCTTCCGAACGACCCTGCCCATCCACCAATCTCCACTCACCACCCCCATCACCCACCATCCAGAACTGAAATTGAACGAAAATTTAACTACCTCCCAACCCACCTCGCCCTGCCCCACCCACCTCAGGTTTGACCCCTGAAGATGAGGTCACATTTCAAACGGCGACCCCCCCCGACTCCCACCACCACCCCCCCCCAAAAAACCCGCCCAGATTGACAGAGTTTCACATTCCAATGCTGTCCGTGGCATCTCGACGTCGTGAGAAGTATACGGTACCAGAATGTTCTAAATGTCATTTTTGTCCGTTTTGTTTTATTGTTTTGCTCGACGACTTTGAAGATGCACGGGAACGCATCGGGCGCTGCGGAGATGCCAGCCGATTGCGTCTACAGGGACTGTGCACCGGTGCGAGTCGGTGCCCCAGGGGCAATGGTTTATGGGGCGGGGGTGGGTGGGTGGGTGGGTGGGGAGGGGCGGGGGTGGGAGAGGCGAGGGTGGGAGGGGGCGGGGTGGGTGGGTGGGGAGGGAGGGCGGGGGGGGGGGGGCGGGGGTGGGGGGGGGGGGGGGGGGGGGGGGGCGGGGGGGTGGGGGGGGAGGGGGGGGGGGGGTGGGAGGGGGCGGGGGTGGGTGGTGGGGAGGGAGGGAGGGAGAGGCGGGGTGGGAGGGGGGGGGGGGTGGGAGGAGGGCGGGGGGAGGGGGCGGGGGTGGGTGGGTGGGGAGGGAGGGCGGGGGTGGGAGGGGGGCGGGGGGTGGGTGGGTGGGGAGGGAGGGGCGGGGGGGGTGGGTGGTGGGTGGGTGGGGAGGGAGGGGCGGGGGTGGGAGGGGGGTGGGGGGGTGGTGGGGGAGGGAGGGGGCGGGGTGGGAGGGGGCGGGGGGGGTGGGTGGGGAGGGAGGGGCGGGGTGGGAGGGGGCGGGGGTGGGTGGGTGGGGAGGGAGGGGCGGGGGTGGGAGGGGGCGGGGGTCGTGGGTGGGTGGGGAGGGAGGGGGCGGGGGGTGGTGGGTGGGTGGGGGGAGGGAGGGGCGGGGGTGGGAGGGGGGCGGGGTCGGTGGGTGGGTGGGGAGGGAGGGGCGGGGGTGGGTGGGTGGGGAGGGAGGGGCGGGGTGGGAGGGGGCGGGGGTCTGTGGGTGGGTGGGAGGGAGGGGGGCGGGGTGGGTGGGTGGGGAGGAGGGCGGGGGGGGAGGGGGCGGGGTCGGTGGGTGGGTGGGAGGGAGGGGGCGGGGGTGGGTGGGTGGGTGGGGGAGGGAGGGCGGGGGTGGAGGGGGCGGGGGAGCGAGAGGCGGGGTGGGAGGTGGCGGGGGTGGGTGGGTTGGCTGTGGGGAGCGAGGGAGAGACGAGGGTGGGAGGGGGGTGGGGGAGGGTGGAGTGACTTAGCGCTAATGAGGCCCAAATTAGGCCGAGTCCGGCCCAAAACTTCTTCCTGACCCACGAGGCCCATCGCGCCGGGCATTCGTTTTTTAGTTTTTTTTACGCGATGTAAGCCACATCGTGCTGACGACAATGACGAACGGGCGAAGACGCGAACACGTTGTAGACATGCCTCCTTCTGTGAACGTCACCGGTGAAAATGAACGTGTCTCTGAAGCACGTGGAGAAGGAGGAGGTTGAGGAGGAGGATGAGGAGGAGGTTGAGGATGAGGGTTGCAACAAGCTAATTCCTCCTTGAAAAGTTGCACAAACCGCATTGCACCCAATTGGTTTTCCCTGCCACGCACGCGACGATAGGTCAAAGGTTAATCTGAAATGTGCATGGATCTGGTGACGTGGCCAAGTGGCGGTGAGGACCCCGTGACCTCGTTCGTAAGCAGCGGCCGCATCTGTAACAGCAACATCTGTAATAGCAGCATCTGTAATAGCAACATCTGCAATAGCAGCATCTGTAATAGTAGCATCTGTAATAGTAGCATCTGTAATAGCAGCATCTGTAATAGTAGCATCTGTAATAGCAGCATCTGTAATAATAGCATCTGTAAGAGTAGCATCTGTAATAGTAGCATCTGTAATAGCAACATCTGTAATAGCGGCATCTGTAATAGTAGCATCTGTAATATCGACATCTGTAATTGCGGCATCTGTAATAGCGGCATCTGTAACAGCGGCATCTGTAATAGTAGCATCTGTAACAGCAACATCTGTAATAGCAGCATCTGTAATAGCGGCATCTGTAATAGTAGCATCTGTAATATCGACATCTGTAATAGCGACATCTGTAATAGCAGCATCTGTAATAGTAGCATCTGTAATAGCAACATCTGTAATAGCGGCATCTGTAATAGCGGCATCTGTAACAACGGCATCTGTAATAGTAGCATCTGTAATAGCGACATCTGTAACAGCAGCATCTGTAATAGTAGCATCTGTAATAGCGGCATCTGTAATAGCAGCATCTGTAATAGCAGCATCTGTAATAGCGGCATCTGTAATAGCAACATCTGTAATAGCGGCATCTGCAATAGCAGCATCTGTAATAGCGGCATCTGTAATAGCAACATCTGTAATAGCAGCATCTGCAATAGCAGCATCTGTAATAGCGACATCTGTAATAGCGGCATCTCTAATAGCAGCATCTGCAATAGCGGCATCTGTAATAGCAACATCTGTAATAGCAGCATCTGTAATAGCAACATCTGTAATAGCGGCATCTGTAATAGCAACATCTGTAATAGCGGCATCTGTAATAGCAACATCTGTAATAGCAGCATCTGTAATAGCAGCATCTGTAATAGCAACATCTGTAATAGCAACATCTGTAATAGCAGCATCTGTAATAGCAGCATCTGTAATAGCGGCATCTGTAATAGCGGCATCTGTAATAGCGGCATCTGCAATAGCGGCATCTGCAATAGCGGCATCTGTAATAGCGACATTTGTAATAGCGGCATCTGTAATAGCGGCATCTGTAATATCGACATCTGTAATAGCGGCATCTGTAATAGCGGCATCTGTAATAGCGGCATCTGTAATAGCGGCATCTGTAATAGCGGCATCTGTAATAGCGGCATCTGTAATAGCGGCATCTGCAATAGCGACATCTGTAATAGCAGCATCTTTAATAGCGGCATCTGTAATAGCAACATCTGTAATAGCGGCATCTGTAATAGCGGCATCTGTAATAGCGGCATCTGTAATAGCGGCATCTGTAATAGCGGCATCTGTAATAGCGGCATCTGCAACAGCAACATCTGTAATAGCGGCATCTGTAATAGCGGCATCTGTAATAGCAACATCTGTAATACGGCATCTGTAATAGCGGCATCTGTAATAGCGGCATCTGTAATAGCGGCATCTGCAATAGCGACATCTGCAATAGCGGCATCTGTAATAGCGGCATCTGTAATAGCGGCATCTGTAATAGCGGCATCTGCAATAGCGACATCTGTAATAGCGGCATCTGCAATAGCAGCATCTGTAATAGCAACATCTGTAATAGCAGCATCTGTAATAGCGGCATCTGTAATAGCAGCATCTGTAATAGCAACATCTGTAATAACGGCATCTGTAATAGCGGCATCTGTAATAGCGGCATCTGTAATAGCGGCATCTGTAATAGCGGCATCTGTAATAGCGGCATCTATAATAGCGGCTTCTGTAATAGCGGCATCTGTAATAGCGGCATCTGTAATAGCGGCATCTGTAATAGCGGCATCTGTAATAGCGGCATCTGTAATAGCGGCATCTGTAATAGCGGCATCTGCAATAGCGACATCTGCAATAGCGGCATCTGTAATAGCGGCATCTGTAATAGCGGCATCTGTAATAGCGGCATCTGCAATAGCGACATCTGTAATAGCGGCATCTGCAATATCAGCATCTGTAATAGCAACATCTGTAATAGCAGCATCTGTAATAGCGGCATCTGTAATAGCAGCATCTGTAATAGCAACATCTGTAATAACGGCATCTGTAATAGCGGCATCTGTAATAGCGGCATCTGTAATAGCGGCATCTGTAATAACGGCATCTGTAATAGCGGCATCTGTAATAGCGGCATCTGTAATAGCGGCATCTGTAATAGCGGCATCTGTAATAGCAACATCTGTAATAGCGGCATCTGTAATAGCGGCATCTGTAATAGCAACATCTGTAATAGCGGCATCTGTAATAGCGGCATCTGTAATAGCGGCATCTGTAATAGCGGCATCTGCAATAGCGACATCTGTAATAGCGGCATCTGTAATAGCGGCATCTGTAATAGCGGCATCTGTAATAGCGGCATCTGCAATAGCGACATCTGTAATAGCGGCATCTGCAATAGCAGCATCTGTAATAGCACATCTGTAAAGCAGCATCTGTAATAGCGGCATCTGTAATAGCAGCATCTGTAATAGCAACATCTGTAATAACGGCATCTGTAATAGCGGCATCTGTAATAGCGGCATCTGTAATAGTGGCATCTGTAATAGCGGCATCTGTAATAGCGGCATCTATAATAGCGGCTTCTGTAATAGCAGCATCTGTAATAGCGGCATCTGTAATAGCGGCATCTGTAATAGCGGCATCTGTAATAGTAGCATCTGTAATAGCGGCATCTGCAGTAGCAGTATATGCAATAGTAGTATCTGTAATAGCGACATCTGTAATAGCGACATCTGTAATAGCAGCATCTGTAATAGCGACATCTGTAATAGCGGCATCTGTAACAGCGACATCTGTAACAGCGGCATCTGTAATAGCGGCATCTGTAATAGCGGCATCTGTAATAGCAGCATCTGTAATAGCGGCATCTGCAGTAGCAGTATATGCAATAGTAGTATCTGTAATAGCAACTTCTGTAATAGCAACTTCTGTAATAGCGGCTTCTGTAATAGCGATATCTATAATAGCGGCGTTTGTAATAGCGGCGTTTGTAATAGCGGCGTTTGTAATAGCCACACTGATGCGTCTATGACAGGGGTGGGCCAACCTGTAACAGACCAAGATCCAACATATACCCATAAGTTCTACAAAGAGCCAAGTTTATATACACACGTATATATGTGTGTATATATTCTTGTATCTTTCGGTAAAGTCACGTATAAAGGAAATCATAAAATAATAAAAATGTAACATAATAAAAGAAAATTTATTTTATTATTTTAGTTTTATTTNATTTTATTATTTCCCTTCTAGTGACTTTACCGAAAGATTTCGATTTAAAGCTTTCGTGACTGCAGGGATTCATCTTCTTGGTTCTTTCGGTAAAGTCACGTAGAATGGAAATAATAAAATAATAAAATATCTTATTATGTTTTATTTTATTATTTTATTCTTTCCATTCTACGTGACTTTACCGAAAGAACCAAGAAGATTTACCGAAAATCCAAGAATATGAATCCGTGCAGTCGCGAAAGCTTTAAATCG
Source organism: Lethenteron camtschaticum (assembly GCA_018977245.1). Classification (NCBI taxonomy): domain Eukaryota; kingdom Metazoa; phylum Chordata; class Hyperoartia; order Petromyzontiformes; family Petromyzontidae; genus Lethenteron; species Lethenteron camtschaticum. The sequence continues at coordinate 93,050 of MU249701.1, read as the reverse complement.
AAATTTACGTGCGCGCGCGTGTGTGTATATCGATAGTTTATATTTTTTGGCACAGCACGGGAGACGTCCACGACTCGTCCGCCACGACTGCGACAGCAGCGCGTTCTGCGGCACACACCTTGCACGGAGCCCGCGACTCGGATAGATTCAAGAGCCACCGCAACACGGCTCGAGCGACGCCGCTGGACTGCCGGCTACTCAGCGCGGCCCTCTCCCTCCCGCTGTCGCCCCAACGCGCGTGCCGCTCCTCTGGTCGGGGACGTGGGGCTCGAGATGGAGCAAACGAGCGGTGGCTCGCCACTCGAACCACCGCTGGGCTCGATGTGGCACCGGTAATGATGAAGGCTGGGGGAAGAGGCGAGGGGGGGTGAACCTACCACGAACTGGGTGTTTCTGCCTTCCCCCTCCCCCTGCTGCTGCTGCTCTATTTAAGACCGGGAGCAAAAGCAGAGCCTCACCATTCTAGCGAATTGCCCGATGATGCTGGATGCAATTACCAGCGAATCGTCACAGTACTCAAAAATTAACCCGTAAAAACAAAGTTTTTCACTATAAATCCTTTATATGCGTGGCATCGGTTTCATTTTATTATTCATTTGTTTTTCTTGAGTAAGCAAGCAAGCAAGCAAGTGAAGTTAATATAAAGGATTTAAATATGAAAGATCACCTCTTGACATGCCCCGTATATTCCCGAGGGCACTAGCGTTGACCCGTTTTACCACTTTCAAGAACCTGGCGGCTTCAGTTTAACTGCTCTATAAATAGTCTCCACTGTATAGCGTGGCGGCAGGGATTTCATGCCATGTGGTTAGTCAACATTTGCGTCATCATGAAACGGGCGGCTACAGTCCTTTTGTCCTCTGGCTTGAGATGGCTGCCACCTATGGGTCAGATGATTGTCTGCCACAATTAAGCAATTGGTAATTAAATATTTTAAAAAAATTCCCTTAACAGTGTAAAATTTTGGAATTTTTTTTCATGAAAATTAATTGTCAAGCACAACGAGTATGTGTGTAAAATGTCAGCTCGATTGGATCACGGAAGTGGGTTAAAAACGACCGAAAGATTTGCAGGGTCCTAAGCAAGCAAGCAAGCACGCAAGCAAGCAAGCAAGCGAACTTAATATAAAGGATTTAAAAATTGTAAATGTTGTGGTTTCACGCTTCAACACACCGGTGGGCTCAAGCAGTTTTGTCTTTTGTCAACGTGACACTTTGTTGCTGATTGGCCGTGTCGG